>JAJTUV010000523.1:1300000-1756658 GCA_021653895.1 Mastomys natalensis | reverse complement strand
AATAACAGGTTATCTCCAGAATCAGTTTCAGAATCAGTTTCATGGAGACAGATCAACTTTAATCAGAGTGAATCAAGGGTTATATATAGTTTGGGGGAAGCAGGTAGGAATATCTAGGGTGGACATTGGCTGACAACTAAGGTACTCCTTAGCATGGGAAGAAATTCCAGGAATCTCAGGTGCTTGTTGAACAAGTTCTTATTGGGATAAAAGAAACTGAACCTGTAATCTAACCAAGGCTATGTGACATTCTACAGTGAGAGGGTAAAAGGATTTTGAGTTTCCCAGACAAGTTCAAAGAAGAAGCAATATGCTGGTGAAGGGAGTTCTCCAGTTTGCATCAGGCTCAGAAGGCTGTCCTGACAATGGTAGACTTCTATTTTAATTTTCATGGCAAACACCCATTGTATGGCATGCCTTGCCATTTTTTATTTTTAAAGCTAACATTAAGACGTGAAAAAAAGAAAATGTAAGTACCAGCTCTTCTGTGGAGATCATGGAAAAATCATATTCAGTGGGAACATAATTCTTTAAGTTGTTTCTAAGACTGAAACAGCTGTTTATTACTTTAACCAAAGGTAGGATGACACACTGTTCCATGGGCATCGGGTATCCTTTTGAATACTATTGACTTTTAAGATCATTAAGCTGTAGTTCAGTCATTGAAGTACACCCACTATTTTTCAGTTAGCTCAGCTCACAGTTTCCCCAGCAAGATGTTTTTGTTGTTGTTGTTTTAAGACTAGTGTGTCATTATTCTCAGATTCTATGTCAAATGGAACTTTGCTAAAAATAATAGTCTGCAGCATAAAATTTAGGACTGGACTGTTATCTCAGCAAGAAAATTACAGCTAAGTCTCAATAAAATTTGAAAGAGAACAATTTAGTAATGGCAGAACTCTGAATACTCAGAAATTTGTAAATGCAGAAGCATAGAAGAGAAAGTGGAGAGTGCTTGGCCTTTTACTGTCCATGAGTACCAGATGATTGGATAAGAAATAAAAGTAGGATTGCAGGTATATTTATTTTAATTTACCCAAATTATTAGAATAACAACAGATTAGTGAAAAGTAGATTTAAAATATTCAAATGAGTATGATCTGGGAAAAAAGGATACTGATAAATATTACTCTGATAAAATTATGGGTCATGGAACTGGAATCAGCATAAGGATAAAGGTACATAAGAATAATGAGTCATGAGCTTAAGAAAAGAGAGACTAAGACGTTTTCAGTAAGTGTGCAAGCACTCCCTTCTTACTGATTTTAGCAGACAATTTCAAAAGAAGGAAGTTAAAGGAGTAGAGATCCTCAGTGGTTCAAAATGCAAAGGTCTTGACATTTTACCTGAGCCCATTATAAATGTGTTTAAACTATGCATGCTCTATCAATATGATATATATTAGTGTTAGAACACATTTGTAATGTATAAGAAAGCAACTATTTTCAGTTTCCAGAGTTCAAAAGAAAGTTTAAAATGTACAGGAGGCTAAAGAGGTATTTTCTTGAATGATATTCAAATTGAAAACATGTTATATATATTCTTTTTTTTTTTTTTCGAGACAGGGTTTCTCTGTATAGCCTTGGCTGTCCTGGAACTCACTCTGGAGACCAGGCTGGCCTCGAACTCAGAAATCCGCCTGTCTCTGCCTCCCAAGTGCTGGGATTAAAGGCGTGCGCCACCACCGCCCGGCTATATATATTCTAATATTTGCTATAAAATAAACATAATCTTTACAATGTATGACAAAGTCAAGAAATAAAGTAGAAACACAAATATTTACACTTGTACATATATATATATATACACACACACACATATTGTATATATATATATATATACACACACACACATACACATATACATATAGGCACATTTCTATAGGAAGAAGGGCCAGCGCAAGCAATGTTGAATTACCCCAGTGAGACAGCACCTTCCACAACTAACAGGTCCTTAATGTACATATGGATTCACAGAAACTGAGACCTGCAAAAAATGAACCCAAACAAAATCCCCACACTGAGAAAGGGAAGTGGACACATATTTCGACCCCTAACCAAGAAAATATGACCCATTAGTATATGCTGGGAGAGAAAAATTACAATGGAGTGACTGAATATATCAATTACACTGCAGGCAGGCCTCATAGTCAGTAACTGACCAACAGCACAACAGGATTCATGTGTGCGCGCACGTTCGTGCGTGCGTGCGTGCGTGCGTGCGTGCGTGCGTGTGTGTGTGTGTGTGTGTGTGTGTGTCTTTGGCTATGGGTTTTTGGTTTTGTCTTTTTAGTTTTTTTTGTTTGCGGGAGCACAGCTTTGTTTTTATTTGAGGAGAATGAGAGGGAAAGAGACGAAGTTGTATGGAGAGGCAGGTAGGCAGGATTTGAAAGGACTTGGGGAAGGGGAAAGAATACGATCAAAATATACTATACAACAATGTTAAAAATAAGTTTTGCATGCAGTAAAATAGAGAAAACAACTCTAAATGCTTCAAACTCAAATTAGGATAAAGATAATCCAGGGGACAATAAAAAAGCCACATTCCTGAAACCTATGGTGATTAAGATAACTGTCACAGAACAATTAATGTTTTAAGTAACCTCTTTATCATACACACATACATATACATACATACACACACATATACATATACTTACACAAATATCACACAAATAACACTATTTTACTGCTTAAATGACAAAACATTAATTTAAATAAACAAATATTTTATACAAAGTTTAATGTTTAGAGAACTATAATGATATAATTATTAACCATATAATGATATCATGATACATAGTGTTAACACAAAAGTAGAAGAAAGTCAAGTAAGACATCTAAGATGGCAAAAGTTCCTGAAATAAATTTTGAGAGTCAATAAGTGATTTTTAAAAAATAGGTTGGTATGGAGCCCAGGCCAAGGATACAATGAAGGTTAATATAACAGGTGAGAAATTTATGATACCACTGCATGAAAGCTAATCTTATCATTGAGTGTAAAGAACTGCTAAGGGATGTCTCAGAGCCGAGGAAGCAAATGCAGTACAACATTTTAAGCTGTATCAAAATGAGCTCTAATGGGTTAGTTAGTTATTCGTGCCAGCATTTCCTTTTTGGGGACTCTAACCTATGATAAATACATAATATGGTACTCCATGGAGTAAGCAAAATGAGCATCTTACTCAGGCCCTAGGATAGGAGTCAAGCCAAGTATCTTACACTGAATAATGTGCTCTGGGAGTTCTCTTTCTCCAGGACCAGAGAGTTAACTTTCCCAATGTAATAGCACCAATCCATGAAGTCACCTTGCATATTAAATACAGATAAATATAGAATAAAAAGTAGTAAATGAGAAACATGAAAAAGTCAATGGTAAAGAATGTTTGTCCGATAACTGTGAAATATAACAGGTTGACATGATAAAGGTCAGAGCTGAATGGACTATATCGAAGATGCCATTAATGTCCAGAATCACTAAACACATGATGAGGTTCAGATGTAGTTTGGCATATCCACCACACTTGCTTCTTCTCATTTTCTGGGGAGAAAAAGAAAGTCACCTCAATACTCAAAGAAATTCTAGTCTTTGGAAAATGAAGAGTCAATTTCATCAACACCTATATAGATAAACTTGCTACTCATGTGACAAGACTGAAAAGAAAAAGTGCTACATGCACCTAAATCTGAAAACAAAATAAATTGCATTAATAAAATGAGTGTGAAGTATTTGGATGTAGGATGCTTTTATAGAAACATCTACAGGAAATGGCAGACAAAAGCATAATGTGGCCGATGCCAATGAGCATAAAATCAGAGTGACTTTTTACACATGAGCTGTTGAATGCAGCAGAGGCAAACTAGACACGAAGGCTCAAATAGGAACTTCATTAGAGGAAATTAAGGACAAAAGACAATGCTTATAAATCTTGCAGTAATCTGCCCACTGATCAACCACAAAAGGAACACAGACAAATAAAGCTATATTCTGGAAAGAACAGCTGAAATGACAACAAAGATAACGTTGGCAATAAAATTTCAAGAGAAAAATGGAATGTAAAAGAAAGTGTGGTCTTCCTCCCTCCCTCCCATCACAGCTCCCCAAGACTGTAATGAGTTGTTGATTATCTCTTATTAAAGACCAACAACAGAAAGGCTTGGAAACATGAAAAATAATTAGAGTATACAACTAAATATGGGTAATTATGAAGTGGCAAGATATAATTAATCATCCATTCCCCGAAAAATCTTATCTAAAATGATGCTGCTGCTATAAAATGGACAAGATATGTACTTTTATGATTTCCTTACACACTCTCATGCACAAAAATAAGATACATACACATACACAAAAAAATACACATAAATACATACACAAACTACAAACAAAACTACTGGTTTATGGTATAAGCTTCTTATAAATCTTAGGGAAATAGCCAACACACCTTTGAACATAAGTTTGTTAGACTAGCCCTCCAGGTTAAAAAAAAAAATACACCTGTTAATCCTTTATTAGATCTCTCTATATATCATTATATTTTATTATTGGATATTTCATGTTTTCTATGTTGAAATTATGTTTTTTTTTTTAAATAAAGTCATGTCAATTTATTTTCCCAGACATTAGCACTTGGGAAAGCATTATAAATAAAGATTGTGTATTATTAAAAATGTATAGAACTTGAATGCTCTGCCCTGGTCACCTCCCCATCCCTTCTCCTATGCAGATCTGTCCCTACATTTTAACACCTGAGTTTGATTTTCAATATCAATAGGCCATCCAGGCATGGTGGCTTGTATTTGTAATCCTAATGACAAGGAGGGAACAAAAGTGGAGGTGTGCCAAGCAGTGCATGACCTTGGTGGGGACAGAATGACACAGTTCCTGGCCCTGGGACAGTGCCAGTAGAAATGATCCTCCAAGTGAGAAGATGGCTGCCCTGGGTATAAGGCTTGTTTGTATAATAATGTCCATATTTCATATTCCTCCGAGGAATGTCTCTCTGTAAGTGTTAATGAATCCATGATAATCTGAGACAGCACGAGTCCAGGAGGCAAAAGTATGGCTAATGTCTTAGCAAAATGGTAAATGCTGGGACCTTCAGAATTGCCCTGAAGGCTGTTGAAAGAACTCTAAAAAACATGAGTACAAAATGTACATATTTTCTCAACTATACAAAATATATGGATACAATATGAATTATGAGGGGCTTCATGAATCTAAAGGAACAAAGGCAGCTGCATTGATGAGCCAGCTTCTCAGAAAGATACAAAGGCAGGCAGACTCCTGAATTCAAGGTCAGCCCACAGGTGGTAGACATGGTAATTTCAGGACAGGGTCCCACCCAGCTCCTTTAGCACCTCTGCATAATAGAGGCAGGCAGATTTCTGAACTTTTTTTGCAACGTTAAAAAAAAAAAAAGAGTGCTTTCTGCCTCCTAAGAACTAAGGGGCTCATAGATTCTGATTAATAGAATAATCAAAGGGAACCTGAAATAAATAACTGAATTGATATGTAAATTTAAAGAACTTGTTTTTTTGGTCTGAGTGAGGTGAGCTAGAAAAGGGCCATAGCAGTTATTTTTTCAATGTAAAAATAATATTTATTCAATTTTTTTCTTTTTTTTAAAATTACTTTTATTTTTTTAGAGTCCAGTTCTCCTTTAGAATTTTCTCTAGAGAGAGCTGAGCTGTCTGGAGATCTCTGGAAAAGGGAAAATAGAACTTTAAGAATTTTTCAAACAGAATTTCTGTCTGGATCAGAACAGCCAACCATTTTTTTATAGCTGCTTTTCTGATTTTGATCAGAAAACCTGTGAGCTATCAAGAAGTGTTTAGAATTTTTTTACTAGCATAGAGGGCTGTCTCAACCAGAGAGGTTTTTAGAATAGCAAGAAATAAAAGCCATCTAGAGCAGAGCAGAAAGACGGGGGGGGGGGGGGGGGGGGGTGAAGGGTGAAGGGAGGGAGATCAGTCCAGAAAGGCCATCTCAGAAGAACCTAGGCAGTCAGCTCAGACCACAATTTGACTTTGAGTCCTTTGTTTGCTGCTCGCAGGCAGTCCTTCTCTCAGAACCCCTCCTCATGATGAGGCTGGTCCTTGGCAGAAGTGGAGAGAGAAGTGGAAATGGGAAGATTGATGGGACTCTGGCCTGCCAGATTAGCTTACCTGGTGAGTTCCAGGCCATGAGAGATTCTGTCTCAATTAAACAGTAACAACAAAAACAGCCAAATAAATAAATGAATAAACAGAAAGGTAGACATGGGCTGAGAAATAACAATCAGAGTTGTCCTCTTGCCCCCATATGTATCAGGTACGCACACACAGACACACACATACACACACAGATGCACACAGACACACACAAAGGCATGTGCACACACAAACACATGGGGACCCAGACACACACAGGAACTATAAAGCTGTATCCTAATCCTGCTCTCTGAGAGTAATGTGTTGAAGCTGTAAGCTTCAATATCCCTGTATTTGGAGACAGAGGCTCCAGGAGATAATGAAGGTTAAACAAAGCAATGAGGATAGAGCACTAATCACATAAACTTATTATAAGAGGAGGAGACAGCCAGGAATGAAGTTGATGGGTAGAACTCTTGTTTGTCTGGCACAGGGCTTGGGTTTGGTCTTGAGCTCCACAAAATTTATATGGGCGGGATAAAAAAAGAAGAATCTTTTATTCCTATGTTATGGCACAAATCAGAGGCCAAGCGAGTAAACAACAAGGCAGCAATGAGGATCCTGATTCCTGCTCCTCATAAGAAATGGCCCTGTGGAATTTGATCTGACACTCCTTCCTGGGACGACAGCCCTCTGGATTCATCTATGCAGTCTGTCTCCATTTATTTGTTTATTGCTTTTGTTAGGACAGTTTGAAAAGTTATATTTTGAAACTTA
Organism: Mastomys natalensis; assembly: GCA_021653895.1. Taxonomy (NCBI): domain Eukaryota; kingdom Metazoa; phylum Chordata; class Mammalia; order Rodentia; family Muridae; genus Mastomys; species Mastomys natalensis. The sequence goes on along the minus strand of JAJTUV010000523.1, from coordinate 1,749,750 downwards.
AATGGTGGACAAAGATTAAAAAAAAAACTTATCTCTTTATGTTCAACCCACTCAAGGTGGGTTTGGGTTTTTGTTTTATTTACAATTATCTCTGTTACCAGCTTAGGTCAGAGACCTGGATTGGAGATTAGGAGGAATCGTGAATAAAATTGTGCATTGCGTCGGGCACTGCAGTTCACTCCTGATCTTTAAACCAGATGGCTAATGGTGCTATTGCAGGATGCTCAGTGAAGACTATTGTCACCATACGCATCATTTGGCAAGTAGCATACTTCCCAACCACCAGTTGCCAGGGCAACCCAAGTATTGATTGCTGTCATTTTGCTTCTGTTAGCTGCATTTATCATTTGAGTTTGCTGAGATATATTTATAGGGAAGTAAAATGTATGTATGTGTGTGTGTGTGTGTGTGTGTGTGTGTGTGTGTGTGTGTGTGATAGAAAAATGCACATATGAAAGTGAAATAATTTTCTATGCTTTAAATGTACCCTCTCCCTGCTTGCTTGCTTGTTTGTTCTTCTCATCCCAGTGAGCACAACAGACCTCTAACTCCTAGATTTAGGAGACTAAACACAAATTACACACAGAAAAGGCAAACCTCCTCTTTCAAAAATATAAGAGCCAGATTTTGCTGGACAGAGACATTCTCATTTGGAAAATTGTTGAGTCCACTTGTATCACTCAAATTCTCATTACCATTCCATTAAAGAATAGCAGAGTTGGAAGCCAAAGACCAGTTCTCATACTGACACTAACTAGTTGGGCAGCCATGGGCATTGTCATATGGCCTCTCACAGCCTATAAAAATTATATACATTTATCATATAATTTTGGCCAATGATAGAGTATCATCAAGTGCTATACAGGGTGATAATAAATGAAAACAAACAAATAAGCCAACACAAAACCCAAGAGAATCAGATGTTCTATGTTCTAGAGGAAAATGACAACTCTGTGAAAGGAGCAGGTAAAAGACAAAATATTAATTAATGTCTTGAATGGCATCAAACTGGGAATCACAGCCTACCTACATATGAAGTGGGTGGTGGGTGGCCAGTCCTCCAGGTATACATAAAGTATTCATTGATCAGTATTAATAAACAAGTGGCTACAGGGTTTATGGAAAGATTAGATACTAGTACATCATCCCTGGAACTAGCATTTGAGATATAGAGAAAGGAAGATCTCTGTGAATTTGAAGCTTACATGGTAAATTATAGGCCAGCTGAGGCTATGTGGATAGACCCCATCTCAAGAAAACATTGTAGACACACCCACAGTTAAAAGAAGGAGATGATGAGCACTAAGAGCTAGGTTGTAAACCATTGCAGGACTGGAGCCAGTGGGCAATCAGAGGACATTGCACAATTGATGACAGTGCTAGCTCCTGTGTGCAGAATGGAATTATCTTCATCTTAGAGGTCTTTTAGTATTGAGTTGCCCTAGTTTTCTGAACCAAGAGCAAACAGAACATTATTTTCCTTAGAAGACAGAGATTTATGGCAAGCAGTGCCAACCAGCAAGATAATTCAGTAAATGGAAAGAAGACTGTGCATGTCAGCAGTAGTAGCACGTGTTTGGGGTAGCCATGCCTACAGACAAGTTCTGTTAAATGTGTTGTGCCTGTATTATTAGACTGACGGATGAGATAAATTGTTTCCCCAGAAATCATCTTTATAAAAATAGAGATAGGGAAATGAAAGTTAGAATTATTAAAGCCTCAGAGTCTGTGAGGTCTTCATGAATTGGGACATATACTTTATAACATCAAGTGTTAACAAAATATAAAATAAATCTACTGAATATCAGGCATATAGCTTGGAAGATGCATAAATGTATGGCATGAATAACTTAAGAATGTAAGTTAAGTACTTCCTTGGAGGTAAAGTAAATTACTTACAGGAAAAGTGATGCTAATTTTTATTGGATAGAACATGAAAAAGCACAGAGAAATAAAAGTATAACAGGTTGCAAACAGTAGAAGATCTAAAGACAATAACTTAAACACAGAAGAGTTTTTTTAAATTACATTTTTTAAAAAAAGGCTCACAGAAAGTTACAGTTGGAAATACATTCTTGAATATTCACACTACTGCCTGGTAACATGATAGTTACCACAGCTCTAGACCCTGTAGTATATGTCAGGTAGAAGATAGAGGTATACACACAATGTCCATGACAGACATAAGACATAGTGTTTTATCTGGAAAGGTAACCCTTTTCCAGAATCCTCCCCCATGACTTCCACAACAGCTCACACTAGTAGAGTATGTTCATTGTCATGTCCCAGCTGCCCACTAGACGACAACAAAGGGAAGTGGACAAATGCATGCAGTCTTTGGATATGGAAGGAACATCAAAAAATGAGTCTGAAAGTCAGGCACTGACCTTGACTTTAGGCTTTAGGTTCTTAGATTTATTTATTTTACATGTATGAGTGTTTTCCCTGCATGTATGTGTGCTTTGCCTAAAAATACATATGTGTGCTTTGTATGTGCCTGGTGCCAGCAGACAACTGAAATGGCCATGAGACCCTCTGTAATTGAACTTATAGGTTGTTGTAAGCTAACAGGTGCATTTTGGAAACAGAACCCAGTCCTCTCCAAAAGCAGTAAGTCTTTTTAATCATTGAGCCATCATTTCTCTAGGATTTGGATTCTTGTCCTCTGATTCTTAAAAGAAGTAGATAAGTTGTCTTTTAACTTAATACCAGTACAGTCCCTTGTTAGCAATCAATAATGTGGTTGTCCCCATAGCTTCATAGGGAGTGGCACTCTTAGGAGGAGGGGGCTTATTAGAGGAGGTGCATTCTCAAGTCATGCCTAGTGTGGTGTTTGCTTCCTACTTCCTGCTGATCAGGTTGTAGAACTCTCAGTTCTGTTGCCAGCCCACGCTAGCACACTGCCATGCTTCCCGCCATGATGCACATAGACTAAACTTCTAAAACTGTAAGCCAGCACCAATTAAATGTTTAATTTTATAAGTGATGCTGGGGTCATGGTGTCTCTTTACAACACTAAAACCCTAACTAAGCCAAATGCCATTCTATATAGCATCCTCACTTGAAATTTAGAATATATATATTTTTTTATAATTGTAAACTTTTTATTTAACTATACTTCTGGAGCTCAATGTATCTGAAGATCTTGGTTCCTTTCCTCACAGTTTCTCTTGGGACTACTGTTCCTTCCAGACAGTAGATGTTTCATAGGAAAGGCCTCAGCCTTGTGCTTGGACAAAGTACATTGTGAGGAACATAAACCGGAAACATGACTTTTTACAAGTCCTGAATCTCAGATAGATTCTGTGGCCTTATAATATTCGTTGAATAAGCCAATATCATTTAGAGTAAGCAGAATAATAGTGTTTAACCACTAAAAATACGGAGTCCTGTATAGTCCTATGATTACTGATTAATTTATGTCCTTCCATCCTCTCAACATGTACACATACCACAGCTATATTTTAAAAGATTGACAGAATGACATTTAATGAGAAAAAAATCAAGGCAAAAACAACACTTCCTTTATTAGATATATAGATCCCTAACTTGGCTAGATTTACAGTCATTGTACATGCAGCAACCTAACCATAGTGGAATCCATTGGATAACCTTTCTCTGCCCCGTTAGGAATCCTAAAACTATATGAATCCTGTCTCTTATTTCACTGTCAAGAGTTTTGACGTCTTAGGTTGTTGGTATTTCTCTTATTTCTTTCAGAGAACTTGCCTGTTCATTAAGCTTGAAAGTATGGCCTTCGTGTTCCTAGACAGTCACACATATCTTTAAATGTCATTCAGGCATGACTGTGTGTATAAGATTGAGGAGGTTTTTGCAATTGAGTTCAGGGAAATGATGACCTTGCTGTCATTTATCATCAATAAGCCCCGAATGATGGTTCATGTCAACGTTCTACTGGACAGAGATGCCAGGCCAAGCTGTTCCACCAGCATTCAGACAGTGCTGCAGATTGCTCTTACTGGACAATCTTCTTTATTTAACTTTGTTAAATGACTGAAGTTAAAGAATATATTTACTTCTATTGCGAGTGAGGACAAACTACTTGTCAAGTGTACTGATTCTGTGAATTCGGGAAATACTTCTCAGCTCTGGGGACTATAGACAGGAATGTTCACTGAAAAAGGAAATCTTTATTACTGTGAGAGCAGAGCAAGCTGTTGATACTGTAGAGCTGTGACATTTTTCTAACTGGATTGCATCTGCACATTGAAAAGACAGGCAAATAGACTATTGCTGGAGATAATAGGATCTGGGACTGGAAAGCCTTCATATTTTATTAGGGCTACATTGATCCCATTTCTTTAAGCCACTGGAGTGTTATTTCACATTCCAGTGTCTGCATAACTGCATTTCCTTTGTTTCTCGGTTCCATTTAAAATTCCCTGGCACATCACAGCTGGTGAATGTCAGCAAAGATAACTATCAGCATATAATAGTTTCCAACTACAGCAATGGGAGCTTGAAAGCCTTAAATGAGCAAGTCTCTCTATAATAAGTGGGAAGCAAGGGAGAACAAATTAACTCCGACCACTTGGTATCTACGCCAGGTTTTATTTGCAATTCAACTGGCACAGACACTAATATTTACTATAGATGGTCAAGGAATGGGAAATTATTCCATAAATAAGGTCATCTAAACTAAATGGGATGATATTCCCCATATGCATCACAGAGAACTTTTAACAAACCTCAAAATCATGCAAGAACTTGGAAAATGATGGGTGATGCTACCATAATCACATCCCACAATGAGAGTTTAGTAACTTCATCAAAACTCTTGTTTCAGCTGTTGTACGAAAGGTCATGGTTAAATGTATTGGTTTTGAAAGAATAACTCATTAACTCTGACAGTGAGTTTCACATAGAATATAAACACGATCTGGAAACTTTTTAAAGTTTAACTAGTTTAGTATTCAAGATATTTTCTTACACCATCTCTTAACCATCCATCTAAGATGACACATCCTCGGGGCTTTCTGGGCATCTCTATGCTTACTGCATCATGGGGCTAGCTAGACTATCCTACGATGCTGGATTCCCTGTAGCAAGGATTTCCAAGACACTGAGGTAGATACTGTAAGCATCTATATGACACCCTATCAAATATCAAGCAGCTTTATATCTTTCATCACCTTTGTTGCCCATAAAACATAGGACTAACCTAGAATGAAGATAAGAGAATTATATCACGGCATGTAAATTAGGAAACTGGATTATCTGAGTTTCATCTTATGGGAGAACTGTAAGAGTCTTGACAGTATCATAGCTGAAAAACTTGTTACAGTGCACGATGAGCTGGGTACTACTCTACATCAGAAGCTCCTTTATATATGATATAAGACATGAGATGCAGCAGCAGCACAGAATATAGAAAACAAGCCAGCAGCCTAGTGTACTATGGAGCACAGATTGTTTACTTTGTGGTTATGTGGTTTCCTGGGAGATGTGACTCCAGGTTGCTGCCAACAAGCTAGAATATTATATGACCCAGTCTTTCCCTCGCCTAGGGAAAGATAAAAAAGTATTTAATTTCATATTCTAATGAATATATCTTGATTACACACCTTCATAAACTGGAGCCTTCTTTTGAGTCAAGTCATCACAAAATGGTGGTACCTTTATTTTCTTTACACACTCACACTTAATCATAACAAGAATCCACTGAGAGTTTCTTTATACATGACAAGTTATATTAAATGAATTCACATTTTACCACCTGCCACTATTATCAGTAGTGTATAGAATTCTAAGATGGCCCTGGTGACCTCTGATGCATGTTGTACTTTCCTTGACTGTTACAGGACAAAAGGATTTTGTACATTTAATTAAGGTTTCTAATTAGTTGACCTCAATATAGAGAGATTATCTAGGTGAACCTAACCTAATCAAGCCTTTTAAAACCAGGGGATTTTCTCTGGTGAGGACCCGAAGAGAAAGCCAGAGAGATAAAAAGCATACAAATGATACAAGGAGCCACACTTGACTTTGAAGATAGAAGAGGTATGCAAATCAGCACTGATAGCTTAACAGTTGGGAGTACCTACAGGACAATGGCCAACAGGGAAATAGGAACTCCAGTGCTATAATTCCAAGCTCTTTGAATGAACACTGAAAAGAATTCATCCAGAGTCTTCAGGTATGAGCCTAACCAGGCAGACTTTTAATTTTGAATTTATGATATATAAGCAAAGATACATCTAAAATATCCTCGATTTTTAGCTTATACAGTTGAGCTCAAAAGTGAATATTTTTTGTCACTAAATGTGATAGTTACATAGCAATTGAACCAATATTTATGTAAGAATTTTCATGATCGTATAGTCTTCTTATCCTTTTTATTTGTGTGTTTGTGTTGCTATATCAAAAGACCACTGACTAAGAGGTTTATAAATATTAAAAAAAAATGTGTTTTCTACAAAACCAGAGGCCAGTAAGCCTCAAGTTTAAGGGTTGTTTACTTTTCTATAAAAAGTATATCTGCTAAAGAGAAGAACAGTAATCATATGCAAGGCCATGTAATTATGGAAGAGTTGGCATCTTCATAAAAATCTTAATACCGCTCGTAAAGGAAAAATGGTTATATCTTAATTACTAACAACATCACATTTTACTAACAATATATGGGCAACAGATAGACTTTGAAAAGAAAATATACAGACTACCGCAACTTCTATTCTCTCCCATTCATATTTTGCCCTTTCTATATCTTTTTTCTCCAAAAAGGGCTCATTCTAATAAATTCATGTCAAACAAGTTCTTATGTGAATTCTGTTTGGGCAAATTCAATCTGAATTTAACAGAGCTGGCTTTAGAAAATTGACAGATGGGACAGAATCCTGGAGAGGGGTCATTTAGCAGCCTGGTGGCAATGTGAATAAAATTGTTTATGGACATTATAATTCCTTGTATAGCACTGTATGCAACCTTTGCCTGTAGCAAACTTTTGTATGAAGAGAGGAAGGGATAGTTTAGCTCATGCAATGTGTCTCCCACCTATGCAATGCAGGGATAAGGCTTATTTTGGAGTTGTGGGGATGATTGGTTTGTGTTAAGTATCACAAGAAAATGACAAGCTCAGGTCATGGTGTGAAACGGAAATGGCTTGTCGATATCACAAACAGAGACTTAGAGCCAGAGAGCAAACCAAATGGGGAAGCAGACTGAGAATGTGGTGATGAATCTAGTGGAGTGAGAAGAATGCTAATTCAGAGAGGCAGCCTCTAAAATTAAAATCAGGGAAGCAATGATAGTCTCACACCACACATGGAGATGCTTGGGTGAATGTGCCTGAATAGATTGAATTAAAGATTATTTCCAGTTCTGTGTTGTGGAAAAACTGGCCAATTAACTCTGCTTGGGCAGAGCAACAGTCTCCTTCCTAAGTCTTTGTCTACAGACTATAGTGAGTCCTCCCCTAAAATCACTCTTCCTGACAAAGACATTTATATCTAGATTCAGCCTTAAGATATTCACCTGGGAAATATGATCAGAGGTAAAAGACAGAGAAAATTTACTAATAGCAACTAATAGGTCTTGGATAGTGTTCAACAGTTCAAATCAGGAAGAATACTTCTGGCCAGTGGAAGATGGACTGGTTGTTTCATCATTGGGTTGGAAAGAACATAACAGGAATAGATACCTAGAAATGTTGTTCAATTTACAGATCTTGTTATTTCATATTATTTTCAACCAAAACCAATATACTATCTAAACAGTACAAAAGAAACAGGGACACAAGATGTCTCACTAGTACAAGTCCCTCGCTTTCTGAACTCATCAATGCCAATATTCACAGAGACCAGTTGAGTGGTCATGGGAAAAAGGGATGCTGCCTAAGCATAGATCGAAAAGCATGGTTTCATTCTAACAATGCTGATGCAGTGACTAACTTTGCAAAATATTTGACTTGTCAGCAGCAGAGATGGATGCTGTGTCTTTGCTATGTTATCAGCTCTCCAGGGGAATCAGCTACTTGGTGGCAAGCTGATTATATTGGACCCCTTCTTCCCTGGAATGAATGATAATTTACTCACATGTTCCTATGGGTTTTCCTTATCTAACATTAATGGCTTGGTATATTAGGTAATGCTTACCATATGCCAGAATGTCATTTTATCCTGTGTAATATTTCCCTTAGACCAAAGGACACATTTTAGAGAGAACTAAGTGTAACATTGAGCATGTGCCCAAGAAATCAACAGCTGTACAATTTTGTGCATCCAAGGCCTGGCAAACAGAAAGAATGGTGTAATGGTAACTGATAAGGCAAGGTAAAGTTAGATAACACTTGTTGGTTTTGAGAACTGCTTCAGCTGCTGGGGTGTGTATATTGGTAACGTTCCTCATAGCTAGAGAAGGTTTGTATACATGGATGAAAGGTGAATTGGTGTTGTCCGTTGGTTCCTGTGACTTCATTAGAAAATGTTTCTTTTCTCTATTTTATGTACCAAGTTAATTTTGTTCCCCATGTTGAGTTTTTAAGAGTGTATTCTGAAAGAGGCAAAATATCATCGAGGAGATTTCAGAACTTTCCAGGGTACAAAGGTAGAAAGACAAATTCAAAAGATCTAGGACAACACAAGGGGAAGAATGATGATAACTTGTGTGAGGGTAATGGCATGAGAATTTGGTCAACCATGGATAGACTCGGGATATACTGCTGATAGGCCTCAGATCCACTGATTCGTTTAAATCAAATTAAAGTTATTAATTTATCTGATTAATTTAAAGTACCTAGAAAAAATAATGAAAGATGTCGAGACTTTCTTAGTCTTCAGCCTGGATTACTGGGCACAAAAAGACCATGCCTGCCTGGACACTGCCATGCTTCCTGCCATGATGATAATGGACTGAACCTCTGAACCTGTAAACCGTCCAAACTGAATGTTGCCCTTTCTAATAGTGGTCTAGGTCGTGGTGTCTCTTCACAGCAATAAAACCCAAAATAAGACAGTTCCATAAAGAAAGAGAAAATTTATATTCATATTTGGGCTTCTGCTTATTCTAGTTTGGAAATTATAACTACTTACTATATTTTTCTGAAACAGCATTTAAACACTTTGGGTAATGCATGAGGCCTGGAGTTTGATTCCTGACACCAGCAAAATAATCTTATAACACATGTATAAATTCAATGATTTTCCTTTCCTTAATGAATATCTGTTTTATTTCTCTATTTGATAAAACAGAGATATGATTATCTATTCTTGCAGTATTTGTCATGTATATAAAATCTTAATATACATGCTTAACTTTCTTGTTAGGCTTAGTGAATGACATCCTTCTCAGCATCATATTCAGTCTCTCTGTGGCAACTGCTACGATCAAAAACAATGAGTCAACAAGAGTATAGTCAGTATTTGCTTCTCTCCCGGGCAAAGTAACGGACCATTCCAGTTCACCAAGTGATGCGATATGCTCTGCCCATGCTCTCCTCAGAGTGTCTATTATTCACCTGTGGTTAAACAGTTTAAGATAGGTGCTCAAGGACCACATGTTTAGTGTCCATAATAATAAATCGGTTACTGCAAAAGTTTTATTGAAAGTAAAGCTTCATAATTCAGAATTTGAGAAGCTCACAGTTGGCAGAGTCGAGCCCCCCCCCCAGGCATTTACAATCATCCATGTTGTCCTCTACTACAGTTGTAGGTCAATCTGCAGTGATTGCAACATAGTAGCAGCCCTCTAAATGCATATGGACTAAAGCTGGAGAAATTTTAGAAATTGTTTTGCAAAGAAGTAAACAATTCCTATCTGTGCAATTTTAATTTGACATGTTTTTTTTTAATTAGTTTTCATCCAGCTAATTTTGTACTCATTTGTGTATAGAAAAAAATCTATAATTTGTGGAAATAAGCTAGAACAAAGAAGTAATGATTACATATTGTCTATTTGAGATAATCATATTTAATACAATTATATTATAACTGTTCCTATTTGTATAACATTAACTATATGTTAGACTTGGAGATTACTTAACTTTTAAATGCTCTTATTAGTGAAAAAACATTTAGGTCAATTCTAGACACAAATCTGGCATTAAAGTTTTTGCAAACACTGTATAGTCCTGTGCAATAGTGATTATTGCCAGTATCCAAGAACGTCCATAATTTTAGAAGTTACATTAATTAGGACTTTTTATTGCAAATAAGAAACTTCTCATTTGAATTAATGAGGTAAACTAGAGAGTATTTTAACTGAAGGAACTGAAGAATCTCCTAGGAAGGACAGAGGTGAGATTGAGGCTAAGGAAAACCTAAAATAAGGCTTAAAGGGTCAAGACTCTCACTGAGTATATAATTCAGTAATAATCTAACTTTTAATTATTAACTTACATAATTCTTCCAAATATATAATGCTATAAAACTTTCTGCTATATAGTGGGAATATGACTCTGGTTCTCATCTTAAGACTTTAAGTATTTATGATAAGTTTATTTGATTAATCTCGTATGGCCAAATTGTGAAACTGTGAAACTGGACTCCATCCTGTCCATCCATCTGCCTGCCTCTGTCTAACTGTGTCTCTGTCTCTGTCTTTGTCTCTTTCCATTCTGTGTGTGTGTGTATTTGTGAATATCTATGTATGTATATATGTATGTATGTATGTATGTATGTATATATGTATATATGTTCTCATACCTGGATGAATACTGCTCAGAAAATGGATTCCCTAACATGATCACTCTAGAGAAAATTATAAATACAGGTCAGACTAGCAGTAACTTAGACAAACCAAACAATAGAGATCCAAGACTTCATTATTTGGGTTTCAATGCAAACCTGGTAACCTTTTCCATATGGTTCAGAACAAACCTTAGGCTCCAGCACTCACAGCAAAGCAGGGTCTGTGAGCAGGTCAGACTTATAAAGCATTACTCTCTTAGAGACGTTTGCTCTTCTTTCTCACAAAATAGGCAATTTCAGTATTTACAACACAATAAAATGAAATCATCTATTTACTCTGCGCCAAACACTGTGTTAGGTATTAATTAACCCCTATTGTTGCTACAGAGAAAATAATAACAAGACGTCTCTCCTCTTTTATTACTGAGATTATAATTTAGCAGCAGTTTTATCCCTGGATTCCTTTGGTTAATAGGCAGTGACCTTGAACAAATATCAACACGCAACAACAATACTTTCTTTCCTCGTCCTCACCATCTCTACCCACGATACTCACACAATCTACTAATCGCATTGGGTCATGCAGAGGACACATGCTACATATTTGGACTCCAGAACTACAAGACTCACTGTCACTGTGTGTGTGCATAAAGTAGACTTCTGTCTCAGACATTAGACACACTCAGTATTCAGCCTGCCAACTTTATTACTGTTCATTTCACCATCCTACAGAAACTTCCATTGAAATCACTGACGTAAATCTCAGCAGTATAAAAGTGGTACAGTACATAGTTTCTCCTCATAGACATAAGGTCTTATCTCATCCCATGGTGGTACATTGTTTATGATTTGGAAACAAAGCATGATAAAGTCTGATTGAATATTTAAGCCAGACATCTGTAAGGATAAAAGTAGAAGGGAAGGGGGAAAAAAATCCATGTATTTTATTTTGATGGGGATGGTAAACCAGCAAATTGTCAAAATTCCTAGGTACAAATGTCACAGCATAGTGAAAGCGCTGTGTCTGGGAGAGGCTATCCCCTGTATATATTACCACAGACAGATAAACACATACCTTATATAAAGTGTGTTTGCCTTCCAAGGTTCATTCTCTGACTTTTCAAACCAGCTAATGGGTTGCTCCATATTCTAAGATTTATACTGGGGTTTTTCTTTCCTATTTTTTCCCTTTGAACCGCAGGAGTTATTGAACCCGATTAAATTCAGTCGCTCAATAAACAACTTTGCTATCTCAAAAAATACACCCTCTTCAACAACAAGATGTTTGGAAACATTCCAAGAAAAAAGGGGGAAAAAAAAAGAAGGAAGAAAAGAGAAAGGGGAAACCTGTTTAATGGAGAGAAGGGATCACAGTGTAAGGTATGCATTTCTCTTTGCAGTCTGGTCATAAATCATTAGCCACTGTGGCATTGATTAATTGGCCTTTCTCAAATCCTCCAGGATTCTTATGAAAATCCAAAGTAAGGAGCAATTCCACTTTGAGAAACAGACAGAAATGTTTCAGAAATGTTGTCTGCAGATAACAGTCCAGATACAAAATTCTGTCACATCTGAAGTTGATCTCTGCTTATTTACATTTTGAGTGTGATTTAGTTTCTTCTGTCAAAGTCTTCATTCACTCCTCTCTTATCTTTGGTCTATAAGAGAGCTGGGGAAGGTGAGGGGCACACAGGTTACATATTCTGCTAGCCAGCATGACACCAGGGCATCCTGGCCCCATTGAAAATTTTCACATTGTGATGTCTAATTCCTCAGAGTTTGTTACTAGTGATCAAGTTGTCCATTGCTAGTTGAAGCTAGTGTAATAGAGGAGGAGTAGGTCGTGCCAGCTGCTTGGATGTCACATATGGTCAGCCTCATGGAGAACTGTCTCAAAATTCTAACAATAGTTTTACCTTGAGATTCAGTACACTTTTAATTTGACTATGCGTGTTCTCCCTTTCCTACTCTTCCTTTTTTCTGTTTTCTCTGTGCCTTCATTCACTCCTCAATGACATCACTCTTTCCCCCTGTGCTTGTTGCTTTTAAAGAATGTCTGTTATCACACTTCCATGATAGTATGTAATAATTGATATGTATTACTAATTAAAGAATGGCTATTGCTGCATATTTGAAAAATAAAAAGGCACATAGTACTAGAGAAATGGCTCACCTGTTAGGGCTACTTTCTGTTCTTCCAGAAGTTTTAAGTTTAGCCCCACACGTGTGGTACATACACATGAGCACATGCACAGGCAAACGCACACAGACACAGATGTGCAGGTGCGTACACACACCAAATAAACATGATTTCTTTGAAAAAATTAAAAACTCACAAAAAAAGAAAAAGAAATAGATGAAGAGATCACGTTTAAAAACCTAGCTACCAACGCTTATATAGAGATGCCAGATATTTGACAGTGCTAGTTCTGTATATGGATCTGTTGTTAACAGATGGCATTTAGAGGACTGGTTAATTATACAAACAATAAGAAATCTATTTTCCTATTTTATAGTAAATGAAATTTCTATATTCAGGTGACATAAAATATGATTGAAATGTAATATTATAAATCTAATGAAATTTATGACTAGACATTTTCCCCCAACTGGCAAAATGTCCTTCATTTGCCATGCTCAGGCTTTGGCACACGTTAGTCCACCCCATGAAATGCAGATCCACTAAGGTCACATCATGGTCAGACTTTATTCTTATTAAACTTCAGAGAAGACTAAAAGTTCCTGAGATCTCAAAAGATGAATAAGCAACTGAGGTAAATATTGCACCTGGTTGTATTAGATTGAACACTATGGAGATTGAATTTCCATAGTTGCATTCCAAAATTAGGAAGACATTTTTACTGCTTTGTCCCAGTTTTGTTTCTGTTTCTGCTTTTTTGTTTTTATTTTGGCAGGTGGGAGGGATGTGGTGCTGGATTACAGGAGCCTTTCTTTTAAATTTGGTGAATAACAGTGCCTTTCTCAAAATGAACAAGCAGAAGTTAGTTCTCAAAATGTGATTGAAAGTTCCCTACAAAACTACTTGTCCATAAGCCATTCCTGTCAAAAAATTTTCATAATGATATTAAGGCAGCATTTTCTCTTTAGTCTTTATCCTTTCAAGTATCTACAGCCAAGTAGTCTGAATCTATTAGGAATCAATACCATCCTCCAAAAACATTTTAGAGTTAAGACCATGGTTGCCCTTTGGATCTGAAATGGTGATGAATTTTGGATGCTCTGGTAGTCTTTTAGTGAAGTATGCACAAGGTCGGTTGACTTAAAGGATAAATCAGAAAAACCTTATTTATAAGGATTAAAGGAATGCAGATATGGATTGCAAATGATGGCAAACCTGTTTTATTCCACAGATTTCAAGGGAAGACATGAGAACTTCTAGCAGTAAAGAAAGACTTTCAGCTCCTGACAACTACCCAAAGACTGGTAAAATGACTCAGATAGAATCTAAATCTGTTAGATGTCATACGGCCAGCGGGTTACATGGATACACAGACGCTTCAGCGCCAAGTGACATCAGTATAGAGCAAATGTGAGAATCCACATTCCATAAATCCAGATGTTAAGGAGATTTGTAAAAGCATGAAAGGAGACATCTTTTCTCACTATTATTAAATTTGTTACCATGTTTCTTAGACACTTGCCCATGTTTTATCATTCATGAAATTCAGCCCTCCCTTTTAATAAAATGCCTTATATAACCCCACGTAGCTCAATACATTTGAAATTTTCACATCTTTTTTTTTCTTTTTTTGATAATCTACTCTTGTTGAGTTAATTCATAAGGCCCCAGTAAATCAAAATACAAGATGATCAGCTTTTTCTCCCTGACAGTTACGTATTCCCTTTATCCTTTTTAATAGTAACTCCATAGAAATTTGAAAGAGTATGCCAATTTCCCATAGTTATTTAAAACCTGTCACTATAAAAATACTATGAACAATAAGAAGAGTCCAAGGTAGTAAAGTAATATAGTTTTCTCTGTGAATTACATTTTGTCCATAAGCATCTTTCAAACAATATTCATTCTAAACCTCCTGACATTGGAGTGAATGTTCATTACTCAGTACTTGGAAGAATTCATGTTTGTATGGGAGGGGTTGCCGTTCTTAGCTTTGATTATCTTATACCTGAACCATTACAAATTTGTTCATCTCCCGCTTCTCATCTTTTATGCTGATAGAACATTGCTTAGACTCTGAGAATAATGATTTTCTGAAGATTGATCTGATTTTCAGTTTTCCTTGCTTAAAAAAAATATGTATATCCTTAGACTGAAGCAGAATATCTGTTTAGAGGTGAACTTCTGCCATCTTGATCCTAGAGCTTTGTCACAGGCATTCTTGTTATTCCAGACCTTTCCAGAGGTGTAGACATCCCTCTCCTTTAATCCTCATAAGACCATGTTATTCCTACTTTACAGTGGAGGATACTGCAGAACTAACCCACGATCACAGGTCACACAGCTAGTAATTTTCAGAGAATAGGATAAAACCAAAGCCTTGTTTGTTTTTCTCCCTCCTTGTGTCTCACAGGCAAAATAAACACCTGAGGAGTACTGGGACTAGCTTGAGCACCAAAATAACTCTCCTTGGAGCTGCCTGGGGAGTCTGAAGCCCTCAGCATTTTGTAGCTTTCTCCATTAAGGCAGCTGTTTAAATGCAAATTATCTTTGGTAAGGGTGTCACATTAATAGCTACTACCGGCTATTAACTCCTAAACACAAATCAATGTTCTTGTTCTCCAGAGTAGACAGGACTCGAAAAAACATAACAACTGACGGGGGGGAGTTTTGAACTGTGGATGGATACGGTTGTGAGTGTAAGGATGCTGTCACAGCAAGGACCTTGGACAAATGACAGATCACAGGGGCTAGGGGATGCGCAGGACCCAACAACTGAGGCTACAAGGGAAGCAGCCTAAAACCATCATTAAAAGAGACAATGTTCCACAAAGATGGCCTGCTTTGCATTTTCACATAGAACTATTTCAAATTCTGGCATACATTTTGAACATGCCTCATTTTTTCTGATAAAACTCAGGAAATTACTCTTCCCCTTGAGTGTATGATGTATGCTAAAAATGTAGAATGAATCCAAATCTGATTCACATAAAGTCCTAGTACGAGCTCACATTAACATTTTTAACCTATGCTTTAATGTATTTAACAACTAAATGCATCTTCTGTCCTTATGGTACAACTGGCTCCTTTCTTTTCAACATTGTGGGATATGTGGCCAAAGGATTGTATCCCATAAGAAACCTCATCATGCTACTTTGTTGGAGAATCATAACTAACACCTTGATCCTGGAAAGAAAATAGAGGAAACAGGATTAGGTTTATACTACTTTGCATAGATAGCTTTTTAAAATAAGATTTTACATACCATAAAGTGATTCTGAGGATGTATACATTACTTAATTACCTGTTTTTAAAAGGGAACAGTTATTTGTGCCACAGTAGTGAATGTTAGTGGCTAATAAATTTGTTATAAAATGTTACAGGATTAAAGACAACAACAACAAAAAAGATCATCGCTGAGGATTGGATTAAGAATAGAAAGAAAAGAGCTTGTCCTAAACCTCTAGGTGAACAATGGCTCTTGGAAAAGAAATACTGGCAAATTGCCTGTCTCCTGTGGGAAAAGCAGGAAGGAGGCGGCAGCATCTTTGTAAGCAATCATACTGCAGAAGGCAGGCTTCTTCCTGGGGCATTAACAACATCTCAACAGGAGTCAGAGATTTTTGTCAAGAGCTACAATTTACACAATAATTACACTCATTGGAGGAAACACTGATCCCAAATTGCCTCGACTTCTTTTTCTCTCCCCCAAATCAACCATTCCATCCACATCCCCAAGCTATTTTATAAAGGATTCTTTCACTAGCATTTCCATTTTAACAAAGAGTATTTTGTGTCTGTGTGTGTTTTATTTTTTCCAAACACTTCATAGAGCTGATTTCTTTCTATTAATGGACTAAAAGAGGGAAAAAAATAGAAAGAAAGTATCATTTCAGAAGCTTTTTGACATACCTAATCATACCTCTCCTGTATTCAGAAGGGAAATAGGTATTTCTTTTAAGTGTGGTTAGGCATGCTAATCATAATTTACTAAGGAGTACAAAACCAACTGTGATGAAAGACAACCTAGATTTATGTGGAGATGACAAAGATTATATTGTGCATTTCACATGACAAAGGTAGTTTTTCCAGACTATTAGTTGCTGGTTTTGCAAGGACAGCTGTACAGCTATCTTTTTTTTTTTTCCCAGATGAATAGGATGAGGGAGAGAGGCACATTTACTGTGGCGAATGCTCATATACTTACTACGGATGTTCACATTGTATTCACATGTCTGCTTGTCTTTATGACATGGGAATTCAGGGACCCTATGATCACCCTCTGCCTTCATGGAGCCATGAAAGAGAGGTGATTTTTGTCCACTACAGCTCAAACTATTGATGTCTGGGCCCATTATGCATTATTAAGTTCTTTCTGGTGTTGGGACACCAAAGAGAGATCCTGTTAAGAAGCAGAGAGTGCAAACCAGCATCAGTGGGGTTTTGTAATCAGGTGGAGAAGGAACTAAAGTGCCTGAGAAAGGATCTCCAGATGGTGATGAAAAAAAGATGACCTCCAGTGGAGATGCTACACAAACTCCTGTAGGGGAGCCCATGGACACATGCTGTGAGGGGAGTTAAAGATGAGGAAGAAAGAGCAGCCAATTTTCCCTTCTAGGTAGCTATCAGGGCAAAAGCTTCTATAGGGATAAAGGACATACCCTTCCAGGGAAAGAAGTTTGTTATTAACTATGAGTGTCCATCATTCATGCACACTCCCCACTCCTGGCTGTCAAAAATTAGGTGATATATATATATATATATATATATACACATATACATATACATATACATATACATATATATATATATATGGTGAATATATATTTTTCATTATATATATGAAAACAGACTTGCATATGTATTGATGTTTTTGAGTGCTGATGCTTCCATATGACATAGCTGGGCTCTGCTGTTTGTTCAGTGCTCTGAAGAACCACATATAACTTAGATTCCATGGACTCTTATTGAATCTGTTTACCATATAGTCTTTCTTTGCTGCCACTTGCTAAACATGAATGATATATCTTTTTGTGGCTATGACAACTTTGCAAGCATTTGGAACTGGATCTTCTCATGAGCTGATGAGAATGAAATAAGTTCAGCTGAATTGATTATTAAAGTGATATACAAATAAAAACTTACTTCTTATATTGTCGATGTGAAAATGTATGAATTAATCAATTAAATTAAGAAATAGCCAAGTTCTGTGAAATAATAAGGTGAAGTCTTAATATTGGATTCTTCCACTATATATGTCATTTCTATTGCTGCCAAGAATAGATTCCAGAACCATAAATCAGGTTAAAGTTTTAAGAGTAATAGTAAGAAGAGTTGATATGAAATGATTGAAATCTGCCATCAATGTTATTTCCCCAGCCTAAAGGACACTATGCAAAGTAAGTAGGGGAGCTTAGGACATATCTTATTAGCATTATTTGTTCTGAACTTGTAATATAATAGATCTTATTCAATTGCAAACAAATATACATTACATGCAAACATAAAAACAACTAACGTGTAAGTAGGAATAAGGCTTTAACAGGAAATAATTATAATCACATGATTTAGAAACATGCATGTTCCGTGATAAGAATGTGTTTGTAAAACCATGTTGTAAACAGGCAGTCTTCTGATGTGTGAACCTGAACCATATTTGTAGAGGAATTTTAATCCAGCAAAATGGCTACTCTGGCAAGGGATCATATCCAAAGACCTAGGCCTGTGTAATCTAGCTGGAATACAGACATGCCCTTAACACACACCTTTAACTCATCTGGCTGGAATACACACTTTTAGCATACACCTTTAATCCCAAACAATGTCTAATTGAGGGGAAGACAAAGTGGTGAATCAGAAAGATCTGACAGAATGAGTCAGAGATATGATACTCCCAAATCTTATGAGAACTGATAGGAAAGAGGCTACTTAAGAGCAATGCAGGAAGGCTGAGTTCAGTTGAGCTTAATCAAGTTCAGTGGAGTGCAGTTCAGTTGAATTCAGGCTATGTAATAAAGTTCAGTTGAGTTTAGCTCAATGCACTTTGGTTAAACAGTTGAGTTTGAATTCAATTTAGAGACAATTTTTCTAAGACGGTTTTACAGAGATAGTTTTACAGATTGTAGAGAGAACAAGCTAGACACAGGTAAAGAGAGAATGAGCCAGAAGAAAAGGAGACAAAAAATTAGAACAAATTAGAAAACAATTGTTAGTTTGAGACTAAGCAAAGCACATTCAGTGAGAAGTAGAGAGAGGCCAGTTTGAATCAATCAACTTGGAGAGGCGTTTTGAATTAGAACAGCTGAGTTGAACCAACCAGCCAGAGTTCTGAAAGAGCTAGAAAGATTACCTTTACACTTTACACGTATTTAACATTTGAAGTGGGCTTGAGTTGTCATGAAACTTACTTGAAAACCATCATAATCCAACATGACATAAATAAAATAAATAATTACTATATTCTGTAAAGTGAAACCCTTGTTATTCATACAATGTATACACTAATTCTGGAGAAAGAAGATTAATTTACAGAGACAGGGAGTGGGCTAACAAAAGGGACAAAGCTGGAAGAAGAAAGGAAAACAAAGAAAGAAGCATGTTGTCAATCTATTTTTGTCCATTACATTACAAAACCATCTCTGGATAAATAAAGTAGGTAATGGATGAGAGATGAAGGGATGAGAGGTGTGGAGATCCATAGTCTTTGGCAGGTTTTGTAGGAGTGCTTCATAGATGAAATGAGCGACATTCCACCTAGATATAGAAGGAAGGTAAGAGATTTCATCATTTCACAATTCTAACACTCCATTTCCATCCTAACAACTTAAGTTTTTATTTTTATGGGAACATTGACTATGTCTTCTATCAAATATAAGAGACTGTTGAATCACAAACAAATAAAACAACAGATAATGAAAAGCTACCTGCTGTCTATGTTGTAGCAGGGTATGTGTTTACAAAGACAAAACATATCTTAAAGAGAGAGCAAACATAATCACTAAAAGCAATTCTATACAATTCCCTAAATAGCAAGGGAGAAATATACATTAGCAAATTTTACTAAGGAATCTTTATTAACCTTCCCACAGATTTTTTTTCCCCTACAACTCAAATACCTTTTCTTTTGTCTTGGATTTCCCTAAAACGTTTGGTGTTCTTTGTTGAAGACATAGAAGTTGCAATTCTAAGTAAACTTCTAATAATTCCTCATCTTCTAGGTAGCTTCTATGTGTATATGATGTGTGTGTTTATATATTTGTATCTGTTTTTCATTTCTTTAGATAAGCTCCTTTCCCTGAACTTAAGAAACGGATTCTTTTCTCTCCCATTACCTTATGCGATTGATGGATGCATGCATATACAATTGCTAGTTTATCAAGGTCAATTATTGTCTCATCTCCAACTTCTGTTCTTAGCTCAGTACTTAGAAAGACTGCCTCTCAGTAAATATGGGAAGAAAAGGCCATTGGAAAGAATGAAGCTCAAACTTGGGGCTATCATGTCATCCATTGAGGACAGCAGACTCTGTGTCCCAGGACATAGAAAAGCCTTTATATCTCTGTGGGCAAGTGATTTGGTGCCAAATAAAGACAGAGTTTGAAAATGTAAACCATGGCCTCCGTACAGAATTAGCCCCATGTGACTGCTAAACATCAGCTCTCAGGACCACATCTTGTCATAAGGGAAGGAGATGTGGAAGTAAACAGTTACCATGTCTCTATGTTTCAGCCATCTCTAACATTGTAAAACTGTATCTGATTGCACAGAGGTTAAATGCAGACAGGAATATTGATGTTTAACAATTCCATTAAGAGAACTCTCATTAGAGTTGGGAGCTTCAAATGAATCCCACTATTCCTTAATAACCAGAAGAAAGGATCAGAAATGAGTTTAATTTAATTTGACTTTAAGGAATGGCAGGGTTCTGCAGCAAGCTGTGAACAGTCTGCTTTAGATCACTGCAGAAAGTGCTGTGTGTTCAAGCAGTGGAGAGAGACTATCTGTGTGTCTTGGATCAGTGTGGTCATTAGCAAAGCTTTCTAAATGTGGCAGCTTTGCATTACAGAAGGCTGCAAGGTCACCTGCTGAAGAGGCTCGAAATACAACCCAGCAGAGCCATTCCAGAAACAGTTTGGGAGTTTCTCCTTGAACTCTTGTACTTTCTGCATTAGACTATTTACATTTGAAACACACTGTGTCAGTCAAAGAAAGAAGATAGACATCAAGTGGCTTGAGGGCCCTAATATACCACTTAGAAGTGAGCCAGCAGCTGGGGCAATGAAAGTATAAGAGAAGAATACAATCTTAAAAAAAAAAAAAAAAAGAACTCTCTCAAACATAAAAGAAAAATTACAGTGTGCCTTGGCTTGATTGTCTACTGTACAGAGGCAACTGACACTGACTAGAATCTGTGGCCTTGTAGCCCAGGAGCCTTCAAGATGATCTAAATTACTCAGGCTTGAAATGAGAAAACGTAGGCCTCAGCTTGTATGTAGACAGACACAAACACTTTGTTTTTTTGTCAATCAGACGTGAATACCTGTCCTCTCTGCAAACCAGAATCTTAAAACCAACACAAAACAAACTGACACGGAAAAATAGAAGCTTCATTCTTGCTGAACATGGAGAGCTGAGATCTATAATCATAATATTCACAAAAAAGTGTACTTTTATATCCCTCATGATCATAATATTATCAATATTGAAGCTTGGTACTGTCATTTTGATGGTTAACAGTGGTGTTTGTAATCCTTAGGCAGAATTCTGATTTGCAGCTGCATATGATCAAGTGTGGCTGGCAGAACATTCCCTGAGGAAATGATCTCTGGCTCTCCTTCACCCTTCAGCTAAGAGAAACATGTCTGCCCCATCCATTTACAGAGTCAGAACTTCAAGAAGTGAGCCCGCACCTCTGTCACGCAGAAAGATCAATAGATACATAGAGGTGCAACCAGTTCAACACTCCATCACTGGCTTATGATCTAGAGTTTATTTAATTGTAGAATCTATCAGAATGGTGTTATGTCCGAGGTCCATATGCAACCTAACTTAGTTTTTAAATCTTAATTTCTAGCTTTATCTGATGTGTTCCTCATTTATCAATTTAGCATTTACACCTTAGTTTCTTAATTAATAAAAGTAGGGAAAATAGTAAAATACTCCCTTCATGCTGGGCAGTGGTGGCGCATGCCTTTAATCCCAGCACTTGGGAGGCAGAGGCAGGCAGATTTCTGAGTTCGAGGCCAGTCTGGTCTACAGAGTGAGTTTCAGGACAGCCAGGACTACACAGAGAAACCCTGTCTCAAAAAACCAAAAACCAAAAAAAAAAACCAAAAAAAACCAAACAAACAAAAAAACAACCCTCCCTTCATCTTTAAGAATCCATCTACCAACATAACATAACAAATTCTTTAATTTCTGTTTGATAGTATTTCAGCGTTAAAGGGAAAATTATGATCTACAAGTGATGGTGAAAATTCTCACCAAACAATACTGTTCGTCTTCCTGCACCATAACACACTGCAGCTTTAAAGTAGTGACACACGAGAAAACAAAACAAAACTAAACTAAACAAAAAAACCCATATGTATTTAGATTGTTCTAGGGCTGGCTAAGGTTAGCTCAGATCAACTTCAGGGACTAGTAAAATAAACAAACAAACAAACAAACAAACACACACACAAACAAAATGGGATCATTATAGATCTATCAAAGAAGTGCATGGGAAACAAGATAACACAAAACCACCAGTCTAGCAAAGATAAAGCACACAGAGGGGTCAGGCCTTATATTCTAATAGCACTCTGGCCATTTCCACCATTTCCTCCCAGTTTCAAGTTCAGTGCAAAATAATGGAAGAAATTTACAAAAACGTATCTTTCCTTTTCCAAATCACATTCATTAAGCTGTTCCATGGTAGACTCAACTCTGGGGTTTATACCTCATTTTATTTCCTTACTATGAAGGAATTATTGTTATATATGGAGCTACTAAAGTTGTTGTCACTTTGTTGTTGGCAGGGAGTCAATGCAAGCTGCATTGACTAAAATCCTTGACCATCCCACCATTTAGAGGCATCCATTCTGGAAAAAAATTGTACTTGTGTAGTGTACCCATATATGTCCCTATTTGGATTTTATGTATCATCTTTGCACGAGTGGCTGAAGAAGCATTTATAGGTGTGGTAAAGGCATCAGGATAATTCATGTTCTTTCAAGATCTTCTCAATTTTGTTAAATAGCTCTGGTTTTTGTAATAATTTTAGTGTTTATTTTTGAACCAGGATCTTACCAGAAGGTATTACAAACCAGATAGTGACACTATTTTTTGTTTTAAAATAGTTTCAAACTAGATGCTTGGCTGTTCATCTGTGAGCTCTTTCCACACCTGCTCAGTTCCTTGCTGAATTAGGTACTTGGAGGCCTAATGCCATGCCCCAAGGGCAGATCAAGGTGGGCCCTGGCAGCTACTGACTGAGTAAATTCCCTAGCATCTGCAAATATTAATTGTTGGTTGAATTTGGACAGCTGAGTTAGGCAAGTCTTTGCTTTTTTTTTTTTTTTTTATGTATTTTTTTCCTGCAAGTGGTTCCAGCCATAATTATAGGATACTAGATGGTATGTGACATTAATAACTGCAAATGCATTTTGGGGAAGGTTCCTTTCTATAGTATTCAAGAGGAAAAGTAATAGTCTCTTTAATCAGTGATTATTGTTAACTATCAAATAGAAATAATTACTGTGTTAAACATCAATAGTAATGCTATGTGGGTAAAAGAATTAAATACTAAAGTATCCACCTACATCCCTGAATAATGTTGAGAAGGCTTTAGAGGTGTAATAGAGAGCTATGACTGGAAACTCTAAGAAGAAGAAAAACACTGCACATGTTTTTTAGGCATGAGTGGCAATTAGATGCTGACTAAACATCAGATCTTGGGAGACAAATACCTTTAGAGGCAGACAGATATTTTGGTGATACCAACACTCTTTTATTATCAAACATCAGAGCAATGTGCCCTACGAATTTGGAGGATACAACACTTCTAAACTGTTGTTGCAAAAAGGAGTGAGCACACAAAGAATTCCCTGCTTTCTTTTTATTTTTTATGGTAGGGCTGATGGAGAGGACAGGTTCATCACATTCTGATCATTCGAAGTAGGTTTCATCTGTTAGTTATTTTTATTCTCTTAACAGATCCATTCTTAATAAGCATTTCTTTCTAAAACTATTTTTAATAATATTTTTGCACATGGAAACGAATGAGTGCATATGCATGTGAGTGAAGGTATCCATTGGGGCCTAAGACATTGGAAAAGAGATTTCCCTGGAGCTGGAGTTATCAGTAGTTCTTTACCACCAGATACGGGGTCTGGGAACCAAAGCTAGATACTCTGCAAGAGCAGCAAATACTCCAAACCACTGAGCTACTTCTCCAACCCTAGAAGAAGTATTTTTGAAAGGTATTTATTTATTCATTCATTCATTCATTCATTCATTTATGTTACTATTGGATAGAGGGGACAGAACTGTGTAAGGAATGAGTTAAGACATGATTCATGCAGTCTTCATAAGACAGATATCATCGTAGTTTTTCATCATCCTGAATCTTGAATGAAGTGGGCCAACTAGTAACTACCCTTAAGCAGTAAGACAATTGACCATTATTTGAACTGAGAATAAAGCATTGAAGAATTTTTGATAATTCTACACACATTCATATAGTGTACTATTGATAAACACTTAAAATATTAGACAGTGCAGCATCTTGATGCAAACAGATATTAGAACATATGTTTTTTATAGTAAGCTTTCAGTTTTGACATATCAACACCTTAAGCATAAAAGTAATTGAAAGACATTTTTGGAACTGAAACTGAAACAAAGAGTTTTAAAAATTAACATGACAGATTAGACTAGAACAGTGAATGCAAGTACTGCACAGTTCTATCACTGGTACTCAATTCATTCTATTCTTGGTCTTGGTAAGAGTGGTCATAATGCACAAAACAGCCAAAAAATAAAGACCTCCTTGATTTCCTTAAGCTGAAAAAAAGTAAAGAAGAAGGAAATCCATGGAAAGTGTCAGTTTTTATCATGAACATAATATTATATTCTGAGTACTTGAAGGTGGCCACCATAAAACGGATTCTAAATCTCATAAAGGATTACCAATGCTGTAAAAGTGAAGACAGAGAACACCAAACATTGACTCATTAGAAAGATAATAATTTATGCTTAAGTACTATTGTGGCAATAGCATAACTAGTTTTTTAAGTTATAAAATTCTCTGAATAATAAATGACCCTTGAATAGAAAGATAATAAGTTTCATGCTTATCTATGATAAATAGCTTTTAACTTCAGTTTATAAGTTTTTGCCTAAATAATGCTCTGAGATGTAACATGGTCTATCAGGTTGAAATATTTTCAGCAGAAAATTCATTTCCTCTGGTCATTGTTTTACAAACAAAGGAAACAAAATCTTCCTCAGTCAATTCATATGAAGATTATTTTGTTTGTTTGTTTATTTTGTTGCTTTGTTTTCTGACTTACAGCCTGCATTCAGTATAGTAAACAAACAAACAAACAAAAAACAAACAAAAAAGACAAACAAAAAACAATGTGAAGCAAAGCAAAACCAAACAAAACCTTTTCAAAACAGTGTGTGTCTTGTGGAAAGACAAACAGAAACATAGCAGAAGCCTTGAGAAAACAGCTGTCGGGAAGAAGACAGAGCCAACTTTTCTGGCTCCACTCGGTTGAGCGTCATTCTGAGAACAGTATGTTACCCTGCACTAGTTCTTTATGGTTTCCATGCAAGACGTGGCTTACATAGGACTGTTTGTTTCTGTGGACACTGGGTACTTCTTACTTGTATAGGTTGACTTAGAATAAATATTCCTCAGCTGTCCCTGCTTCTTAGGCCAGCACCTTGAAGTTCTCCTGACATCCCCTGTAGAATTGAACTTAAATTCCACATGCCATCATTTTTTAGTGTAGACAACCAAGTGTCACTTTCAGCTGTGTCACTGTATCAGCCGTGAAGATATTCCTGTTTAGTTATCAATTACTGGTTGCAACAATTCCTTGAGCCAGAAGAAAATTTCCTGGGGAGGATATCTATGAGAGTTCACAGATAAAGTGTTCAGAACAGAATATGAAGCAAGATTTTCTAGGGACAGTTATTGTACAACTGCTGGAATGACACAACCTTCAGTATTATTTTAGAGATTAGATCCTAAACACATAATCTAAGTCCTATACATAAATTTCTAAAAAAAAAAAAAAAACCAACCTTAGAATCCTTAGCAAATGCTATTGTTTGTAGAATGATGTCTTCAGGGTAATACACCATCATTTCCTTTTTGGACCCTCATGAACTATGATTACCCTCAGTAGACTCGCATGGAACCCAATTAATGATTTTTCATGGAGAGGGAAAAGAACTCAAATAGATAGTCCCGAAGAGAACAGTCCCTGGCAAGAGAAAATTTTCTTTAGTGATTTAGTCTTTAGGTTGCCCATAATCCTATAAACTTTCTCTCTGCTGTGGCTCCTATAAGTGACCTCCTTTAAGTGATATCAGTTCACCAATGAATACACTCATTTCTTTGACTGTTATGGAATTTTAATCTGTGGTGAACACATGCTTCTTTATATACCCAGAAGTAGTTCATATTACATGTGGGGCTTGTCATAATCAAAGATGAGTTTGAGGAGACCATATGCACTGTTTCTGCTGTGTGGTATAAGATAGACATGCAACTGACACTAAGCTGTTTGAAGGTTGAATATCCTCTTTGGAACTACAGATGTGGTGGTTTGAATGAAAATGGCCCCCATAGACTCATAAGGGCTGATAGTATTAGGAGGTATGGCCTTTTTGGAGTAGTTGTGCTCTTTTTGAAAGAAGTCTGTCACTGAGGGTACGCTTTGAGGTTTCAAATGCTCAAGCAAGGCTCAATGTCTCTCACTTCCTGTTCCCTGCCAATCCAGATGTATAACTCACAACTACCTCTACAGCACCACCATGTCTGCCTACACAGTACCATGATTTCTGCCATGATGATAATGGACTAAACCTTTGGACTGTAACCTAGACCCAGTTAAATTTTTTCCGTTATAAGGGTTGCCATGGTTGTGGTGCCTCTTCACACAATAGGAACTCTAAGATATCAGATATGGCTGATATTTCTTATGTGGTATGGATGACATGCCTTTTGCTACAGTGCCAGTTGAATTGTATTTAGTATGGGTAAAAAGACATGTAACGAAGATCAATCTGAATGTACTATGGTTGTATTTCCAGAGATGCTGTGCTCCATTGTGTGGTATAGATTAGCACATCTCCTTGATGAAGTGGCACTTGACTATGGGAACATCCTTAAAATGACTGAAAGAATAGTAAATATTATTATAGTCCTTGAAAATAGCATCCATGGTATGAGATTGATTATAAGAAGGTTGTGGCATCAGTTACATGACCCTTGCTTTGTACAATAAGACATTCAATTGATGCTCAGCTATCTGCCAAGAAAGAACTTGCCTGGAGAAATTATGAGAAAAAGATGCTATCCTACTCACTATCCACTAAGTTGTCAGGCAAGAAGGACAGAAAAATGGAAAATAAATGAGATGGAAGTGGTGGCATGTCATTTCCTGTAGTTGGGAAGAATAAGAGAAAGAGTAGACAAATTGAATTTCTGCTAAATAGCTCTTTCTGGGATGCCAAAACATCGTCCTGATGGAAAGAATCAGGCAGTGAGAAAGACTAGAGTGTGGTACAAGGGATTGATGATACCCTTTAGGTCTGACCTTTAGTACAAAGGATGGGAACAGTCCATGAGAAAGTATGCAGATGCCGCTTAATAAATGGCACAGTATGGGAAATGTTATTACACTTAGACTTTCAACTACTAGAATTGGAAATGACTTTTAAATAAGAGTGAAAGAACCTCTTATAGGCCTGTTCTTGAGCTCGTGAGACTTGAGGATGGATAAAAATCACTCTGAGTGGTATGGAAGCCAAGAACTGAATAGTACACACACTTTTTCTCCTTATGACAAAGACTAAATAATCTGGGATAAAATAAGGGAAAATAGTCCTTGATTAAGAAATTCAAATAGATCATTATATATAGGTGACCATTATATATACACTTGCTGAGATCCCCATGGGTACCAGGGACAGGAAGACAACAGAGTAAAGCCAGGCATTTCTACAGGGACTGAGCATGTGAAGGGAAATGTTTAATGATGAGCTCACTAGGCCAGACTTGTGTCTGTGTCCAAAGGAGAAAAAATATAGGAGAGCTGCTGCCAGATATGACTATCTTATATTGGTATGTAAATTAATTTAAGAAAGTGCTAAAAAATAAACAACAACAACAAACTAATTCCACAAGCTACAGAAAAAAATACAAAGGGGTCTCTCTCAGTCAGGAAAACACCTGATATCTGTCAAGCAAGATTTCTTAGAGGGAAACATGATCTGAACACAGAGTATTGTGTTTGTGAATCTCTGAAAGGCTTTAAGGTCTGACCAGTAGTTTCTGCAAGGCATCAAAAATAAAGTAGTGCAGGTGAAACAGACTAAGATTCTCCCAGAATAGATTCTTCTCCTCCCACAGAAAGTTTTGTACACTTCTCCATCTTCAAGAAGGGATCCTGTGAATAGAGGGTGTTTGTTTTATACCGGACCCTTCCAGCAGCTAAACCCAGGCAATGGCGAGAGAACAGCCCAATACAGAGATCCAGGCCAGAACCTGTCACACCCCAAATGCCAGCAAAGCCACGCTCATTTTTATGTGGAAATGTAGCAGTAGAGAAAGAATTACTCAGTTTCAGGAATCCAGCAGAGTAGCTTTGTCGATATGATGATCACAAGTCATTTCTTAACATTTCTGCCTAGAAACAGGATCCTTTGGAAGGTATGGAAAGATCAAAAGAACTCGCATGAATTGAGGAAAATAGCCAAGAAGGGAAAAGTTAGCCCCTACTTGTAGAAATGTACTAAAGATGATTAATGTTTCCTGTTAGCAAAGCAAAGGGAGGTTTTATATCAAATTCTTGACTTCTTTTTTGTTCACCAATGATAGAAAATATTGATATCCTTCTATTAATGGCCTCTCCCTCCAACTCTCCAGGTAGTTTATCAACAAGGGTGGGGTACATTCATTTATTAATTGTTATTTTCAAAGTGTTTGTGTATCAATCATCCACAACAGACTCTGAGTTCCCTCATCATTTTTTAACCCATGCTCCCTGCACCAGACTCATTGGTACTGTTGAGTAAAGAGAAACAAAGTGTGAAGTTTATACCCAGCTCCTCAGTTTGGGTCTCTAAGCAGCAAATCGTGTTAGTTAGCAAGCCATTTCATTCAGTTATCCTGCAATGGTTGGAATGACTTCCCTTGCTGAGTTACCATAATGACAATCTCTACTAGAACTTTGGACAAATGGTGCCCAGAGGCTTTAATTGTGGGCCTCCAATATCTCAGGGAAGGTTATAAGCACTAAACCATTTAGCTCTGCTCGTTAGTTAGAAAAATGAATCTCAATTGAGAGATGGATATATAAAGTTAAATTGAAAGAAAGAAGGAAGAGAGAGAGAGAGAGAGAGAGAGAGAGAGAGAGAGAGAGAGAGAGAGAGAAGAAAGAAAGAAAGAAAGAAAGAAAGAAAGAAAGAAAGAAAGAAAGAAAGAAAGAGAACTGAGCAAACCCAAGGAAGCAAGCCAGCATGTAGCGTTTGTTCCTTAGTTTTCTGCCTTGGCTCCTTTCCTGGATTTCTCTCAGTGATAGAGTGTAACCTGGGAATTGTAAGAGGAAATAAATCCTTTCTTTCTTGTATTTCTTTTTGTAGTATTTTATAACAACAGAAAATCAAACTAGGACAGCAATTTAATGCTTTATTTTATGATGAACAGCAGAGAATTTGACTAAGTACCATTGGACGAAGAGTCCCTAATCTATTGACAATCACCTAACAGAAGCTTCACATGGACTCCTTGTTCTGATTATGTCTGCATCTCCTGAGAGGCTCTGGATTGGAGGTCTCATAGTTTGTTTTAGAAAAAAGAATAAGAGAAAGGCAGAAGGTAACCACCAATATGCTTCTGCTTTCTTATCTACTAAGGTGCTTATCTATTGATAAAATGCGTCCTGAATCCCAGTTACTACTTTTCACTGGTTCCATTCAAGACATTGGGCATACATAAGAACAATTCTGGACCACAGAAACTTTGAACACTGGTGAGTAGTGTTGAAGACAATGAAAAATATGAGGCTCAGACAGGGAGGAGGGAGGAGTAATCCTCATTTAACTTGTGCTCACTGCTGCTGAGGAGCTGGCATGTTTAAAAGTCAGATAAATAGTACAGGATAAAAAAAATAGAAACAAGCCATATCACTTGAATATTAATCACATTGTGATTCCCCTAAATAGAAGCAGCTCTATATTTTCCTATTTTATTTTTAGAATGATAGGCATACATCGGGGTGGGAAAACAACTTCTGTGTATTTATTTAAAATTCATGCTATTGATGGTTTGTGTGTGTACGTAATATATGAATCTAAAAATGTTAATCATTGGAACACTTTCAGCAAGAGGGCCTACATGGAAAGACTTTAAATTGTGAAATTATTTTTTAGAGCACAGCTTGTTCAGTTTAATGCCTTTTTTTGTTCTAAGGAGGAGGGAGGAGGAAGAAAATGGAGAGGCCATTTAATATATTCATTAGAGAGACTTTGATTTTCCTAGCAGAATGGTGAGCAGTTACTGATAGTAAATTACTGGTGATGAAGATAAAGTCACTTTTAGGTGAGACGTAGCCATGGATAAGTTACCCATACCCCACAAGAAGGCCCCATGCCTATACATATGGTCAGGACTAATTGGACTCAGGGCTGACCACCACTGCTGCCATCAATAATAATGATTGACAATGATAATGCTGGTGATAATGATGATGATGATGATGACGACGACGACAATGATGATGATGGAATGGGGAGGGGGATGGGTTGGTGAGTCCTAGGGCAGTTGGTAGAACGTAATGAGAGTAGATAGTTTCAAAACACATTGTCTATACATATATGAATATATTTAGATTATTCCTACCCTCCTTTTTACCATTATAACACCTTACATTCACATGTCCTCTCACTCCCTCCTTGCTACCTTAGTAACCTTTTCACAATTGGTTTTGTGTAATACACACACACACACACACACCAGAAAGCATACTGAGCCCATTTATTGTTGTTTGTATGTAGCTATGTTTAACGCTGACCAACTGGGATTAGATAACTTATTTGGAGGCTCCTTTCAGAAGACTGATTCTTCCCTTCTCTGCAGCTATTGATTGCCTAGAGTTCTTCATCTCAGTGGGACTTTACTGTATCTCCTATCTATAATGGTATATTAACTAGTGTTGTTATGCAGGTCTTTTTTTGGGCAATGATAAGGTTGAGATTAAATGGATATAGAATCTCTGTCATGTCTATAAGATGCTATCTAGAAACAGACATCTGATCCCCAGGATCCTATGATCTTTCTTCACCTCTGTGATTTTACTTTGAGTTTTTGGTGTAGCAGTCATGTTGTAGATGTTCCAATTGGGGCTAAGAAGCCCTAGTCACTTACACTCTGCCTTTTGACAACTTGTGGCATTCTGTCATGGCCACCATCTGCTGCAAATGATTCTTTGATGAAGGGTAGGATCTACATTTACCTGTGCATGTAAGGATTAGTATTTATATTAGTTAGTATAAATTAATAACTAATTTAGTATTAATAAACTTAATACTAAATTAGTATTTATAATATTGTTAGAAATTATATTGCTGGAGAACTGGAGAGTTGGCTCAGAGGTTAAGAGCACCAACTGTCCTAGAGGAAACAAGTTCAATTCCCTGCAACCACATGGTGGCTCACAACCATCTATAATGTGTTCTGATGCCTCTTCTGGTATGTCTGAAGATAGTGACAGTGTACTCACATACATAACATAAATAAATCTTTTTTTTTTTAAAGAAAGAAATTATATTGTTTTTTAGGAAAATAGCAGTAGTCAGGTCTCCTCTAGGATCCTCTACAGTAACAGGTAGTTGGCAAGGTTTACAATAACAACTATACATTCCCTCCTATTGAAGAAGCCTTAAGTTCAATTAGATAGTAGTTGGTTATCCCTCTTTAGCCATTGTTATGGTTCATAGACTTTGCAGCTGGTTAGCATTGTTGATTGGGGTATTTTTATTGTTGCTGTTGTTGTTGTTGTTGTTGTTGTTCTTGTTGTTTTGTTTTCTCCCTTGGCCAACAGTATAGTACCATCTGATGTTAAGGGAGCTATTCCTCAGGAAGAAGACTTTCAATTCAGTTCTGGACCCATATTTTAAAGTTTTCTGTCAAAAGTGTCTTGTCTTCAGAAACTGGGTCTTACCTTCCATATCTAGGAAGCAATCAAGGGCCATGGCAATATCCTATATTATTTTGCTTATCTCTTAGATCCCACTGACCAGCAACTTGAAGAGATGATTCTAATACCTGTCACTAAAATTCTTAGATAGTCTATTGTTCTTGGAGAGTCAGAACAACATTGGCGCACAATATATCATAATTTTATTTTAAAACACATAAGTATAAATTATCTTTAAGTCAGCTTATAAAATATTTTCTCCTATGTGTCCTTGGTCAGCCTCGGAGTTTACCGTTCCTTCCTTCTTCACTCTGTATTATCCTCTGTTACCTCTCCCAGTGAAAGCCCCCTCCCACATAATTTTCTTCGTTCTATCTCTGTATTACCTGTTGCTATAACTAAAATACAGAAAGGGTCTCTTACATAAAGTAAATCATTCTTTGTTTACTCAAAATGAGTTTACCACTACATTCCTTAGGGTCACACTTTTATAATATATTCATTTGTAATGAGATGTACTGAGTTTGTATCATAGTGAATGCAAAGACCACAATATAGACAATGCATATTAATAGGAAAAAAATCCTTACAAACTGCAGCAAGAAAGGAGAACATGGGAGGTTTTTTTTTACAGTGGCCTCTTTGGAAAGAGGCAGCTTGGGGGGGGGTTAATTCAGAGGATGTACATATCTTCAGGCAGGAAGCACTCTAGAGAACATATATTCCTAAGTATGTTTAGTTTAGGTTCATCAGTCGAGATGTGACATAGCCAAAATCTTTGGGCATGCTTAGCTTAGATCATAAAGGGGGGGTGGACAGGTCTGGAAAAGCTAAAAACAAACAAAAGAAGAAATAGTTCTCTGATGGTTGGGCAGTTTAGTAAGTGCTTCTGCTTTAGGAGGCTGCTTTGCTTAGTCACTAATTCTCTCTTCTCTCCAGAGCCTTGGTGTATGTTCTCTAAGGAGACTTTTCCATCATGACACTGTCACGTCTATCTTTTTCATTTTCAAAATGCAAATTAAATCAAGGCAATAACATCCATCCCTTTTCCATTCTGGTCTATTCCTTAGAGAACTGAACAATAAGGCAGACTGGCCCACACTTTGTTTACACTGGGGAATTGCTAGATTTCATAATCATTTCTCCATTGAGTCATACTTTTCTAGTAATTTTGACATTCGTTAAGATCAACACTCATTTTTTGATGTACTTTTTTTTATAATTGAAAAGACACATATAAATACACCTATGCCTGACTTTGTGTATGCAGCATTGTCTTCACTGTAGTAGATACTGGGGATCCAAATGTGACAATAGTGTTTTCTTTACTAGTCTATCAGTAAGAAACTTTTTGAATAAAGTTGACCCTTTTCATCTGATATGTACATGAAAATAAAATAAACTGCAGACCCTTATCCTAGTGGAAAACAGGAAGAAAAAAGTCTCTTCCCAAGCAACACAGTCATTTTGCTATGAAAAAATTCACCCAACAATAAGAATGCCTGATAGTTTTGTGATGCTGATTTTGAGTCTGCTTGTGAAAATTGTCTTCAATATGTTCTTTACTTAAAAGATATGAGTCTTTTCAAATCTCTTCTAAGAAAATAAAGACCAATGGGAAAGCTTGACAGTTGAGGATGAAGTTGGATAATAGGACACAAGACCTCAAAAACAAAATTCCTTAAGGGACTGAGGAAGACATCAGAAAGGTATAAGTGGAAAAAACAATTAAAGAAAAAGAAAGTGCCAAGAACACTTTGAGTACAGACTAAGAAAGTTTGTGACACACAGAAGCATTAATTAAATTGTGCTAATCAGTATCTTCCTTATTTTTTCCTGACATTGAATTCATATGCTGAAGACTTTGAATGTAATAAATAACTCTGACCATTATTTTGAATGTGATCACTTTATTCAAAGGCTAATAGAGTCAGAAGAGTTGATTTTGCCAAAAATTTACTTGGG
Source organism: Mastomys natalensis (assembly GCA_021653895.1). Lineage (NCBI taxonomy): Eukaryota > Metazoa > Chordata > Mammalia > Rodentia > Muridae > Mastomys > Mastomys natalensis. Next base: position 1,715,581 of record JAJTUV010000523.1, on the reverse strand, counting down.
GTTTCCTTCTGGCAATATTGGCATAGTAGAAGGAGTAAGATACAACTGAAAGCCCTCAAGGATCTACATCCTACTGGACAGGGATGATTTCAGTAAACCATGGTAACTCAATGAATCAGTGCTTTGATCATGTGTTTAATGAGTGCATCTGAGAGGCACAAAATCTGTCAGGAGATACCAAGTTTATAGTCATGAAGAGTGTAGTATTTGAATTGAGAGTTTTAAAGTGAAAAAGCTTTGGTTAGACTCTCAAGAGAAGAGAATCTTGGTCAGTGTATAACTGTTAGAGAATAGATGGATCAAGGTTTTCTTCTGGCATCTATGGAGAATTCAAATAATGTGGAATTCAACAATGGTGAATGGAAGATTGTAAAACGTTCAAAAGCAGGATGGAGAAGCTAGAAAGATATCTTATGTTGTATCAGATTGTTTAGTTCTTCCCTTGAAGATCAGTAGAAAAATGGCACTAAAGATTCTCAGATGGAAAGAGTATGTAAGTGCCAGCATTTCCCGTGGCAAGTGGATTGGAGAAACCTTCCGACCTTTTCCCAAACTTCCATGGAACACAAGTGTTGCATGACTTTCCTCAGCATAACTACATAAAAACATGCTCTACCAGCTTAAAATTTCAAGCAGCACTGCAACTATCATAAACTTTTCTTATTAAAGGGAAGGAAATGGCATATTAAGCCCTGGGCTTACAAAACTAATTTTGTATCTCCTTGTTCAAAATAGAATAAAAAAAAATACTCTTTATCACAATAAAAGGAAGCCAACTTTGCTAGTACAAACAGAAGAATGGTTATATAAAACTAAAAAGCAAACAATTGACTATCTCAGTATATGTGGGAAAAAGAATATTTTCTATCTACCCTCCTCAAAGTATAATAACTGAACCTATGAAATATAATTAAAATGTAATGATAAATTACATACATATGCACAGAAGCTTACCACGATAGGAGAGCAGAAAGGAGGCTAGTCACTGATACTTCCTTACCTTCAAGCTTCAGAAAGGAATATAGAGGAGACAGCTTGGGTAAAGGTAGCAGAGAGCCATGGAAAGGAGAAGAGAAGAAAGTTCTGGTAAGTTAATATTATAGTATTGACTCAATAAAGCCTCTTTTTTTTGTTGTTGTTTTTTTTGGTTTTTTGTTTTGTTTTTCGAGACAGGGTTTCTCTGTGTAGCCCTGGCTGTCCTGGAACTCACTCTGTAGACCAGCTGGCCTCGAACTCAGAAATCCGGCTGCCTCTGCCTCCCAAGTGCTGGGATTAAAGGCGTGCGCCACCACCGCCCAGCAGTAAAGCCTCTTAAATAATAAAAGTCTCCCCAGGAAGGTGTCAGAATAGATGAACATGACAGAGTCCAAGTAAATGAGGTAGAGGCATAGATGGAAATAGTAATACAGTCCATCTTCCTGTGTTGATGAGGACACCTATTATAATGGATTACCTTCTGATGATACTAATTTTATGGCAGATGAAGCCAATTCAATGGATGATCTTTAGTGCAGAAAGAATGGCCAGAGACAATGAATCAGGTAAGCCAGGTCAAACTAGGTTCTGTGATTACTTAGGAGGCCATCTGGTCTTTAGTGTGAAGTCCTCTGCTAGACTTTGGGTCTCATTTTCTGGTCACAATTCTAAGCTCTACAATGAGAATAAAATAAAATCCCAAAGTTTCATCACAATGCATCTCTTCAGGAAGAACATGATTATCATTGCTAAGCTCCACCTCAGGTCAGATCAGTGGGGGTTGAAACTACAAGTTGGAATTTCTTTCATTACTTTCCTAGGGAAACTGCATGTTCACTGCTAAGCTCTATAAATGGTAAATCCTGTGTAATTTTTCTCTATATCTAGTTAAGAAGATCTTATGTGAATTCTACTATTCTTGATGCAATAAACACTGAAAAATTGAATTCAGACTTTGAGAAGGCAGTAATCATATTAAAAAATATCTAAAATACAGATTGTTTACATATATTAAGTAGTCATAATATAGCACATACAGAAAAATAGAACTATAGGTATCCATTTCTATCAACTGTTTAATTTCTGTTTTCTATCAACTGTTAATTTTCATATAACCATGCTAGGAACAACTAACCCATTGAAGAACACTGAGTCAAGCTAATGGAACTATTCAGAGGACCACCAATGAACTGAACTATTTGATTCTCAGCAGCTTAAGCTTGCTGGCATTTTCTTCCTAATTAGACGTTTCACTAGCCTTATTGTATCTAGGTAAATCTAAGATCATCACTGCATTCTATGTTATTACAACCATCTAACAACCTCTTATGAGGTAAATTGATAAATATGGAATTTCTGAGTGTGAAGGGTAAGAATGAGTGGATCTTTGCATCTGTATCTGTTTCTTATGCCTTTTCTTGGGTTCTTTTCCTTTTCCTTTTTTTTTAAGATTTATTTTATTTATATGAGTACACTATAGCTGTCTTCGGACACACCAGAACAGGGCATCAAATCTCATTACAGATGGTTGTAAGTCACCATGTGGTTGCTGGGAATTGAACTCAGAACCTCTAGGAAGAGCAGCTAGTGCTCTTAACCACTGAGCCATCACTCCAGTCTGGGTTCTTCTTTTTTTGTTTTGTTTGTTTACACTATTTTGATGCTTCAGTTTTGCTTTTTTTTTCTTTTTATATTATCTTTTATTATTTTATTATTTTCTCTTAGAAAGCCCTTCTATACTTAGAGAAGGGAGGAGATGTCAGGAGCAGCCCTGCATATACACTAAAGGCCTAAAATCAACCATAGGCCTAAAGTCAGCAATAGGCCTGACATACATACATGCTAACACAAAGCCTTGGGTCTCTGTGGAAAAACGCTGAAAACAGAAGGCTATAAGCTATTGTAAACAGGCAGCTTCTGTGGAAATTTACCAGACCTAGTAGTCATAGGTCTTATAAATAGGCAGCCTCAGTGGATAGTAGCAATTTAGATAAGACAAGTGAATCATAGGCAGAGCCATAGTGACCTGTCCCCTGAACCTACACCCAGCTGATACCCTGTTCTGAAAGGTATCTGTACTCCCCCTGAACACCTATGCTCCGGTGCCATTCCCTTCCCCACATCCTGCCTTTTTGTGTTTATAACCTTTGTGTAAATAAGTAAATTACGATGTGATTTAAATAACTAAGTATTATACTTTTCAATTAAAATGTATTTTGCTGTAAATATCAGAGTAAAGAAAGAAGAAATATTATTTATAATATTATTATGTAACCCATTAATAACTATGTAAAATTGAATTGTATTGTATGCATGCAATTTTTGAAAATTTCATTAAAAGATCACCAAATTAAAAAAAAAAAAAAAGAAATGTGATTATTTTATAATGAGAAAGGGGTGGATCCAGATGGGAGAGGCAGTCTGGAGGAACTAGGAAAAGCAGAGGGAGGGGAAATCATTGTCAGAATATATTTTGTGAGTATAAAAGTGTATTTTCAATAAAAGAGGGCAAATTAGATAAGAGAGTCTGAAAATCACCTTCTCCATTCCTACCGATAATTGTAGGATGTCAGAGAAAATAACCCCACAATGCATTTTGAACCTGAAAGTGATGTACAGGAGGTGGTAGTTATACAGTCCGACTTCTAGGAATCAGACTTAAAATATCATGTGAAGTTAGCACTTGATTTTCACATAGCTTTCCAACTATAAACTTTTTTGGGAAAAAAAAAAACTAGGGAAATTCTAAAACCCACAGGAAGTTGACACTATCTTTGCAAAGACCACAATAACATCAGAAACTATGGTCAGATTATACTGAACCTAGAACATGACACCACCATAAGTCATATGGTATGTCTCACACACCATAACCAAGTTGCAGATCTTAGCACCAAGGAACTCCGTGGGTAAGGGCCAGATTTAGTGAGAATAAATACTAGGAACAGAAACTAGAGAGAAACACTACCTGGCTTCTAATATACAACTGAGTAGTTTCTTAGTTTTATTTCCAATTGTCTTTGATAAAAATACCCTGATATAAGCAGTTAGTGGAAATGGGGTGCATTTTAATTTACAATTTCAGGTTATCATCCAAGATTGCCAGAAAGATTACCAGGGCATTGAGGCAGATGCATGGAGACATTGCATCCATAATTGAGAAACAGGGAGGGAAGAGCTAATAATGCAACATGCTAGTACAGTCTCCTCCTTTAGTTCCTGACCCACCTTGTCAAATGCTGTTGCCACCCTTACTCATCCTTCAATTAATCCAGTTAAGAACATCCTTCACAGGGATGCTCTAAGGCTAACTTCATCTAGACAACTGCTTACTGAGGCTCCTCAAAAATGATTCCAGATTGTACAATACTGAGAATTAAAACCTCCTATGACAAGCACCAAGTTTAACCTTCCTCAATGCTGATAAGATTGTTATCCAAGTAAGATTGTATTTTTATTATAAGACACATATTTTCATCATCTTAGAAAATCTAAGTTCTCAAGATAAGTGGAGGCTCATGGCTGAGGTGTGCTATCTCTTTACATTTCAAATATCATATAAAGTGTGCAGAGCCATATGAAATTCTGTCACAGAAAGCTCCTTCATTATATGAATAATATGCATTGTATATTTTGATCAATTTAAAACCGTAAGATGTGTAGCATGTAATAGAAAGCATTATTTTTATTAAATATTATTATAAGCATAGAATATATAAAATAATTTAAAATATACATGAAAAGACTGGAAGGATTTATTTAAATATTTGTAGTTGGTGGTTAAGTTTACTAGAGAGCACTGTTTCATGTTGGTCAATGTTATGGTTCATAGACATAGAGGTGACAGATCATTGTGTCTTCCCTCCTTGGGAAGCTAAATAGTATTTTTTTGGTACCATGAAAGCCAGTCCCCACAAAAAAGCTTTCAGGTCAGATCCAAGCTAGCCTGAGTCTTGAAGAGCACAGTATCTTCAGCAATAGGGACCTACTTTACACTTTTTGAGGGAAGGTGTCTTATTTAGGGCTTTGCTGCTGTGAACAGACACCATGACCATGGCAAGTCTTATAAAGGACAACATTTAATTGGGGCTGGCTTACAGGTTCATAGGTTCAGTCCATTATCATCAAGGCAAGAGCATGGCAGCATCTAGGCAGGCATGGTACAGGCAGAGCTGAGAGTTCTACATCTTCGTCAGAAGGTTTCTAGTGGAAGACTGGCTTCCAGTCAGCTAGGATGAAGCTATTAAAGCCCTCACCCACAGTGACACACTTACTCCAAGGGCCACACCTACTCCAACAGGGCCACACTTTTTAATAGTGACAAACATATACAAACCATAACAGAAGGAGTAGCAATCAAGGGCAATAGTCAACTGCTCAGAGCTAGTGGCCTTATAGGAAAACCTCCAATCACCACTGTAAAGAATCAGCATATTCCCTAAATATGTTCTAAGGATTCATTCTGAAACACATGGATAAGTGTATTTCTTTAAATCACATCAAGGAAATGTCTCTTTACAACAGATGCAAACCATTAAATAAAACCAAAACCAAGACATGTGGAGCCCAGTCCCAACTGCTACATCTACAACACAACTCTGGAACCTAAGAGTTCCAGGAATACCTTGATATAAGCAATTAGTAGGGAGGAGGTGTATTTTAGTTCCAGGAATATGCAGAAACGATTGTAAAACCCAGAGGAGTAAGGAGCCTGCTCTGAGGTGTCTTTTAGAAATGTCTGACATGACACCCATGAAGTACCATTAACAAGTCTGCTTAACATCATCTGAAGAAGAATGATACTAACAGCTATGGTAACATTGAAGGTGGAAAGCTCAGAAGATTTTAACCCTATACAAAGAATTGGAAACAACTAAATAAAGGAAGGGGAAGGAGAGATGATTGTCCCCAGGAAAGTGGACACCAATTAGTTGTTCAATGTTAAACAGTTAGCCCTAAAATATACATGCAAGTAACTTTATATGGACTCAGCAGGGTATATTTATGAATCGTATCTATGCATGCAATTGAAACTGTTGAAAACAGAGGCAATGGATTTGAAGAAAAGCAGAGCAGATTATATGAGAAGGCTTGAAGGGAGGGAATAAAAGGGAGAAATTTTGGATTTAAATGATCTCAAAATTAAACAAAAATAATTAAATGGGAAAAACTACAGTTAGCTAAGTAATGCTGAGAGGGAAAAATAGTATATCTCAGGGTAGAACATACCAATTAGTTACTAATACCAAACACCCTGGCAATATATACATATAATATGTATATGAATGAAAGAGTTCATGAATTTTCCAGTTACTAGTTAACATTATATGGGAAGGATTGGAGTGAGAATTGCAAAGGCAGATATACCATAATTATATTATAATATCAAAAATAAATATATTTTTAAAAGCTGAAATGTAATTAGTTTTATATATATATATATAATATATATATATATATATATATATATAAAATTTTGGCTTACCTGTATCTCCTAGGTTTTCCACATGAACTAGTTGTGCATTGGAATTAAGAGGGGAAAATGGAGTAAGGTTACTTTCTTCACATGCATGTATGGAATTAATAAATTGTCCTCCAACTTTAATTTCCAATCTCCTGGAAATCATTGTGTTTAATCAGGTCTTTGATTACAGTTATATCTTGTGACTTGATAGTATCTAGGTGTGATCAAGCCTCTTCCAGTTTCTGATGAATATTCTAGCACCCTGCCTTTCACTGGGATACTACCGGCCAGACGAAGCAGATTTAGGCTGTCTTTCAGGTCGGTCTCCCCTGTCTTAGCAGCCTCACACAGATGCACTGCCAGCCACAGGCTTTCCTTGGGATGAAGTAGGGTTTGAAGATTACTGAACCACAATCCCCTTTCAAAAGACTTTTGTTATGCCTAAAAGTGCTTTCCACTTTTTAAGAGCACAATTTTAAGCTGTGTAAATCTTTGATTTAATATACCTTCATGTGTGTTTTATTTTCATAGCTGTTTCTTATATTAATGGATATTGCATTTTTTTTTTCATTTTATCTTAAGCTTCTGTTGAGAACATAGCCACATGATCTATTGTCCCCAGGAATGACTTCAAATTTTCTCATTACTACAAGACATTAAGTTGCCAAGATATGATTTACTTTAGTAAGTGTCTTTTATGTCATCCTTGTTGGAGAGTTTTGGGGACTGTTATTTAAAATTCATTTCTTTTGTGATCAGTCTCTGTTGAAAACAAAGGACAGACTATGTGTTGGAACAGTGACGTACCTGAAATGCAGGCTAACAGCTACTGTGTCTTTAGGTGGAAACCACCCAGGCAGACTCCACACCCAGCCCAGGAAGCCCGAGTAGCCGCCTGGAACCTCAGTTCAAGGACTGCTCCTTGGCACTGCCATTCCAAATACGTTCCTATCAGCTGCACACATTTCTGAATATGTGGAAGCAAAGAGAAGACCACAGAAGTGGAAAATTGGAAGGCAGAAATAAAATCCCCTTAGGCAAAGATTTAAAGTTAATTTTAAAGAATGTTAGGCAGAGAATGCGTGCTGGAATTTGATAAAGGCAAGGAGCACAATACAAGGCATCTGTCTGGACGCTTAGGGACGGAGTGAATTGGCTGATAAGAAAATGAAATTGTGTAAACAAATTGAAAGCAACATGAAGGAGTTCAGTCCTGGTGAGGACTTGCTAAACAGAACTCAGAAAACTGTCACCTTATCTAACTAAGGAAGTGATGTTTTATATGTTTGCAAATATATATATATATATATATATAATATATATATATATATACATATAATTACACACTTACACATACATACATATATACATATATGTGTATGCATATGTGAAATAGATAGATACTGCCTCATTTAAATCATTGCTGTGTATGGTGACAATATATTCCAGTATTTTTTATGACATGCATTAAGCAGCAGTGAGTGATTTAAAATGCAGTGTTATAGGAAATGTCTCAGAGAAGAGAAATAACATATTTTATATATGCACAGGCTTAAAAGTTACTAAGATAATAGTCATATTTGGAAATAATGAGTGAGGCCATTCTGTTTTATCTCTTTGATTTATAATGTGCACTTAAATTTAAGGCCTTCAGGCACATGTAAATTGCAGAATCACAAATGATTTAAACAATGGCATAAGTAACAATGGCACTTAAGAACAGCATTAACCGCACTGTCACTGTTACTCATATCTGCAGACTAGTTATGCTACCTCAGAAGTGATGACTCTGAATTATCCCCATTCCTGTCACCGTATATTCTAATTCAGTAGCATTAACTTAAAAACCATTTAACGGTAAATCATACAAGTTTTACCCTGTGTTTTCCAGAAAATTCTTTAATAATAATTTTACAGTGGCATCGGTTATTTTCTTTTTGTTTTACTCTGATGGTATTATTCTTTCATTCAAAAATAAATCAGACAGACCTGGAGACATGGTTCAATCATTAAGTGTTTAAGGACTCAGGTCCTTTGGTTTGGTTTCTAGAACCTACATGGTGGATTTCAACTCTATTACCTGTAATTTCACTACGGGAGGTTATGCCCTCTTCTAGACTCTGTAAACATTAGGCACATACATGATTCATATACACTCATGAAGGCTCAGACAACTTTTTAAAGAAGAGTTCATGTGCTAGAATGAATACTTTACATATCATCAGTCTTATGAGGTAAAATTATATTTGTTTATATATTAAAGAGAAATCCAAAAGGAAAAGGATTTTTTTCTTGTATCATTCTTTATTGCACAGCAAAGCTAAAAAACAAGTTGTGTTGGTTTGGATAAGAATGGGCCCTATAGGCTCATCTATTCAAATGCTTAGTTCTCAGTTGCTGGACTGCTGGGAAGGAATAGGAGACGTGTCCTTATTGGAGTAGGTGTGGTTATGTTGGAATGAGACACTGAAGACTGACTTTCAGGTTTCAAAAGCCTGTGCTAGACCCAGTCTCTTGCCATCCCTCCCTTCCTTCCTCCTTTCTCCTCTCCCCTCTTTATTGGCTGACTGAGAATCAGAGTATTTACTGCTGTGCTATGTCTTCAGCACCTTGCCTGCCTGTATGCCACAGTGCTCCCCACCTAGATGGAAATGGGTTTAAGCCTCTGAAACTTTTGCAAGCAACTTAAATGATTTTCTTTATAAGAGTTACGTTGGTCACGGTCTCTTTACAGCTATAGAACCCTAAGAGACAAGCGAACGTATGCAAACAAGAATTTCTTCTACTGTCTTAAATATTTCAGGTTAATTTCCTTATTTTTAACAAAAACTAATAACAACTCTTCATTGTCACTTTATGGTAGCATTTATTTTTAATTAGCAGAAGCCAAAAAAGGTTGATTTGAACTTCTTTTCTTTTTTTTAAATTGGATATCTTATTTCATTTCAAATGCTATCCCCTTTCCCAGTTAACCCTCTGCAAACCCCTTATCCCATCCCCTCTTCCCTGCTTCTGTGAGAGTGCTCACCCACTCATCCACCTATTCCCACCTCCCTGCCCTAGCATTTCCCTACACTGGGACATTGAGCCTTCACAGGACCAAGGGCCTCCCCTCCCATTGATACCAGATAAGGCCCCTTCAGATCCTTCAGTCCTTCCCCTGAACTTATTATATTATTATTATTATTATTATTATTATTATTATTAATTATTTTAACTTTCTGTCTCTTGTCCTCTCCTCTCCCATTCGCCCTACCTGCTCCACCTCACTGCCTCACCCTACCCTCCTCTCCTTCCCTTTATTTTCTTTTCCTTTATCTCACCCTCCCTTTCATTGCCCATCTTTTCTCTTCTTCTTCCCTCTTTCTTCTCTTGCCCTTGTCTCTTCTTCGTTCCCTTTCCCCTCCCCTCCTGTCTTCTCTCCTCTCTCCTTCTCCTTTTCCACCTTCTCCCCTCTCCTCCTCCCTTTCCTATCCTTGGTATTCTAGCATTTGTGATTGGACAAGAGAGAAAAATCAACCAAAAAATACTCTGAGGCAGCAACTCCGGAAATGTCCCTGAAGCAGGCAAGTGAGGCAGATTTGGCCACCAAACTATGCAGCACAGGAAGCGGCTGCAGGCTGATGACTTTGGCAAGGGACCAGGGTGGACCCCAGAGGCTTATGTAGACACTAATGTGAGGAAGCTTCCTTAAGGATGCCTAAAGTTTCAGCCATGTTTTTTTTTTTTTTTTTTTTTTCGGTAGGGGTGTGTGGTTTGAGAAGAATAGTACATCTGAGTAGAAAAGGAGGATGAAGAAGGAAGCCTGTGGATGCTAGTAAGACCTTGAGATTTGTAGCACATACTTCCCTACAACAAGGACAACATCCGAAAGTTAAAACCACTCCTAATATTGATGGGACTTCTATGTTGCTAAAGAAATACCAGCCACTTTACAATGATTTTAGGAACAATGTATTGGAAAAAATCTAATGGACCGGTGCCCAAGGCTAGGCAGGATCAGAAAAGAGTTGATGCTGGTTTTGTTTGTTGTTATTGTTTGTTTTTCATAACCTTTGCTTTTGTGTTTTTTTTTATCAGCAATCAAAAAAATTTAAAAAGCATTAAAGATAATGAAAAAACAAACAGCAAATACAAGGGCATTATTAAAGAATCTAAGAGCTTCAAACAAGAATACTTTGAGTTGTTCGGATTGTGGAAATCTATGTGCAAGCTTAGCACTTTTGAATACGTGCACTCCAGCAAAGGATCATTCACTTCCTCACTCTTCTCAGAAGCAGCCAGAACAAGCCTAAACCACAGGGCAAATTCTCTTCTCTCCCCTCCTTGCCCATGTTCCCCTCAGTTAACTGGTCTGTCTGTCCTGTCTCTGTCTCGTGTGGTTGTGTGTGTGTGTGTGTGTGTGTGTGTGTGTGGTGTGCGCACGGCGCGCACGCGCGTGCAATCCCAAATTTTGAGAGACTACCAATGACAACTCTGACATTACATTCATATTCTGTTCATTTTTGTCTACAGGCTTCAAAGCGGAACAAAAAAACAAGTCTAAGATGCTTGAACAAATGAACCTTGCTGCTGCTGAGATAGTGGCATGTGTTAAACATGATTGAATTAGCCTTTGTTCAGGAGCCTTTGGAAGAGTAAATTTCAGAATTCAACACCCTTAGTTACTATTTTCTGAGAAGCTGAAGGACAGGAAGAGAAAAAGATAACTATAGACAAACGGTAAATATATGGTAGTTCAATACCTTGTTAGTTTATTTACCCTGCAGTGATAGAGAATTAAGATTAGATAGTCTATAAAATGTGTATGAATCATATGTTTTCTTTGCTTGAATATTTTAGTCTAATGTCAACTCTGTGATAAAATACACATGTATGTATACACACATATACATGTGTGCATGTGTGTGTATGTGTATGTGTGCAGGTGACAGAGAAGAGGAAGAAGAAAGAGAAACTTTTATGCCTAATCTGATTTCAAACTCTGTCATTGTTTTGATCTATAAATTGGGATTCATCACATACCATCCTTGTCTGAAAGCCTGCCTTGACCCACGGACAGTAGTACTTCCATTTGTTGTAAGTTTCCTTATGCTTTGTGGACTGTATGTAGTTGGATTGTGGCATAAACACCATGAGAATAAATATTTTACAACATTTTCTAAACCTATAATGAAATCCACCTCGGGGTCTAATCATGATTTTTTTTTTAAATATTCTGTTTACTGAAAAAGAGTGAAAAGAAGAGGAAAGAACCCACCCTCATTATAAATCCCTGACTAGACAGCAAGGGTGCAGCTGCAAGCGATTCATCACCTCAACGCCGCTTTGTTTCTATTGACAGATCATCTTAATAACCACAATTCTCCAGTTGATGTAAAGTAGTTCCCATTTCTGAGCTAAAGCAATTTATTAAACTGCCTAGAACAGAAACTCTTATTTTCCACATTTCTTGGTAATTCTTCTTTACAGTATATATGTTTTAAGAGGAATATATATATTTCTCTTAAAATACACCTGAATAACAATGGTTGCTTTTCCAGAAAATAGTGTTAGCAGTTAGCTAGACCTGATAGAACATACAGAATTATTTAAATAGGGAGACTCTGACTACATTGTATATTTTTTTTGCTGTGATGCTTGGCCCTATTAACTGAGATCATCTGACTAAAATCAGGGAATATTCCAGCTGAACAATATTTTTAAAGGTGGAAAACTAACAGATAAATCAAGGTCAATATGCAGTGCTGACTAGAATAAAGAGGCCAGTAAGCACCCAGTCAATTCAGCCTAACTGTCTATTTGCGAAGTTCACTGCCAAGTCCTCTATCTATTCTATTTAATGAGAAGTGAGAACTTGTGCTAACTCTTTTTATCATGGCTGGTCTAAGAATCAATACTGCTATGACATTATTTCTAACAGTAAGCCATCTCTCCCATCTCATACTCTAAGTTAATGATCTGACAAGATCCCGGGAAAATACAGTCCAGCCTTACTTACGACAACAAATAAAGCTAGACTTGTCAACTTGCTCACTTTATGTATTGAATATTGAACTAGAAAAAAAAAAGCTTACACATGTAATAGGAAACCAGTGTTTTATGGTGATGAGCTTTTTCATGCCATTAACTAGACGAATAGAAACTGATTGGAGAATAGATAGAAAAAGGTTATAATTTTAGCCTGAGAAAATATAAATGACAGTTCAAAAGGCTGTTTTCCTTACCTCTCATGATTTTGTTCTTCATTTCCTTTCCTTATTTCTTGCCAATGCTATTTTGCCAAAGGCTACAATATACTAAGAATTAGAACTAGTGGAGTGTAGTAAGTCAGCTTTGAAGCTAAGTGGCCAAACTGCTTCCCTCTGGCAAAAGAAAAAAAGAAATCTCCGTATGAGAAAGCAAGATTCCTTTATAATAGGCCTGGTGGTCTTCTAAGGATTACCTAAGTGTCAGGCCCAATTCAGAACGTACTTAGAATGCCATTTTGAAGGAGAAAAATACCATTTTTTTTTGAGTAAGCCTTAAAAGTAAATACATAGGCTTTTTTTTTCTCCTTCAGGCGAGGTGCAGTAAAATTAGGGACACCAAAGCTCAGCATCAGGGAGAGAGTTCATGACTAAGTGGTTACAGTTTACAAAAGAATTTGGGAGACCTAATGTATGTGGCTTCACCACCTTCAGAGTCCTTACAGAATCATGTACCTTTTCATATTAAGCCACTGTGGCTTACTGACAGCATCTGCAGACTTGAGAGACCCTCATCCTGGGTCCACAGCTTCTCTCCCTGACATATTCTCAAACATCCCTTAGAGCTTATTTTAAGCTAATCAATCCCTTTTCCTGTCCTTAGAAAGTCCATTTTCAATCACCTTATTGTTAAGACCCAGGGAGATTAAGAATCATCATGGATTATGTTTACTAGCAGCATTTCGGATTTTTTCCCAGCATTCCCTAGATGCAACGTCATGAGGAATTGAAAATTGGTTACATCCTTTGCTAGCTGCAATTTTTGCTTTGCTTCCAATGCATTATTTTTTTCCACTCATGGGACATTAATCTAATGAACAAGGGAAACCAATAGAGAAAGAGAATTTTCCACCAAATTGCTGTCCCTCCTCACCCCGCATCCCCGCCCCCCCCCAAAAAAATCCTTAGGTAAAAACTATCAAAATTCACTTTAAGTATTTATTTTAAATTAATGAACTTGGGTATAGTTCAGTGGTAGAATGCTTGTTTCACTTGTACAAAGTCATGAGGTATATCTATAATATCCCATACACATAACATCCAAATTTCCTACTTTTAAGGATGTTGTTTGGCTATCAATAAACCCAAATTTGTGGAACTAAGAAGAATTAATTATCTTCATTCAAATTTAGTTCTCTGTTTTCCTTCTTGATGGATAGGCATATATCAACTCTTTTGGAGCAAGAGTGTCATGCTGATTCTCCCTGAACTGATTCTGTGCTTGGAAAGGAAAGGATCTCCTCATCTGTCTCTTCAATTAAAGGAAGATTACTTTTCTTGCAGGGGTCATGATACATCCTAGAAATCTATACTATTCGGCATGTCCAAGACAGTTACTTTGTGGGCACAAAGTATGGAGCAGAGACTGCCCCACCTGGGAGTCCATCCCATATACAGACACCAAACCCAGATACTATTATGAATGCCAAGAAGTATCTGCTGACAGGAGTCAGATACAGCTGTCTCCTGAGAGGCTCTGTCAGAGCCTCAAAAATACAGATGTGGATGCTCACAGTCAACCATTGGACTGAGCATGGGGACCCCAGTGGAGGAGTTAGAGAAAGGACTGAAGGAGCTGAAAGTGTTTATAGCCCCATAGGAAAATCAATATCAACCAATCAGACCCCAAGCTCCCAGGGACTAAACCACCAACCAAGGAGTACACATGGAGGGACCCACGGCTCCAGCCGCATATGTAGCAGAGGATGGTCTTGTCTGGCATCAATGGAAGGTGAGGTCCATGGTCTTGTGAAGGCTTGATTCACAGTGTAGGGGAATGCCAGGGCAGTGAGGTGGGAGTGGGTGGGTGGGAGGGAGCACCCTCATAGGGAGCAAACCTCATAGGGGGTTTCCAGAGGAGAAACCAAGAAAGGGGATAACATTTGAAATGTAAATAAATAAAATATCCAATAAAAAAAGGAAGGTGGCATTCAAAGACACATATCCCTTAATTCATTTTTGCTTAGTTTCTGTCTGCATATTGTGTATCTATTATTTTGCACTTCAAATTTAGCATCTTGATAACCACCACATGTACACTGCTGGTGGGTATAACTTTACCCTGGAATTTAAGAGAGGAATATTTTTACCTTATTTGATTAATATATTCTGCTTATGAGATACCTTCACTGTTTTTGTTTTTATTATTTCTCTTTTAAAAACCTTCTTGATGGTAAATGTTATTCAGCATAAACATCAAATGGTAATTAAATAAATTCTAGCTTTTAAAATGCTAGACGATGTGTTTAAAATTCATTTTTATATTAATTTGCACCAACTGCTCAGTTTTGATTGAATTTTTCTATCTATAAACAGACATTTAATGTGAACAAGGACTTTTACCTCAACATCAAGACTTGCAGAGAGAAGTCATTGGAGTGTCAAATTTAGGCGCATAGTGGAATCAAATTAGGAAAATGCATGCTAGTTTTCTTCTATGAAGGCCGTGGTTCAGCATATCTTCGTAGTGTGCAATTTAATATTTCTAATTGCTGTTTCTTTGGGAAGAAGTAGCTGACTAGCACCCTTTCATACTTACAGAATGAAGCATTTCCACACAGTAAACAACTTTCAATGGGTTCCTTTGTTCAGAATGCAGATCGAGTAGGATATTCAATAGCCAATGAAGAATATTCTACTTCATTCACAAGTGAAGAATTCATATGTTTAGTGGGTTATCCAGTACTTATTAAAATATCCTGCTAGGTGACCAAGTATTCAGCTAGGCATAGAAAATTTAGTTCCTAAGATCAGTCAGCTGACAGCCATTATTTGCCCAAGTCAAGTGCACGAGTAGCAATTGTTGAACTCAGCAGTTATCAAGGAAAAGAGGACATGAATTTGGGCATGGTACTTCATGGTCTATAACAACTTTGCTCTTTTATGGACTTTTGATACAGGTCTTAAGTCATTGTTGTTGTCTAAATATGAGATACCCCCATTAAAGTTCATGGTTGAAAACTCACTCCTCTGGTGGTGTTGCTGTTGAGTGATAGGTATATCAAGAGGTCTGCACCTTCTGCAGTGTTTAAAGCATTGATAGTTTATACTGGGTAGACTGTTCCAATGTGGAGTCATATATAAGAGGGAAGACCATTCCTGGATAGCTTTGGAAGTTACACTTTTCCCTAGTTCCTTCTTGTCTACCCTTTTCTACTTCCAGGCTGCTACGAAGCGAGCCCATTTTCTACTTTACCCTCTCTGCTATATCTGTCTCACCGCTGGTCCTCTGAGAAGAAAACAAAAGGAAAATTAAAGATTATTTGTACATCTGTTCTTCATGTCTGTTTTGACTTGCTTCTTCTGGAATGATGAGCGTTATGGAGTTGTGAAGATTTGTTATGATGGAATAGGAGAAAGAGGAACTCTAAACTCTAAGCAAAAACCACAAATAGCATCCATCTTATTAAATGAGACAGAGAGATACAAAGAATTGCTACCCATTATTCAATATTTTATGTAATCAGAACAACATTCTCCTTAGTCATAATTTTGGGGCTATTGTTCTCTATTTAAAATGATATACTAAATTTAAAAAAAAATCTCAAAAATTCATATAAAATACATTTTTGCTATAATGACTTACCTCAACATGAGGATGTGTTTGATTTATCCTTAGGTTATTGAAATTATTAATTGAATGATGACTTTATTTTGGGCATATATTTTGTCTTACTAGGGTGATTTTCAAGATATTTTCTATTCATTAATGTCCTCACCATTGGGTGAAGCTGAAAAAGAAATAGAAAGAAAGAAAGAAATTTGGGCTAAAGGAAATAAGTTTATATCTTAGCAAATGAGCTACATGATTTGGTAAATACAAGAATTTTCCAAAGGTTCAAAAGCAGAAAATGCTGTATTTTACCTATATAGTTTAATTAAATTAAATTTACTATAGCTTATATTATTCACAGCTGAGATATTCACAGGCCCATCACTTAAGATGATAACAAATTACAAATACTCCGAGTTTGATAGCCATTTTGATCCAAATTGTTTTGTATAATCTACTTTTTTTCATATATATTTACAACTTTTGATATAATTAGTTTACATTCACTAATATTTCCATAGTTATAAATTACTTTTATTTATTTTTGCAATTAATATTATAAGGATTAGTACAATTCTTGGCCCAGAAATTCACATTGATAATAAAAAAAACATAGTAATTCTATTAAGGAGACATTTGCTGATTTCTTATATACAGCACTTCCAAGAAGGATCACAATATATTTTCCCAAATTCTCTCTTTTGGATAGTAACACCAGCATGTTCCATTCTAGATCTTAGCAGTGTTCTGCTATATTAGAAACATTGTTGCATTCAGCTTCTTGTCTCTGATGTCACTGCCAAATTTCCTCTCATCCCTTGTACCTCTCTTTTGCAGAGAGTACATACAATCTCCAAACCATAGACATTTGTCAATTGTATCTCCATAATCATGTTGTGATTATTTCCTCATCTTCTCCCATGTGGCCCAAACACAGAAATCACTATGCTTTGTCAAAACCATCCTAGCATATTTCTTCTAGTAACCTCCAGTCCTATCATGTTTTTGTTTTGTTTTGTTTTTAAGTTTTTATTATTTTTTCCTATCCGTGCTACCAATTGAAGCCAATGTGAATGGCCTTGTGAATGTTGAGTTACAATGGTGTCTGTCTTTTTCTGGTAAACCTCAGGTCTTGACCCCACCATATGAGTCTGAGCTCCTGACTGCAGGCTCAGAAATCAATCCTAGTTCTCCAGCAAGGAAAATTGAATGTAATTTCAGACTTAATGTGAGTCTGGAGTACTCGATTTGAAAGATGCATGGGGAAGGTCAGTAAGGAAGGCTTTCCTGCAAGTACAATAACTGTATTTTAGCAGGAATGTATTGTCTACGATATTGCTATTGGTGCTGTAGGGCACCATTAGTACAAGAGGAGAAAGGGATATTTCCATTTAGTGTGTACAGTACAGCATGAGAAGATGCAGCATATCACAGAGATAGGAAAGAAGAGTGATGTTTCACCATCACTCCAGAAAATAGGCCACGCAACTACAGAATAATTGCTATTATTATACATATTAACTCATTAGGCAAAGAGAGCTTAAACTTGATAGGACGATACTCAAACTCTTTCTTGAGATGGCTTTGCATTTCCAAGTTCTCGATATGTTGAGGTTTACCTTTTCAACATGTCACCTTTATGTTCTTATCCTGAGAAATAAGTTTTCTCTTAGCCTTGCTAGCTGCCTTTCACAGGTATGTGCATATCCTGAGAACTCAGGTTTTCAACTCACAATACTTGCACCGGAATCATTCCTTTCTCTATGGCACTGTCTTTGGATGATCTGATTTTTGAGGACTCTCCAGTCATGAACCAACATAAAGCACTTGCACTCACCAGCTGGAACAACCCATAATGTCTACAGACATTGACCATTTATAGGGAGTAAACTCATCTTAGGCTGAGGAGACTAAGGGAAATCATTAAATGAATTAATTATTAAATAAATGAAAATTATTTATTTAAATGAAAATTAAAATTAAATAAATGAATTTCTGGTTTCAGTAGTTTTAACTTATTTCTATTCAATATCATTTTAGAAAATACTGGATGTGGGATGTACACATTTGCAATTCTAAAACTGGTTCAACATGAAAATGCAAATAGCTGTCTGCGTTGTTCTTGGTAGTTGCTCTAGTTCATGGTTTCTTTCTATTTACTTGTTTTGAATTTATTTTTGGATAATTTTATGGGTGTATTTAGTGTGTTTTATTTCTCTTCTTACCTCCATTTTCCTCTCCCTGTACCTCTTTTTCCCAGTAATTATATGTTCCAATTCCATATCTTTCTGTGTATTTTGTGGGTTAGTAATTAGTTTAATTAATAATTAGTTCCATTAAGATTCCTTGAAAAATCATGGCTTAGTGTAGCTTGCTGAAGGATGGGCAACATATCCATGCCTATATCACTGAAGAAAACACCTGTCCACCTTCCCTGACTATCATCTGCCAACTTCTCAGGGAAGGATGTGGCCTCATGAACTACTGCCCTACCCTTGATGGAGTATTGATGGCCTCATCTCCCCCCTGTGCAGGTAATTATATCTGTTGTACATTTCTTAGTCCAACAGCAGTATTTCTCATCTTATTTCCCCAATTATTTCACTTCCTCAACAACCAAAAAGCCATTTGAGGTGAACTTCTAATTCTCCACTAGATGAACTTTGTATTCCACAGATAGACTCTGAACACTCATGTGCTGTGGTCACTTTTTCCCTTGTTTCTTCTATTAATAGGCATTTTTTTCCTTGTTAAACTCTATTTTTTTCCTTCTATTAAACTCTATATACGAAATACCATCTGTGTTACATGAGGTTAGTACTCCTATGGCTACCGGGAAGTGGTGCAACCTTGACCCTATAGGTCTAGTAAGAGGAAGTCATGTTATTGGGTTCCCACTATTAAAAAGGATAGTGGGGCCTCAGATAGGAAGTTGAGAAGGTTCATCTACCACACGTTCCATGGTTCTATACTGCCTCGTAGCTGAACAAAAACAGTAAAGCTATGTGATCATAAACTGAAAAACCTCTAATATATAATACCCAAAACAAACAAACGAACACATAAACAAAAAACCACTTCTTCTTCTACTATATCTCAGCTACATAATCACAGTGAAAAGACACTCACAAGCTCTTCACCATGTAGAACCAGTTCTTGTCTCTTTTGAGAAAACAGGTTGTACTGAGAAACCGTAGTTCTTTCCTCCAACATTCTAAAACTGTTTATATCTCCTTTACAGACACAAAATGTTAAACCAAACATTGGTTGGCCACTCCCTCGAGGTCTGTGCCATCATTCCCCCAGCACATCTTGCTGCAGGAGTCTCACATTTTCCAGTAGCCTTCATGGTAACTTCTCATGCTAAAGAGACTAGAACATAGGGATGAAAGCTACATTCAGGCACCAGCTTGACCTCTCTAAATTCAGTGAGCTGTGTGGATGTTGTTCTTGGCTCGGTTGTCAGGTTTCAAAGAAGATCCTTCCATCCTAACATCAGATTGTTTTGTTTAGGGAAGTTATTATTTCAAAGCATGAACATAGTAATAGACATTCAGTAAATGCTAACTTCCTTTGTTTCTCCCTGCTCTCCTTTTTAATATCATTTTGAATGTATTCCTTGATTGCCTATGCATTCAATTCTATAAATATCCTGTTGTATAAGTATATTATATTTCAGATGCCTGTATAAGTTTGTCAATCCATCTGTTTCCCATAAGATGAAAAATCAAAAAGAATTTTCCTTTTAGTAAACATTATTAAAGAGTGCTAAAATACAGAATAAATGACAAAGATAATATCCTAAATGTTATAAATAATTGAGAAAAATATAATGTCAGCATAAATTTCACTCTGTACCTCGTCTTTCAATAGAATATAGCTAGAAAATATTGACTTATAAGTAAAGCAGAAAAGATATCACCTCAGATAGGAGAAAGCTCCATCTTTCCAGAATTCTGTCTCTGACCATTGATTCCTATTTCATGGTAGATCTCCCACCATGTTAACCAGGAGTGTTTTAATTCTTCTCTGGTTCTTTATGTATTTCCATAGATTGTAACACATAATAGTACCTATAACCACATAACCTTCTTGAGTCTATTTATAGTTCCATAGTCTCCCACTGACAAGATTGACTATTTTATGAAGAAATACTTCCTTAAAGAAAAATGAAGTCAGTGCTTCAAAGTCTGAGGAGTTTCTTCTAACTAATAACCCTGGGTCACCAGCCAGCAGGAGCTGTGGTGGCCGAGGGAATGTGAGCTACTGATAAGCTGGGGTCGTTCAGGCAGTTGTCACTCACAGATCAGATAAGCAAAAGGCATCAAGAAAACATCCACTCCAGTGCGCAGATGGAGAAAGCTTGCACAAAGTCCAGTTAAATTATTTGACACTGCTGCCAGGAAGCAAAAATAATGTAGGGAGCCAGTCTGGATGGATAAAGAAGAAAGGTAGCTGGTGTGGGAAGAGCGCTTAAGGAGAGCTTGACCCAGAGACAGTTCACTATCTAGGTTTTATATTCTCTGCCTTCATAGTCCCCTCACTTCAGTCAGATCCCGTTGAATCTGGCTCTGAGCAAGGCCTTTAATAAGAACAAACAGGTGGTTTCCTCTCTCTCTGGCAGACACTGAATTTACATTCATCAGTGGAGAGGGCAGACATATTTCTCCAGCCTAGGCAGCTCCCCAATGCTGGTGTTGTGAACATGCACTCTGCTTTGCTTAATTTCATACACTTTAATCACCATATCATCACCTTCCATTTACTATTTCCAGGTTGCCAGGCCCTTTAGCCCTTTTTCATATGGAAAACCTTCTTTCGTTCAAATAAATTTAGTTCTTTTTTTTTTTTTCAGTTCTCTAGACCTCCTTTAATTCCAGTATTCATCTTCCAGATGTGAACTCTCTACTGTTTAAAACAAGAGAACAGAACACTTTCTACATTCCTATAAAATCCCTTTCTGATTTGGGCATAATGTTGGTACCAAATTAACACTCAACCATTGTATTTATTAAAATGCTTCCTCAACTAATGTGCAACTGAATGGCTAGAAGTTGAGAAAGTTTAGATGCTTATTCAGTTGAGATGAAGTATAGTCCAAAACTGCTCAACTATTGTGTGTAGACCACACTCCCGGTAGTGACAGATTAGTGTAGGATAATGTCAGGAGAAAATCTTTTGAGGGTAAATTGTTACTCTAATTTTATCTGTTCCCAAATTCCTCTACTTTCTATGTTTCAATACTGATATAAAATTATACATTTTCCTATACAAATGAATCACTCTTAAATTTTAAGCTTTTACTAATGTTTACCTGACATTGATTTTTCTAAATTTAAATTTTATATACATAATACTTGGAAGAATTTATTACTTGTTGAAGATATTTTTATTTACTTATATGTTTCTTATACAAAATTTGAAGTTTGAATGTACATAGAATAAAGTTAGCAAAGAAGGATTATTGGTAAAATACACAGTATGGAATAGTATGATTAAACATGCTACCTAGGAAAGAGTCATGTTAGTAAACATGATGCCTAGGAAATACTCATGGGACTAAAGATGAAGTTATCAGATGACTTACATTTGTTCTAGTCAATATCAACAGTGACCAAGGAATTCAACTGTTTTTCATCATAGTTCTGGAAAAGTCTGGAACAAGGCAATGAGAAAAATGAAAGGCATATTAGTAACAAAAAGAAACGAAGGATACAGTTTATATTTTACAATAAAGACATTGAAAATGATGAGTAAGACTAATTATTATAACAAAAGTCCAAAACTGAAGTCTAAGCAAAACAAGTTCAAAACAACTTCCCTTCGACCTCAGAAATATAGAAGAGGAAATAGATAATCCACTCAAAGCTAGGCATAACCCAGGGAAAAAAAAGAACTCTTCATCAAAGTTGTTTTTAATATTTTACAAATGTCTGTGCTTCCTTGGATCAATTTAAGGGACTGAAGAAAAAAGCAAGTGTGCTCTCTCTTATGAAACCTCCTTAAAATAGGTTAGCATATTGAGCGTTCTTAGGAGAGACCAATATTGCTTTGGACATTAGGACTCTCCATGATTAACATGATTATTTTCTATGTTCCTTTGTGCCTAATGTTAATACTTTCTGACTTTTTAATACCTTATTTGAAAACCTAAACCACTCAAGAATATTACTTTTTAATGACAGAATTAATTGTAACAGAATTACAATTGCTGCCCCCTTCCGCTTGCTCTCTAAAACCTTTCTTAGTTATCATCCCTCAAACTCCTCTAACGCCTGCCCACGAGTCGATAGGCATTTTCACACACACACACACATACACACACTTGCTAATATTCATGGTTTGTATATGGTTTCACTGTTGACCTCTCTACATTGGACAAACAATAGAGCACTTGTCCCTGCACAAGACCAACTTTCCTTTGCCCATTAGCAATTATTGCCTGTAGTTTTTTTGTTCATTTGTTTCTGTTTTTTGATTTTTTCCCCTAGGGGTTGGAACTCATGAAATTTCCCACTTTCCATGTTAACAAGTCCATTGATATGGCCATTTCTCTGATCTCATTTATGTACCCATTATCTTTTATGGCAGACTGTCTCACAGCAGGCTACCTGGTATTCTGACTCTTATAAAAAAATTTCCCCTAATCTGCAATGTTCCCTAACTCATAGATGCAAGAGATGTGATGTCATTGTTGGCTTCCACATAATCTGTTGATCTTTGCAATGTGTCCAGTTGTAGTTTCCTTTGATGAGATTCATTTAACAAAGAGAGGCTTCCTTGATAAAAAGGCAATAGCTACACTCATCTGTGGGTATATAGGGGAACAATTTTAATACAGTAAAGATTATGGTGGTTTATCAAAATGGCTATAGTAGATTCATTTCTAAGCCCATGGACCCACTAACCCTGGGGATCTGGCTGGATTTCAAGTAAAAGGCATAATCCTCCTTGTGTTGAGTGGGCCTTGAGTCCAATTAACTATTGGTTGCCACCAACATGCGGGTGCCACTTATTGTACCTACTCAGTGTAGTAGAGAAGAACCATTTCCATCTTGCTATTTGAAGTTTCCTCCATCCAGTGCAGAATTCCATTTAGTATATGCACTTACTCAGTTCTCTACCTTCTCCTTCATTTAATTGTGTGGATTGGAAAAAAAATCGAAGGATGGGAGCCCTGGCATGTCTGTCCTTTATAGAAAACGCTATTCAGAGAAGACAGGCCACCAAATGAAAGCAGAGGCTTTGAAAATGAGGGAAGGGTGCAGAGGTCAAAGGCTTAGGAAATCTCTGGGGTGATGTCTTTCTGATTCAGGAATCAGTTGTAGGAAATGTATCAGCATGTGTAAAGCAACAGTTTCCATATTGAATGCAGGAAAGGTAAGATCTGTGCTGTCTGTGGGATGCTGTGTCAGCACTGTACCATTTCATAGGGATACCTTTGAATCCAAACGTGACTAACCTTCACTCTATGACAACTTGAGAAAGTTTGTTCTCACCGGAGACATGTTGTTGATGACTAGGTATACATGTGTTGCAATATTCATGAACAATTGTCTCAAAAAATAATAAAAGGGGGAACTTGGTCCCAAAGTTTCAAAGCCAATCTCTAGCTTATACTTTCTCATATGTGAGAACCTACTGAAACACAAAAACTTTGAACATATACAATCTAGCTTGAAAATCTGTCTTATGATGTGTCTATCCAGATAAAAGCAGCTAGAATTAAATCCAAGTGACAATGTATTAGGAAGCATAAGACATATCACAAGAGTCTGTCAGTACTGTCCTGAGTGTATGTGTATAGGTGACATTGTTTGATAAGATATGATACTAACTGAGCATAGTGGCAGATACTTAGAGTTCTAGAAACCGAGAGCTGAAGCAGGGAGATTGCAATGAATTGAAGAATAACCTTGCCTACACAGTGAGTTCAAAGCCAGCTTGAGATACAAAGTAATATTCTCTCTCAAATACCAAAACAAGGAAATAAAAAGAAGAAAGGAGAGAGAGAGAGAGGCTTTTCAAAAATGAATTGTTCTTGTGTACACAAATTGTATCTTTTTATAGAAAAGTAGAATTTAAGTAATTTATACTATCCAGAAGCACCATCATCGTCTGTTTATTGGACAAATTTTTATTATATCTTATAATACACATTTTCTTCTGGAAGAATGAATTTTGCCATGGATATTAAGAATGGAGCATTTCTGTATCTTAATTCTGTAATTGGCTAAAAGTATGTACTTGTCTACAAAGATGTTTAATTGTGAATTATATGCATATCACTTAGGAAGTTTATCTAATGATGTAAATATCACCTTTTGTTGTTACACATTTTGAGATTTATTAATTTCAGTTATATGTAGTTTTGAATAACATTTGTTAGCCTATTTCAGCGAAAGCACCTTTAAAATGTCAAGCAGGCAGATGTTCTATCATAACCATGAATAAAAATGAGGGCATAGCAAGACTAAATATAGGGTAGCTTATTATGTTAATATTACTTAACATTCAGTAGCATTAAAATTATATATAATTAATGAGATGACAAGGAAAGACTTCCAAGTTCATAATTTACAAAAAAGTTGGAATGCTGTTAACGATTTTTCAAAGTCAAGTGATTTGTTAGATTTAAATACCTTTAAAATAAAGGTAAGCAGATGTGGTAAGTAACATTTAACAATGTCTGATCCTGATGAATGCCAATAACATCTCAAGTCTAATATTTCAGTGATTGCTGCTATACTTAGATTACAAAGATATTTTACTTATCCACAAAAGACAAAATCTGAAATTTGTCCCCAAATTCCTTAAGCTACAAATAGTACAGAAACTTTACCTTATTTAATTTCTCATAGCTGTAATAAAATGATCTCAATAAAGGCAACTTCGTGAAGAAAATTTATTTTTAACTTAATCTTGCAAGAAGATGCAATATAGTTCATGATGGAAGAAAATGTCAAGGCAGGAGACAGTGAAGGAAGACATGCAGGCAACACCACCAGGCTGGAGAGTCACTTTGTTTGTATCCATATTCTGGAATCAGGAGCCACTAGTGCCCATGGTCAGCTGGCTTTCTTTTTCTTCTAGAGCAGCACACAGAAGATTGTCTTACTTTTAAGCTGGGTCTTTCAGCTTCAGCCCTACTAGAATAATCTCTTATACGTCTGGCTAGAAAGTTGTCTTTCAGGAGATTCTAAATTCTTGTCAAGTTGACAAGTTAACAACTACAAATTTACATATTAGCTGGTGTAATGGTGTAGAACTTCAAACCCAACTATAGGCAGGTACAAGTAGGCGATCTCTGTGAGTTCAAAGTTCAAGGCTAACTTTGGGATGTTCAAATGAACAAATTAGGCATAGTAAGAAGGTAACAAAAATGTATATGGTAAAATTAAACAACAACAAAAATACATTGTACTAAAGTTGTGACTGTGTCCTCTAAAATTTCTGTGTTTCTAAAATTTCTGTTCAATATTGTTAACTGTGGATATCTGAATCCATGAAAAGTAAATCTGAGGCTAAGTGCTCTGTGTGTGTGTGTATACATGTCTGATTCTTACCCCAGCAAGAAACCAAATGTGGAAAGAAGGAAAATCATGGTGTCTATGAAAGGAAAGTATAATAAATGTCACCTCTCGAGTTGTATATGAGTTCTAAAATTGAATACTTACAATTTATAAATGAGCCTTTTAAATAAATAAATGAGATGTGTTAACACAAATTCACATACCATATAAAAAATTAAGCAAGTGAAAACTTTGACTGATTATGGTTGTGTGAAAAATATATAATTTTGTAGTCATATTCTCATCTATGGAACCCTGTGTTTGCAACATTCTGGCCTTTCCTCTATTATACATTACTGAACACAAAGCAGTAAATTAGCTGAGATAGAATTTTAATTTTACTACAACCATGTCACTATTTGAATATCTGCTTATTTTTGGGAAATTGCTGCTGAAATCTGTGAAAGTTTATCATAGCTTATATTTGTTTTATAAATATTTGTTTTAAATTAAACATAAATATAAATTATGGTATATATAACATAAAACAAATATGTTATGTATTTGTTTTAAATTAAAAATAAAGTGACAATAATTTTAAAATATATTCTCTCTAACATAATATAGAAAATTCATAAAATAGGTGCTTAAAGTGTTAATAAAGACTTCAAAAATATAAAGCAAAAAATTCTGAGATTATTAATGACATGTATTCTTATGAATATTCATTATGAACTAAATATAACTGCTGTACATACTATAGGAATTTTTAAGGTTATAACTACATTTACAGAAAGAAAATAACTTCAATTCAGGATGATATCTTATCTTTTCAGCTTAAATATTTGTAAATATCATGTTGACAGAATTCTTATAATGACCCAAAAGAGGCCTTGTTCAATTCCTTTCTAAAATAATTTAAAACAAATCCTCGATAATAAAATATGTAGATATATATCAAAAAGATTTTTGTAAAATAAGAAACATCTAAAAAATATATCCATAATTGTTATCAATTCATACAGAAAAGTTTCTTTTTATTCATTATAATGTAAAACATTGTTGAATGATGAAAATATTTCATCTATGTACATTATACTTAAAAATAAATCTTGATATAAAATGAAATAGCTTTTCTTTTCTCATACCTTGTCATACAAAGATTTAAACATGTATTAAAATAATGGAAATATAAAATAAAGAAGGCCAACTTGATAAAGATTAGCATTACTATTATTTCAGAATTTTCAAATGATGTCATTTTATGCACATATGGACATTTGTTACCTAAGCATCAAAGAAATGAAGTAACATGTATAAGACTTTGATCTAAATGAATGTAGTATGTTTAAAAATTAAAAGGATAACCCAATTTTCACTCAAACAAGGGTGAAAATATATCATGTAACGAAAAATGTCTTTTCCCACATCCTACCCATCTATAAAAATTTCCACTGGGTTGCCATAAAAACGATTCTGTAAAATATATTAAAAGCTTTTTTTAGGCAAATCTTCATTAAAATTAATACCTATCTCTAAGACACTTGGACAAATCACCAAATAGTAACACCAGATTTTAAAAAGTTTTAAAATGTATTTATTGATTTCTAATTGCTGTGGAAAAACATCACTATTAAGTTATTTGATTTAAAAATTAAAAAAAAAAATGTTTAAAGCACAAATTGACATGAAAGCCCAGAGATACAGAGGACATTTCTTGAGGATACTGATAGCCTTACTAAGCCCTAATAGGTGCCTTTAACCCTGAAATTTTGCACACTTTGAGCCTACTGAATTCATGAGGGATTTTTGATTTTCTTTCTTTTTTTATGCCTCCTCTCTCTCTCTTTCTCTTTTTTCCCATGTGTGAATCTCCTCTTCTCTCTCTCTCTTCTCTCTCTCTCTCTCTCTCTCTCTCTCTCTCTCTCTCTCTTTCTCTCTTTCTGTGTATGTGTGTGTGTGTGTGTGTGTGTGTGTGTGTGTGTGCATTCTTGGATGTCAGCAAAGGTCACAGATGTCATTCTCAATCATTTTATATCTTATTACTTTGAAACGGGGTCTCTCTCTCTCAACCTAAATTCGGGTTGATGGCCAGCAATCTACACAGACTTTTACCTCCGTCCCCCACACAGCCTATATTAGAAGGTTGTACATAGCGAGACCTTTCATTTAACCTCTTGCTATAATTAAATACATGCTAGCATATAGAAACTTAACATGCTGAAGTTACCCAGTCCAAAGTCACAACTTCTCAATGAGTGATACATAAAAATGTATGTTTGATAAGCAAAATATAAACTCCAATGTGGCCTTCAGAGCTTCAGTATTGCTGTTCTAAGTATATAGAAAGTTTCTACTTCCTACATGATTTCTCACTAACAGGAAAATTAGCAAATGTATTTGTACTAAAAATTTGAACAGAATTATATAAACTTTTTCTTTTATGTGCTTCATAAATGCTTTTCTCCATTCTTTTCCTATTACTAATTAGCAGATCCTAAATCTACTTTGGCTATTTGTTATAACAGCATTGCATGACCAGCTAGCAATATATTTGGTAGTTTCCATAGAAGTTTCTAAGGAATTACGGCAGAATGTGTAGCTTGAAAGATACCACATAGCTGGCCAGCGGTGGCACACTGCTGCAGTCAACGCGCTCTGGAGTCCGAGGCAGTCGTCTCTCTCGAGGTCGAGTTCAGCCTCTGATTTAGGATGGATGATTCTTTCCACAGGCTAAAGGAAGTGTTTACTCTGCCTCTTCAACCATTCAGAGCCATCCCATTGCCATCACAACTGTGGCCATTCCATCTCCACAAATGCCTGTTTGTCTCCTGCTCAATAGGTCATTAGGACATCTGTGATTACATCAAGCACACACCAATGACAAAACTAAAACTAAAAGTTTACTGTTTCAAAATCCTTCAGTAACATAAAAAACTATTTCACTTTGCCTAAAATGATATTTATGATTTCTGGGGATGCAAATATAATTTTGGTCTTTAAAAAGGACATTTTAGTCAACAACAGACTACACAGAGGACTGGAATTCCAAGGCATCATAAAGGAGTAGGAAACTATTTTTGCCTGGTGATGTTATAGCCTTGTCAATGCATTATGTTTTATATAATAATTATCTACATATTTATGGTGATATCAATGTGATCAAGTGTACTGCACTACCAATCACATAAATGTATAGTACGAATGATTATGTATAACATAACAATAAACAGTATTGTTTTATCTGCTGACTATAGTGTTTTTATAATATAACTAGAGTTTCCTTTTTCAAATTATGTACAAAAAATGGTTTACTGTGTAACATCATGGCACTTTGTGCTATCAGCACTCATACATGTGTTTGCTGGGTCTATAGACAGCTTCAAGAAACCATGGTGAATGACAGATTTGTATAAGCTTACTATTTGCACAATGGTGGTAAACCTAATGACACATTTTTCTGACTTTCCATCATTAAGCAACATGAGTATAATACCATCCTTGTAAGTTATTATTATATCTAACAAGTCAATATTAGCCTTGATTAATTTTTGCCTTCAGATTCTAGTCAACTGTGAATTTTGATTATTTCTTATTTGTCTAGAAACATAATATTGTAGATAGATTACTGACAACTTACCTAAATTTGGAGGTCTATTTCTTTGTTTGTTATTTTTGGAATATCAGTATTTAAGAGAGACTATGATAATAAGATTGTGCTAAAAATACTTTTAAGAGCCAATATGTGATTCATCAAACTAAAGATGATTCCCTTTTGATTATTTTTCCACCATAACCTGCCAGAATATGAATGCTATACCTACTTAGATAAGGACCATGAGTCCAGTAAATCATGTTTGAGATTAGTTGCTTTATTCATTGCTTGCTATTAACTAAGAAAGATAGCATCTTGTTTTTGAGGAAATGGGATGCACTTGCTGTAGGTTTGCTCATACTGAGAGAAAATATACTACAGCAACACCGATAGGGAGAACTCAGAAAAAAATTAAGAACCTATGCTAAACGTCAACAGGTAGCTAAACTGGACACTTGATACCAGCTTCAAAGCAAACTAGTTTATAAACTGAATGATTGGCAACAATGGAATGTTGGTTTCAGTTCTCCACTGAATCTTGGTACTTAAGCCTGTCTTACTTCTGTCCCAAATGGAGCCGCACCACCATTGAAACTGCTTCGTTTTAATTTAAGGCTTAATTTTATTGGGGTCAAATCAGCAGCTAATAAACCAGTATCCTCAGCACCAAACTTTGATACAGCACTATTATAGCTAATTGCCACTCAGTTTCTATTCCATTCTTTCCCATGACCACAAACCTAATTAATTCTATAATTTTACTATTCATAACTATCCAGTAGGAGCGTGCTGGAGAGATGCCTCTTCGTTTTTAGAGAGCTTGTTTCTCTTCCAAAGGATCTGGGCTCCTTGGGGAAACAGACATGCAGGTGGTGCACAGATATTTATATTGAACAAATAAACAAGCACACATAGAGACAATCCAACAGAAAACAGACATACTCTTCAGTAAGATGCTAGTTAGCTACCTTTTCCTTTTATGATAAGGTCACTTTGAAGTCATCTCATCTCTTAGATCCATTTTTCCTTATATGCTAATTGAGTCATTATCTTATCTAAATTATCAAAGTTTATCAAAATTTTACACACTAAGCTTAAATTTAAATCCAAATTCTTTAACTCAGTGTCCACTGATTTCACAATGGGGCATGTCTTTTATTTTTAGATCATGTTTTCCCGATCACTTTAACATAAGAAATAAGTGGCCCTCCTCACAACTTCTCTTTTTAACACCACAGTTTGTCTGTTTGGAGATAGTCATGATTGCATGCAATTTTCAAAAACTGCTCTAATTTATTTATCTCTTGCTCCTTTTTTTTTTCTCTGCTCTAATTGCACTCAATAGATTGGCAGCCATTTAAAGCTGATTTGCAACATACTCAAAATGGCAGTAGTTTTGAGAAAAAAAAAATAAGGCACAAATCACAAATCTAGTAACTTATGGAACAAGATTTCCCTGCTATTTTTAAGGTCTATATTTGTGGAACTTACTGAAAAAAAAAATCAGATTCTCGATGCCCCAACATTGTCAACAGACCCTTGATGTCTACAAAGCTTTCTTTGAATAAATTATGTATTTTTAGACTTTTAATTTGTTATTTAGCTATTTTATACATGTAGATGTTATATTCTGATCACTCCCAATTTCCCCATTAGTCCTTTCCCATATTCATATTTCTTTATTATATTCTGAGGCCAATTGAGTTTAAGTAGGGCTATCTGCTTTAACCTACCTAGTTGCATTTACATCAGTGCTCATGGATACTGTGCCTTGATTATGACTTCAATTCTTATGTTACTAATTCTTTCATGAAATTGCTTCCACCTCAGAATCTGGAACTTGCCTAAGTATGTGTTCCTAAGTCTTGGGCACTCACATTTGACTTCAGTGTCAAAACAATAAACTATCTCTTTCCCCTTGAAAGGGATAGTTATGTTTTGTATTCATTGTTACTAAAAGCATCATATTTCATCTTAGCATTATTCTCAGCTCAGTGGAAAGCAACTCCCTAAGAAAAGAATAATGTCCATCATAACAACATACTGTTATTTCTAGACTACAGATATGCTTTCTTTTAACTCTTTTGGTTAATTACATCTTTTGACATCTATTTTTCTCTGTGAGACAGTGTGGCCCGAAAGCAGTGCGTTCTACATGTAGGTCTTGAAAGGGACATTAGTGAAAGGATGAAATCCAACAAGGGGAATCCAAGTACTAAGTCTATCACTTAGGAAATGACATTTGTATATTTAGATATGCTACATAAATCCTATCAACACTATTTTTTCCCTATCATCTAAATTTTTAAATTACATAGATTTCACTAGCTGAGTGTTCATTATTCTTTGAGGAAACAGACTGACTCAATTACAGATTTTATAATTTATAGCCCATGTCATATTCAGTTGTGTGTATTTCAGGACATTAAGATGACAACAAAAATTACTAATATTTATAGAGCTGAATTATATATATCATTTATATATTATAATTATATATATATTTATTTATTCAATATAGGATTTCTCTGTATAGCTTTAACTGTCCTAGAACTTGCTTAGTAGAAAAGGCTAGCCTTTAACTCAGAGATCTGTCTTCCTCTTCTGACCTAGTCCTGGGATTTTAGGTGTTTGCCACCACCACCGTGTTAAAACTGAATATTTTGAAGGTGATCTCGTTGATTACTTCCAAAAATCAGAAAAATTTATTGGCATAATCTCTAACTATAAAATGGATTGTCAATATACAAAGGGAAAAAACAACATTGGTCTGCAAGATGAGGAAATAGGTAAAATTGGGAGGAACTGTGGCTGTCTTGGCTCTTGTTTCTTTGTGTTCAGAACTGAGGAAGGAAGGAAGGTGAGTGAAGAACACAATGTCAGTTTATCTAATGAAGTCATGTTAGTCATTGAAGTCAGGTTGACATGTTAGTCAGGCTCATGCATCCAATATATTCTATATGGATTTTGTGTGTAGAACACAGTAAAAAATAAAACTGAAATAGACCAACACAAAGAAGTTAAGATCTGATACTTAGCTGTAGAATAACATGTTCTACATCTAGTTCTGAATTGGAAACAGTGTTATAGGCTGGTTATCTTATGCGTTAAACGTTTCTTTATGCCCATGTGTTTGAACCATGTGTTCTATGTATTGCAGAAAATTAATCTTGTCATTTTATATTTTACATGATATGCAATATTCATTCTGCAGACAGAATTCTTTCCTAGAAAGGACTTTTGGCTAGAAAAAAAGAGAGGCTTATTCTCCTTGTGTTTCCTGTAAGTTTGCAATAAGAGTAACTGGAAGCGTCTATGTTTGTTATGACCCACAAAATTTAGAACCACATAGAGAGAGTAAGGGAGTTAAATCTGGAGACAGCAAATGACTATGAGAAATTAATATTAGTTTCCACTGTTTAAAATAATCCTGCTTTCCTCTCTTTGCCACATCTTAGAGCCAACAACCATCCAGATGGTGGTAGATCTTTGGGACTTGACATTATTTAAAAGGTCAACACAGGCAAATTATAGCGGGCACCTTATTCTTATCAGAGACCAAACATCTGTGATCTTGCTCCAGTTTTGAATCATCAGTGGACCAGGTTCCCAGAGCAGCTCTTGCCAACTTCCTTTCTATGTAAACTATGTGCCCTACTTCATTTTCCTATTAAAAATTGTCACACGTATTACACAGAAGGTGCCATAATGCTCCTAAAATGCTATCACTTAAACTTGAATAAAATGAAATGAGGTTTTCAACTTAGAAGCATGACATAGATTCATATAATGGTGTCAACATCTGAGAAATGTCCCTGTGGAAGGTCTAATATTTTCCCTATATCAACAGTATATAGCAGCAAGCTTAGATTTACTGTGGTGCCTTAAGAGTATAAGCTAATAGCAAGTTATTCTGTTTGCATTATTCCTTAATGGTTAAGTTCTGTGGCTCAAAGGATCTTTCCTCATTCAACATTAGAAAATAAAAATGCTCCAAAATTATTAGTCCAATAGACAATTTTATTATCCTCTGGTATTCTCTTCTTTATATTTGCACATCTTTAATTTTGTTGTATGCAGGCATTTTTAAATGTAGATGTTATGGGGAGACATGGATTGGGGAAAGGAAATGTCTTTCTTTTCATCATCTAGACATTTGCTGTCCCTGCCAAGGCAATAAGATCTAAGGCTAATACTGAACAGTCAGAGGCTGTTAATTAGGGAAGAAAGTCTATGTTTATGTTCAGATGTTTTATATTTAGTGAATTATATTATTTTTCTTTCCATACATCTATTCCAATAATTACAGAAAGCTTATTCATTAGAAGGGTCTTGTGCTTAAGTTTATCTTTACTTTTAATGTCTAGATTCCTGGCTTAGTCTGTGTTAATTAGCTCTCTCACAACTTGTGAAAATATACCAATATTTACTTAGGCTCTTGTCCCGTTAGTATGCTTCCTTGATACAGGCAGTTTATCTCCTTGACATTTGAGAATAATTCATATTCTGTGTATCTTTTGGGGTAAGTACTATAAAATTAAACCTTGGCATTCTCAAGTGTCTTAAATGTCTCTCGATTGGAATTGAAAGATCTCTAATGTCAGAAATTTTGAGAGAAGATACCACTTAGTTTGAATGTATAAAGGACTAAGTTACTAGTGGGCCTTTGTTCATGTAGGGGTGTATATGACTTACACTTCAGTTTTTATATTAACCAATATGTATTTTGAGTTATTTTGAGTATTGTCATTAAAATATAACTTTTAAATATACTCAAAAAAAGATAACCAAGAGGAATTTGTATAAGAATAATTAAGTTCCAAGCTTAGGAACATGAATAAATACTTGGCACAGAAATCTAAGCTAATAAGAATGTTATTAGTATAATACATGCCTTCCTACCTCAAGTGGTAAATTACATTTTAGAATCAGAAGATAGCTTGATTCATTAACATGTGATTTGTTACTCAACTAATCCATTTTTTTAAATGTCATTATAAAATTAACTGTATAACATAATACAGAATGGTCCTTTTTTCTTTTGAAATAACCCAACTTATAAATCCTTTTCTTTTTAAATAAGTTTATTGTGTATGTGTGCATTATTTGAATGTATGATCTGGTGTATGTGTACATACATATGCAAATGGGTTTATAAATGCAGTGTAGGAAGGCAGGCATAGTGTTCTGTCATTCTTTACCTTACTCTCTTGAGGTAGGATCTCTTTGAGAACGTGGAGCTAGTCTGGTAGCCTCAAAGCCCAACTGACCTTTTGTCTCTGTCCCTCACATCACAGCATTAGGATTGCAAGAACATTTCAGCTTTTATGTGTGCCTTAGGCATTTGAACTCAGGTCTTCATGTTTGCACAGTAAGAGCTCTTACCTCCTAAGCTATTTCTCTAGATACCCTAGGTCTTTTTGTAATATAACCGCTAATATAAATAAGTACCTGTCTATAAGATTGAGCTATTGTGGGCAGCCTTTACTTTTATGCTCAAGTTTGGTGATCATTGAAAAACATGTTCCAAGTTAGCTCATCAAATTCTTTTCCTTAGACGAGCAGACTTGGGTTTTGAGACACATTACATCACTATGGGAATTTTACCAGATAGAATATGTCTCAGCCAGAATGAATGAAAAAAAGTTCTTAGAAAGAAGAGACTATAAAAGAAAACAAAGAGTAGGTGTCACTGTCACCAAGAGGAAGATGAAGAATGAAAGCTACCCAAATACTCTAGCTCTAGCTGAGCAAGTTTGCTTACTGTCGCTTTTATGGATTTTTGTAATAGATGGTCAGCTTTTATTCTAATTACTTCAAATCAAGTTATATTTCCTGCAAACTATGACTCTGAATAATAATAATCTTGTGCAAATTCTTTTTTATTTCCAGGTATAAGTCCTCTGGAGCCCTTTTATGGCTTCATTTCTGGGAATGCCATTGAAGACATCATTTTGCCAGGTGTGTGTTTAAGCATTTCTACAAATAGCTGGACTGAACATCAGGGTTCATTTATCACCTTCAAGTTTGATTATGAGATTAATTTAGTTTTCTGTAGGTCTTCTATTAGGCTATCATTATTAATGGATCAAACATTATCATTTGATGTGCTGAATTATTGTATTTCTTTGTCACTGTAGTCACATTTATACATGTATGTATGTAGGTACATTGTGTGAATGGGCTTGGAAAGCCTCTTAAACAATGCTGGGTGGCATCCTTAGGAACATTGTCCATCTCCGTTGACATAGAAATATCCCATTGTACTGGTATTCAACAATCAGGCTGGACTGAAAAGCCCCAGAGATCCTAGCTTTGCCTCTCAGTGATAGGACTTGCAGCATATACACTCCTGGTTCAGAGTTTATGTGAATTCTGAGAATCTAACTCACATAATCATGCTTGCCAGGCAGAAGCTTTACCAATTGATACATTGCACAAGCCCTATTGTTTAAATTTTCCCACAACAACCTAATGCTTGTCTATAGCAAAGTTTACCATTTTGGAAATCATTTGTATATAATCTACCAAGGCATAATTGTCCTGAGTACAGTTTGATGTTCATTTTAAATGGTGCAGTTTTATTGGCTATTTTTTTCTCACAGTTGTAACTAGAATATAACTAGAAAAGTTCATTCTGGCTGTTTCAATGATACCCATTCTATCATGACAGGGAAGACATGGTGTCTGGTTAGTGAAGCATCTGGTGATGTCGTATACACAGTTGAACACAGAGAGCAATGTATATTTCTACTTTACTCACTATTTCTTTTATATATCTCCAGAAATGTAGCTCATGAAATAGTGGCAACAATAACTGAAGGGGGTTGTCTGCCCTATTTATTCAGTCTTTTTAGAAGCATCCCCATAGACACATCCAAAGATAGGTATCCTTGATATTTCTTAATCCAGCCAAGTGTAAATTAACATTAATTACCACACAGTCTGAAACAGTCTCATTTGACAGTCATTACTAGCTGCTCCTAGAATATGTGCTCAGTGTGGCATACAGATACAAAAGAGGTTTGCTGATATGTAGCAACCTACCATTTACCCATGTATACCACTAGCATCAAGGCCATAAATAGGCCATAAAAGTAGGCTATAGAATTTGAACAGTAAGAAATCAAAAAGTTAATTTTCTTCATCAAATGGTCATTTTCCCAAGAGAAACCATTTTCTGTTTTTTAAAGAGCTATGTGTGACAGGGACATGGGGTGGGGTGGACTGCAAATCCTCGTTAACGTAAATGCCTTGAATAGTCTCATAGAAGTATAAATGGTGCAGCTAAAACTTAGTAAGATTGATCTGTATACATCTTAACAGTTTCTGAAAATTACCTGTGTTTGTCTTTAAATAAATGACTAAATCTCTGCCTCTTAGAAAGTAATTTTAATTTAATTTTTTATGGATATATTTACTTCATTTTACTTATGCATATCTTTTGTTGCATGTATGCATATATACTACTTGTGTACAGTGACCCCATGAACTGGCATTATTGTTGACTGTGAGCCACCTTGTGGGTGCTGGGATCTGAGCACGAGCGCTCTGTTGAACCAGTTCTCCAGCCCAATTAAAAGATGAATTTTGAGAGGGAAAGCACCCTCATCGAAACAGGGGGAGAGGAGATGGGATAGGGGGGTTCCGGAAGGGAAACCAAGAAAGGGGTTAACATTTGAAATGTAAATGCATAAAATATCCAATAAAAAAATAAATTAAAAAAGGAGCAAAATGATGTTTTAAATGAGCATTTTTAAAAATTCTATCTTCCAACTGAAGTCATGATGGGTTAAGCTTAGTTTGTAGGAGAAGAAAATTACAACAAATGGCA
Source organism: Mastomys natalensis (assembly GCA_021653895.1). Taxonomy (NCBI): domain Eukaryota; kingdom Metazoa; phylum Chordata; class Mammalia; order Rodentia; family Muridae; genus Mastomys; species Mastomys natalensis. Next base: position 1,678,400 of record JAJTUV010000523.1, on the reverse strand, counting down.
GGCTCCATATTTAAGAATCCCCTAAAAAGGCCACCCACCCATCTCAAAGTTTTTAACCCAGAAATGTTGAAAGAACAGGGACATAATAATGGAACAGAGACTGAAGAAAGGGCTAACCGAGGTCTACCCACCTGGGATCTATCTTGCCTGCAGACAACCAAACCCAACACTGTTTGGTTGGAGGAGGAGGTCAAAAGGCTTTGCTGACAGGAATCTGGTGTGGCAGTTTCTTGGGAATTCTGGCCAGCAACTGACCAATGCAGACGTGGATACTTGGAGCCAACTATCAGCCTGAGCTCAGGGAACCTGGTCGTGAGCTAGTGGAAAGACTGGAGGAGCAGAGGGGGATTACAACCCCATAGAAAGAACAACATAGGCTAGCTGGATCACCCAGTTCTCTCAGAGACTAGAACACCAACCAAGGAGTGTACCTGGAAGGATCCATGGCTCCAGATACATATGGTATAGCAGAGACTGGTCTTGCCTATCAGTAATGGGAGGGGAGGCCATTGGTCCCGGGGAGATTGGATGCCCCAGTGTAGAAGAATGAAGGAGCTGTGGGGAAGGAGAGGGTGGATGGGTGGGGAAACAACCTCATAGAGGCAAAGGGGAGAGTGGAAGGTGGATGTGGGATGGGAGTTTGGTGGAGAGGTAACTGGGAAGTGGGATATCATTTAAGATGTAAATAAATGAAAGGATTTAAAAAAAAATCCCTAAAGAGTCTTCCACATTAAAAACAATCTTTGAATACAACTAAGATTCTTATAGCTGTATATTGATATTAAGAATCTTGGATGTACCAATTTTAATAATGAAATTATACATTTATATAATCCTTGGGAAAAAAACAATTTTCCTTATACTTTAATAAGTAGTTTTAGAGTTAATGGAAATAGTTTCCTTTATTAATTCCTTATGTGTGATGATTTTGAACTCTTTAAAAATATGACTTCAATCAATTAAAAAGAATGAATCAGTTTCCTCCTAACTTAAGTCTGTAATTTGAAGACAGGTAGGTTACTGTATATTAATAACAATAGGTTTGTACATAAACTTTTTTTTGTATTTGGCATCTACTCAACTATATTTTCAAATTTGCTTTTACAAAAAGTGAATATATATTTATATATATATAATGATGACTTAGGAAGCCTAATTATATTATTAGTAAAAATACATTTAAGATATTTCTGGCAAAATTTAGATGCTTGATTAAAAGCAGAAATATATCATTTTATATTATTAATTCTATTTTAATAGGAAAAAAGTGACTCATGCTATGCATAATTCATAAGGAGATTAGGAATATTATACTCTTGGTATTTGTTTTCTTTTCAAAGAAGGAAAATATTATTGTGATCTTTGTGATACAATGAATATTTTTTGTATTTTTCTTTGTTTGTTTTTATTTCTTTGTTTCTTTCTTTCTTCCCCTCTTTTCTTCTTTCTCTACTTCCCTCCTGTCCGCTTTCTTCTACTTCTCCTTTCCCCCTTCTGTCTCCACTTTTTCATCTTTTTCCTTCTTCTTTATATTAGAAATGGAACTCAGGGCCCTTTAAATACATGAAGTATCCATTTTGCCAGTCCACTACACCCAGTCCCAGGCTGATTTTCTTAGCACAATTCTCAAAATATTTAAAATAGTAAAGTAATATGTCTCTCTGTATGTTTCTCTATCTCTTGTGGGAGAAGGGTAGAGGTTGGAGACACACACACATACACACACACCTCAAAGGAAAGGGAGGAAGGGAAGGAGGGAGAGAGAGAGAGAAAGAGAGACATGGGGACAGGGAGAGGGAGACAGGAGAGAGAGCAGAGAAGAGACTGAAAGCTTCAAAAGATGTAATTACATGTTTTCTTTTCCATCGGATTCTTAGGAATAAATTTACATGAAGTATACATTAGGATATACATTTATGTATGTTTCTCAGTTTACCCTTGAAATTTTAAGGTTTTCTTCAGGAACTGATATTCACAATTGAGTGGAAGCTATCAACAGTATCTAATGCTAAGTACCTCAAATAAAGGGCTTATGCTCTGGTTTCTATGTTCATTCTGCATTACTTTTTCTTTTGCACAACTCATGGGAAAATGTATCATTAATATTATATTTATTCTTTAAATAAAAATCATTGTCTTTCCACAGGGGAAAATACAGCTTTATTTCTATATTGAAATTATATCAAGCTATGATTCTAGTTTATAAAGTTCATAAAATACTTAGAATCTTGATGAAATAAATCATTACAATAACAATATTCATCACCATTATTATTATTTCTTTAGAAAGAAAATTGGCTTCTGGGTATTCCTTGGCTAATCCCATATGCCACCTCAAAATTTGTGTTTTAAAGAAAATACATTAGGTGTTTCCTGGATCACATCCCTAGACATTAAAAAACTTGATTAAATACAGAAGTCCTCTGTAGCCTCACCTCCCACTGGTTTAATATAGAAAAGCTTGCAGTAGGTTCAGAAATTGTATTACATTTTCAAACTCACAATTCCATTGCCTAATATATGAGAGCAACTAGAGGTCACCTCTACTCTGATTGTTGATGAAGGTAATTGTTTGGATTCAACTTCCCTCTTTGCCTGATTTCAATTATGAAAGGAACTGAGCAGAATCAAGAAACAGGAAAACATTTTAAAGTCAGTTTTCAAGTACAGATAGCTGGCCAGTATCCTGTGCAATGAGAACAGATGATGCCACTGAATGCTACAGTAATATGAACTCTTGGTATCTTGTGATACTTTGCAAGACAGGCAAGCAAACACTATCATAAACAGTTATGTGTTGATGAATATACTAGAAATCTCAATGTTTTGTTACAACACGTTTTCAAAATTGTGTAACAGTAGTACTATACACATTTAACTTAAGAGGGAAAAATAGGTCAAGCGGAATACATTTCATTCTGCCTTAATGTCTCATGTTCTTTAAGACTCTGAAATTCAAGGCCAAGGAAGAAATACAGGTGTCATTCAGAGTCATTTTATGTTACAGTGGTGTTCTTTTCTCTTGGCAAACATTAAATAGTAGGTTTTCAATTTATTTTATAATTTTTCAAGTAATTTGTGAAACAGAATTTAATGTGAAAAATCTAAATAGTTTGGTAAAGCTAGCACACCTCACAACATGTGTAAATGTTGTAGGTCATGACTAACCCTATCAAGCAACTGGTCTAGACAACTGGTCACATGTGGAATCATGAAAATATACTAGTGCTTGGGTGAAAGCATCTCATTTTTGTTATCATAATAAAATGGAAGATGTGTGATAATGGGAACTGTACTATCTAAAACTCAAGCTTTGGTTCATCTCTCTTTTCTTGAATCTTATTATACATGACTAAATGTGGACAGCTAACATTATCAGCATTTAAACAGTAAAAGTCTCTTTACTGATCAAATTAGGTGGTGATCTGGTTTTTCCTTCATAATGAAAGAAATAGATTTTTTTCTAAAGATAACTAGAGCATGAACTATACAGAACAAATTTTGGTGAACATCATGCCATTAAATCACAGGCATCAACAAAGCAAGAGAACGATATAACAAATCAAGAAATAAATGATAGATGTAGAGATTTTTGTAATTCATACAGGAAAGGTTTTAACCTAAAGGTTTACTCCACAAAATGTTTGAACACCTCCATAGAATCCAACAACCTGACAGAAAATGGCAAGTGATTTGACCTGATAGCCTTTTATCACTCAAGGTACCATCATCTGACCACATGCCGGCATCCTACCACTACCACTAGAGGATTCAGAAAGTGCTACCTTCTCATTTGGGTCTTTAACAAAGTGTGGCTTTTAGAGGTAGTAGAACTTAGGTTTCCATTTTTTTGTGACTATAAATAGAGTCTTGGGTTCAAAGCTGCATGTTCCTCTAGGTATGTTCATTTCCCTTCAATCACCATCAATGCCATCAGAAGTAGAGGTAAAGTTAACCCACATTGTATACTCTAATTCTTATGGAAATCTTTATGTTTTCAAGAGTTCCTATGACTGTATTGGGAAAAAATAATGAGGTGGTCTTTGATACAAGTGATACCTGCAATTTTTTCTTCCATACAAGATAATCTGTAGATAGTTTCTACAATTAGTCTTGAATAGATTTATAAATGAGACCATATTATGCCTGCACACCATAGCTAGCAATCTTACAATAGTTATTTTAAATGCATCTGCAACTAGAAAAAATATCTAGTATTGGCTACTCAATATGACGGTGGCATTTATTGTCATCCCAGTTTCATAGGCTTTAGTCCATAGATCTTAGCTACACAAAGGTCCAAGCTAAGGCAGAGTGTCATGTCACAAGGAGAATGTAACAGTGTCTTTTCATATCATGATGGACAGAAGCAAAGGGATGAGAGGTAGAAAGGGTCCAGAAGTAAGATGGCTCCCGGGCACACATCTTTAGAGAACATCTTTCTGGTAGTCCTCAAGCCCATATTTCACCACTTCCCGATAATGGTCTAACAGTATAAATCCATCTGAAGATTGATCCATTAATTATGTCAGAGTCCTTGAGTTCTATTTTTATTCCAGGACCTTAGCTGGTTTCCAAAAGGTGAGCCTGTATGGTTAGTTCACATTCACACCATAATACACATATTATACTGTTTATATTCCTGTAGATATACATTTGAATTATTTTAAAATAAAGGCCATCTTAAATCCACAATTATTTCTGCTAGGGGAACTGGAGATAATATATCTTTATTCGGTGTTTATTCACATATTTTTAACACAGAACCACAGTATATGAAATGAAAATATTAATGATCTTTATTGTGAAATATGAGATGTGAGGTGATTTCTATCTTACAAGTTACCTATCTACATAAATTGTTTTCTAGAATTTGTCATAAAATATGAAAAAGGTGGCTTCTTTATACCATAAATCATTCCCAATAAAGTATCTTTAATTGCTTAAATCAGGTACTGGTAACTATGGGTGAGAAGTACTGTCTGATGACAGCTGATATGACAAATTTCCATTGGAAAACTCAGGTGTAGTGGAATTCTTACTACTTTTCTGAAAAAATGCCAAAGCCATCATTTCAACACCGACCATATGCCAAAAAAGTCTAAATATTCATTATCTGACCCCCCCCTTTTCTCCTTTTAGCTTAGAAAATCTACCTCAGTAGAATGGACTACATCTGTGCATTGAGAGTCCACATCCTAAATATGTGCATTAAGTAAAACAAGCAGGAAATGATCCCAAGTTCTGGCTAAAAATAAGTGCAAATGGAATGAAACCAGCAAGTGCATCCTTGTCCTCTGCCAAAAGCTACACCACTTAAAAGCATAAACTGAAGGTTAATATTGAGTTTGACTTTTTATTTGAGATTAACTACTCAATCAATCACCATTCAACACCATATTCACATAAAATCTCTACTTAATTTTTTAAATGAGTTTTTGAGATTATAGCATAATTGTATCATTTTCTTCTCTATTTACTTCATTCAATTTCTCCCACAAACCATCAATTGCAATTTTGAAAATTCATGGCCTTTGTTACTTTTATGGTTGTTATATACATATTCCTAGTTACAAAAAATACCACCTGCTTAGTCATTCTATAACATATAATGCCTTTGAATGTATATTTTATCAGGGGTGATCATTTAGAATTGGATAACCAATAAGTTTGTTCTTCCCTGGAGAAGACTATTTCTCCTGCTATTAGCATCTCTTAGTTGCCAGTAGTTCTCTTGATCTCAGGTTGATACCTCATAAGCTCTCACCTGCCCATGTCTATTGATGTCATCCTTGTTTGGATCATGTTTAGGCAACTGTATTGATGAGACACCATGGGAGTAGGTTTGACATGTCTAGAAGTCTCAATCTTACAGCAAACTTCCAACTCCTTGAAGTGGTTTGAGAACTGCATGTAAGTGTGGGCAGAAGATCTTTACAATGCATTGGGGATTACTTGTATGCGTCAGTAGTTATAAATTCACCTCCAAGATCCAGGACTTCTGTGAAAAACAAAGAGAACTGAAAAGGAAACAAGTGCTGTGGTTCCACTGTACACAGAATGCTATACTAACTTTCTATAACTTGAACATAGTTGAAAATTGCCTTTCTAACATCCCTAAACTGAGCCTGAGCCTAGATGAAAGGAAAGTATGTTTATATAGACAGATAGAACTATGACACAAATTCTTACTCATCTTGTTTAAATACCTGATCTCAGCTTCTTAAATATAAACATAAGCATATGTGATCTGACAGGTAATTTTAACACGTCAGCATTTTTAACACCAGGTTTTCTGGGCATAATGTATAAATGTTGGTCAAGTATTTCAACTGTTCTTGTGAGGGTGTTCTAATGATAAGTTTATATTTAAACTGGTAGATTTTTATTAAATCACATGTTCCTAATACACTGTGTATATTGTTGGGGTCGTAGTCAAGTCAACAGAACAATAATAAAAAAAATGAACTCCTTGAAGGGCGACAGCCTTTAGCTTTGACCTACAGCATTTGATTGTGATGGTCTAAATGATTGCACCTATCCTTCCCATTCCATAGATGATAATATGCAATCCATATGCCTCACATCAAGGTAACAGCATTAGGAAATGGCTAGAACCTTTGTGGAATCATAAGGCCATGGTGGTATGTCTTCACTAATGAGATCATTACCTATATCTGGCAGAGGTTGGTAGGAAATATATCACACTGCTGTTCCTGCTACAGATGAGTTCAAAGACCTGGGAAGGCAGAGAGTGGGAGCAAGCATGTAACCTGCCAGAGAATGCAATGTGACTAAAGCATTGTTTGTCAGCATAGCTAAGGAGATGCAAGGCTTCTGATTTAGTTCTACTCTGAACATCTTGGGCAAGTAAATTGAAGAATTTTATATTTCCTCACAAAGAGGAAGTGTGAAAGGCATAGAGTGAAGGCTGAGATGTTTCTTTACTGTTCATTGTAATATTGTCCATAAGTTTGTGGAATGAAAAGTTAAACATAATGTGACAAGATTAAAGATGGGGTAAGGGTTACAGTGTAAGCTCAATGGAGGCTCAAAAGAAAAGGCGATTGAAGTCATGGAGAATACTGGAAAAGATCTCATCAAAGAACGTAGTTTGGGTTGAAGTTTTAAGAGGTAGACAGACATTTAGGAAAAATTAAGAAAGATATTAAATCTCAGGAGATGGCAATAGTAAAAGCATAACTCATAAAAAGGCAAGTGATGAATGATATTAATTCTGTGCTTCAACTGTATTTAGAGCTTTAAATTTTGAAGTAATATTTAAATATATTTCATGTATGTCCCAATGTACTTAATGTCCATAAAATTATATAACATCTCATGTTTTATGCCTCTTGTATTGTTATTAAATGTGACCAGTTATTCAGACTCAACCATGGACTGATCTAGAAATCAATCCAATATTGGAAATACAGTCTTCATTTGCAAGTCTGGTTCTGGATCATTTCAGAGACATATATGGAAATTAGCTGCAGTTCTCTATGGTGTTATGTTAGCAAGAGATAAAGTTGGGGCAGGATTTGGATTTCAAACAGGTGTTAGCACATGTGTTAAGGCTCTTTAATTGGCAATTAAAAATACGTTTGTTTCTTCTACAGTTTTTAATGTAAGTTGCATTGATTGTATACCTTCCAATCATTTACATTTCAAATGATATCCCTCTTCCCTGTTACCCTCCACAAACTTCCTCCTCATCCCCCCTCCACCCTTCCCTTTGCCTTCTATAAGGGTGCTCCTCCACCCACTCACAGACTCCTGTCTCATTACTATATTATACCCTACGCTGGGCCGTTAAACTCCACAGGACCAAAGGCCTCCCATTCCTTTGATGTCAGATAAGGCCATCCTCTGCTTGAAATGTATTTGGAGCCATGGATCCCTCCATGTATACTCTTTGGTTGGTGGTTTAGTCTCTGGGAGTTCTGAGTGGTCTGGTTAGTTGATATTGTTCTTGCTATGTGGTCACAATCCCCTTCAGCTCCATCAGTCCTTCCCCTGGCTCTTCCACTGGGGTCCTGGGCTCAGTTGGATGGTTGGCTGTGAGTATCTGCATCTGCATTGGTCAGGTGCTGGCAGAACCTCTCAAGAAACAACTCTGTCAGCAAGTGCTTTGGCATCACAATGTGGGGTTTGGTTTGCGTGATAGATTTAGGGGGGTCTCGAATCCATGTTATGTTTATATGCTATTGATACTGGTGTCTACTGACCACAGAGGATACCCACCTACATTCAGACCATTTCGGGTGTCTGGCATCTCGAATCCAGTTTTTAGTTTTTTTCTTATGATTTATACTCTATCTGCCCTGTGAAACAACAAACTAAAGAAAAAAGGCAATAGCATCTTTTAGTGCCATTGATCAAGTTGATGCTTTTTTTCTATATTATATACATATATATGTGTTGAAATATATAAATAAATAATATAAGCAATATATCTTTTAATTATCATTGAATGCATATATATATAAAATGTTGTTGGTTGGTGGTCTCCCAAATCTAATTCTTAATTCCTTTGTTAAAGCATTTGACTGAGATTCTTCTCAAATCCTACATTCCTTTACCATTTGAAGAATATATATAATATATATTATATAATTATATATATAATTATATATATATCAGTGTGACTACCTAGATTTCTGCTTCAAAATAAAAAAAGTTGGTACTCTTCTAGGAACTTGTCTTATTTTGAAGGTTTTTTTTTTTTTTCAATTTTCTGTTCTTGTTAAACAACTTTTTAATTGAATATTTTTTATTTGCATTTCTAATATGGTTTTCCATGCCTGTAAACTCCCATCCCAATCCCCCTTCTCCTGCTTCTAGGAGGATGTTGCCTCACCCACCCACCCACTCCTGTTTCCCCGCCCTCGAATTCCTTTACACTGGGGCTTCAAGCCTTCACAGGACCAAGGGCATCTCCTCCCATGATGCCCAGCAAGGCCATCCTCTGATACATATGCAGCAGGAGCCATGGGTCCCTCCATGTGTACTCTTTGGTTTGTGGTTTAGTCCCTGGGAGCTATGGGGGGTTTGATTTGGTTGATATTATTGTTCTTCCTATGTGGTTGCAAACTCCTTCAAGCTCTAAATGTTTTTTATTAAGAAATTTCTGATATAGTAATTCCTTATTTAGATCCAAACTTCTTCCATTTTCAAATATTGATATTAAAAATAATTATAACTTACTGAGCATGTATCTTATCCCAGGAAAAGTACTAGATGATGTGAAAATATCTTCAATTCAAATATATGTTCTATTTTTCTCTTCATTTTGTGTTTTAAAACAAAGATTTAATAAACCAAAGAAACAATGATCTTAGAATTGTATCATAAAAATGATACCAAATCTCCGCTTTATATAATAACCTCTGCGATCTCACTAGTTACAGAGCGATATTATCTCTCACAATCTTGTTAGTTTCTCAAAATAAGCCAGTGAATTAGAAAAGGTAGGAAAGCACCCTATTTCTGAGATATATAAGAATCAACTCAATCCCAATCACCAGGTCATAAAAAATTGAATTTCAATGAACATTATACTTTGATTCAGTCTTTTCTTTTTTAAATAATACATTTAGTTGCTTTAATACAACCACATATTATGTTTGGATATACTGTAATAAATACAAATACAAAAGCCTTTCATTGATGCAGACATCCCATACTTGTACTCAATGTTTATTTATTTTTTCCTTTTTTAATTTTATTTTATTTTTTTTGCTTATTCACTTTATAACCCATCCCAGTCACCCCCTCCCACAATCCTTCCCCATCTCTTGTTTTCTGAGTACCCCCTCCTCCTGTATCCCCCACCCTGCCACTTTAAGTCTCTGAGAGGCTAGGTGCTTCCTCTCCTTGAGGCCAGATGAGGCACCCAGCTAGAAGACCATACTCCATATACAGGCTGCATGTTTTGGGATAGCCCCCACTCCAGATGTTTGAGACCTGCATGAAAACCAAGCTGCACATTTACAACATATGTGCAGGGAGGCCTAGGTCCAGCCCATGGAGGTAGATCTGTGTAGACTAGGTATGCTCCACGGTTGGTGATTCAGTCTCTGAGAGCTCCAAGGGTTCAGGTTGGTTTACTCTGTTGATCTTCAGTCTTAAGAGAAAACCTTTTATTAGCTACACATTAATTAGGCTCATAAAAAGTCTCAGTTAAATGCTTTAACATATGAATTAAGAATTAGGTTTGGGGACCACCAACCAATAGCATTATATATACAATATATAATATATTATAAATATTATATATATATATATGCATTCATATGACAAATGGCTAATAGATAGCTCTTGCAAATCTGGATTTCTTATATATCAATTCCATTTTGATAGTAATTACATATGATCTAAATGTCTGCATTGATGTTTTATGTACCATTTTTGACAAGAGTAAATAAGTAAATATTGGCTGATCATTTAAAAAGTAACTACTTAAAAAGTACCTGACTAAATATTTAAAAGAAATACTTGTGATAGAGATAAGTTGTAAGTTAAATTCTTCAAGGAAAACAATGTTTATTTTGGCTCAGTGCTTGAGGATTGAATAGCAGAAGTGTGAAAAAAATCATGTTGGATTTTGTTCTTCATAATGATATGAGTTGTATTTCATTGCTGGTGATCTTTAGTCTTTTTAGGTTTTCTTTTTTTTTTTTTTTATTCTTTAATCTTTTTTTTACAGTCCAGACTTTATCCCCCTCCTGGTCCACCTTCCGACTCTTCCCCATCCCATACCTTCCCCGCCTCATTTCCAAGAGGATGTTCCCATCCCCTACCCACTTCCCCACTCCTTGGGACCTCCAGTGTCTTGAGGGTTAGGTGCATCTTCTCTGACTGAGTCCAGACCTGGCAGTCCTCTACTGTATATGAGTTTGGAACTTCATATCAGCTGGTGTATGCTTCCTAGTTGGTGGCTCAGTGTCTGATATTTCCCAGGGGTCCAAGTTAGAAGAGACTGCTGGTCTTCCTATGGGGTCCTCCTCCTCCTCAGCTTCTTCCAGCTTTTCTCTATTTCAACTACAAGGTCACAAAGCTTCTGTCCATTGGTTGGGTATAAATATCTGCATCTGACACTTTCAGCTGCTTATTGGGGCTTTACAAGGGCAGTCATGATAGGCCCCTGTTTGTAAGCACAACATAACATCAGTAGTAGTGTCAGGCCTTGGGAACTCCCCCTGAGCTGGATCTCAATTTGTGGCTGTCACTGGACCTCTTTTTCCTCAGGCTCTTCTCTCTCAGGATTCAAAGGAAGGTACCTGAGATGAAATGCCCTATAGTGGGGAGAGAGAACTTGTAGAGTCCATCTTCAGTAAAAAGACAAGACATCAAGTAGAGGGATAGATAGAGTTGCCATCTAAGAGTCAAAAACTCTGACCCAGAATTGTTCCTGTCTGAAAGAACTGCAGGACCAAAAAATGGAGAAGAGCCTGAGGAAAAAGAGGTCCAATGACTGGCCCAAATTGAGATACTGCTGGTGAGCTTATACCTGATCAAGGTATTCATTGTTCAGCCTACACCTGTATGCTCATATCATGATGGGATGTAAATTTTCCATTGTTCTTTCAATGTAGAAAATTACTTGAAGAAAATCTGAGTCCGTGAGGTTACCTCAGAAAATAAAGTTTAACTTCACATTTCATAAGTGACATTTTAGCTATTTGTAAAGATACGGGAAAGAATTACAACTTTGTAATGACCTTTAGTTCTTCAAACCATCATTTACCAGTGAGACCCACAACCATTCTGCCCTTTTCCAATCAGGAAGCAAAAATTTATGCCTATGTAGCATCAGAGCCTCTTGGTTATAATCAAAAGGAACATAAAGGTGAACATTTTCATTAGTGTATGTCATGGACATTGTAGAGCAAAAAATCATTACCTACCACTGTCCAATTTGTCTTCCCTGAGGAGCCATTTAAAAAGTGCAGTGGGGGATTTGGGGTCCTCCACCTCCTTGAAATAAGTTTTAAAGTTTCACAGGAAGGTTCTCAAGGAATAGTGTATTTCCCAGCAATAGAGGCTGTGCAATAGCTGTAAGGCAGAGACAGATGCTTCTTTGTCAGGAATAATGCCTTCAAACTTAGGGCTGTTTATTGAAACCTAAGCAATAGATGTGAGTCTTAAGCTCATGTAAAGAGAGTTAATAAAATTTTCTATGTGTTTAATTAATCATGGTCATTAGAGGGCAAAGAATTAAGAATAATGGATCATGTGTCTGGGGCTATCGAACACTTCACAGTTGCACAAAATCTATATGAGAATTCAAACATTTTGATTCTAGATCACTAAGAACTTTGCAGTTGAAGTTTAAGGCTACCAATTAAAAGTTGTTGGGAAATAATCAATTGCTGGCTGAACAAAAATTGATCACTATTTCATTTAAGACCACAAAATTACCTTTTAAGCTAATGGATTCATAAATGGAGGTTCAAGTTTAATTGTTATTTCCACAAAGGAGTAATGTGTAAATTGTCAATCTCTAAACTCGACGTTCTAGGGAAAATCAGTTTTTCTTAACCTTCTGCAAATTAAATGGGCATAAATTTCTGTTACACAGGACACAGCATTCCAGTTCATTATATCCTGATGAATAATGATAGGCTTACCAAAATTTGATATTTGTATTATAGTTTAAAAGAATTACATATCTATACTCCTCAGTATATTAGAAATATGTTTCTGGCCACACATTTTACTAATGAAAGATTACGTATGAGTGGATGCTGTATTCCAGCTGCCTAGTGCATGCCTGAAACTGCACATTACACTTAATTCTATGCTTGTTGTTCTTTTCTAGACATATTTATTTATGATTAAGTTTAATTCGTAAACTAAATATAATAACATATTAATAGCATAACCAATACCCAAATGGAATATTAATAGCATTTCTGAGGTGAAATTTCTATCAATATGGACTGTTTTTCATTCTATCACATTGTCTAATTTTTCTCTCTTCATCTTCTCTCCATAAGAGAATATTATACAGACAATGCCTATGATGAAGCAAGCTGAATAGCATTGGCACTGAGCAGAACATTAGGTGCTATTGACCTGTGATATTGCATTTAGAAATTATCAATTTATGAAAACCTGAAAGTAGAGAAAGCCAACCTTCCTATAAGGCAAGACTACTATAAGAATATTAATGAACTGTTAGACCCTACATATTTCATATTATCTCATTTAATTGTGATAATTGCATAAATAATTTTACATACCAGCCATCATGTCCCCTAATTTATAGCTGAAAACCAGAGAACTCAGGATTTTATAGTTGGTATTGAGTTAGGATAATTTTTAAAACCAACTTTGTCTAAATCCCCATGATTGGTGGCATGTTTAGATTAGAGCCTTCCTAATTCTTTGGATTTACTCCTTGTCAAGTGCCTTCCCATTATTATTTTGTGTTTTGATGGTTTGAATGAGAATGCCTTCATAGGCTCCTGTATTTAAATACCCAGTCCTCCAGTTTAGTCAGCGGTGCTATTAGGTGGAGCTTTACAATTGTTAGAGGAAGTATGTCACTGGGGGAGATTGTTTGTTTGTTTTAGCTTAAGGTCTTTCTTCTTTAGTTACATTTCTTTGCTTTTTCTTTGCATTTGAAGATGTGAATTTTCAGCTTCTGCTCCTGTTGCCAGGATGAACTGTTATTCTTCTGGTATCAAAAGTCCAAATAAACTCTTCCTTCTAAGTTGCACCCCCCCCCCATTTTGGTGTTTTGTTATAGCAATGGAAAACTAATTAATAGTGACCTTTCTATATCATAGAACTTCCATTAATCCCTGGAATTTTCTAAGATGTGACACAGTCAAGGCCAGAATTGAGTTTGCACAATGAGACCTGGCCTGTTTTGCTTCTGCCATTGCCATTAGATCTTATCTCAGCCCATCTCCTGGTTCCAGATGAAGATGAGAGATACATGGAGCAGAGTTTTTCCAGACCTACTGTCCAAAGCAAGGAGGTAAAGAACAGCACTCCCAGCAAACTGCAGATAAGCAAATTCACTCAAGTTCAAATGAGTTCAGCCTAGACCAACTGTGTTAGATATGTTTATGGATGTGTGGGCTGAAAGGATAAATGAATGCTGTTTTACAGGGTGGGGCATTTGATACTCTTGCAACTACCAATCAACACAAATCTGTAGCTCATTTCCTTGTATCTTGCTGATGATATAATTAGACAGACTGCATATAAGAGGAATATAAGGACAGGTTGATATATCTATGCTCTTTAGGGATAAGAAAAGTCTATACTTTTCCTGAGAGGGAAGGTTGGCTGTGTTAAGGTAGCTAATGATTTTTCCATCTGTAAGCAGTACTTTTTGGTCTATGATAGTCTAGTGAACACGAGAACAAAGAGAAAAGAAAGAATGTCAGCTTAACACTTGACATTGAAACTTAACATTGAAACACAGACAAACATGGCTGCCTCAAGACACTCCTTAGTCTGTCCTCTTCTGTAAGACTGCTGAAAGAAGCATCAGGATGAGGTGGATTCAACCATGGGGGGTTTGGATGTTCCACTAAGAATCAATGAATACTGGTTTAATGCCAAATCTAGTCTATTTAGCCAGTCTGTTTATTTTCTTGTTCTAAATAAAGTTTTACTGAACACACTCATATCTGTTCATTACATTTAGTAGACTGTTTCTTGTGCTCTACATGAGCATGCTCGTCATGTACAGAGGTGAAATACTGAGAGCTCATAAACATAAACAATCCTTATTTAGAAAATATTTGTTAATCATTTTGCAATAATTTTCAGCTTATGGACTACAACCTCCTTGGGCTTAAACACCCTTTCACAGTGGTCACCTAAGACCATTGGGAAACACTGATATTTATGTTATGATGCATAACAGTAGCAAAACTGCCGTTAAGAAATATAAAAAAAAATATTGTTGGGGGTCACCACAACATGAGGAAGTGTATTAGAGTCCCAGCATTAGGAAGATTGAGAACCACTATTCTAAATGCTGAGAATAAGGGTATAGCTTATGTGTTCCGAGTAGAGAGGAGTAGGAAAGTATAACTATATCTAGAGAGGTAATATTGCAATTGGAGTTGTATTTATGGTAAATGTAAATTAAAATGGAAAATGAAGCATAGTGTCTGGGAATTCTCACTCGCATCCTATTTGAGATTTGAAGCAAATGCTTCTGCCATTTGCTAGCTGCAGAATACTATTTAGTAGCTTACTTACCTTAATAAAACTTATTTTAGATACAGGATATTTTACAATATTAATGCCATCTGAAAATTTTAACTTGATATGTAAGCAGAAATTTGAGACAAGCATAAATGAGGCATTCCAGAAAGTTAAGCAAAGCTGAATTTATTTTTTATGAAATGTCTTATAGGTATATGCCAGAATTTATTTTTAAAGATATTTATCATTCTCCAAATTATATAAATTATATATATTATAGATACACGATAAGAGATAATTTGTGATAGTCTGTACATACTCTGTGTGTGTTTAAAGCATTTTTCATTGTTCTCATTGTGTGTGTTGTTGTGTGTGTGTGTGTGTGTGTGCATATGCACATTTAAAATGATTTCTTAGCAATTGTCCCAATAGTTAATATGTTTGAATCTAGGAAAGAATACATACATTACTATAGAGCACTTGTTATCTGTTATGTGCATCCTCCAGTCCTGGCACGTCTCAAAGAACCAAGTAATTGCTGTCCTCATTTCAAAGTTTGTCTAGTTGTTACCGTTCAGATTGCAGTGGTGGCTGCTTCCCCAATCCATTTGCTTGTTCTTTGTCTGTTTTCCCACTCCTCCTAGCTGTGTAATCACTCATTCTTTCTCATTTATCACAGCCTTTCCCAGTCCTGACTACACTATCTCCCCATTTTTGTCATGGTGCACTGGTACATTACAAATACAATTAAACCTCTTACGATACAAGCAGCTTTTGGCCAACGGAGCCTCCCTTCAAGGTTGAAAGATTTCTGATATTACCTCTGATATCAGTTCTTTCCCATTTATCGGCAATGTCCGGACTAATGCAGCAGTGTTGCATTAATTAAAGGAAGCATCTAGTAATACTGCTGTTTTTGCTGGGCTGACACGGAATCAGGAGGCTCATGCCTGCTCATGTTTTAAGAACCATTTATCACCCATGTCATCCCAAAGCAGCCAGCTGTCTGAGCCAAGCTTCATTTGCATTTCATCAACCACAGCTCCTTTTTTTTTTCCTCCATCTCACTCGCAAGTCTTTGAATAGCAGCTTTAATTTTTTTAATGCACATTTCCAAAGAAAATGCTTAACTAAATTTAGTATGCTATGTAGAAAGACGATTTGAATACCAGACGTACAGCTTCAATTGATGATGGCCAAACTAGGTCTGAAAAACTACGCTTTGGTTTTGTTCTGTCCCTCGGTGAGCTGGTGGAGTGGTGGTGGCAAGGGCCGTAACCACAATCCAACTCCCTACGCATGCTCATGAATTTCATCTGTATATGCACTGTCCAACAGCAAACATAAAGTTTCCACTTCACTTCCTGGTCATGAGAACGGTTTATTAGAGTAAGAAGTGAAGTATACTTGATTCATTTTCATCATTCATTCTGCACTTGGCTCACTATCCTCTCTACTGCATCCTCACATTCTACACCCGCCTCCATCCATCAAAGCGTTTGTAGATGCGTTTTGGCCATAGATCAAATTTTCTCAACACAGAGGAAAATCAACTTACATAGCTGTGTAATTTAAAACTACTTTGAAATGAAAGGCGCATTTGCTTCTAGATTCCAAAGCATGCAAAAATGACTATTCCTATATGCAATTTTTGATTATACCACTCCTTTGGATTTGAATCATAATGACTCTAGAGAAAATGCAAACCTTCCATCTCAAACCATAAGCAATAACTGACCATGAATCATCTTTGTGGTAAATCTTTCAAAGGTTTAAGAGTAGCAAGGGACTTGTGTGTATAGAGAAAGTGTGAAAAGAGGTCTTCCGCTCAATTCTGTGGACTTGGTGTGTCCTCAATGCTGTGCCCAAACCAGATCCTGGAGATCACTTTTAGGGTCAATTATACTGTTTTATGTCTTCCTTCTTAACCCAGATGGTCAGCAACAGTGGACGCCTGTCTCCCTCTGAGACCACTTGACAAAGGTAATTTAAAGGACTTTCCTGATACAGCCCCTCAGTAACTGTGGGGGTAGTTCAGATTCCATTCAGTGACCTAGAAACTTGGAAGCTCTGTGCCTTATCTAATCCCTCTGGATTTCTCATCTCAGTAGTTAATTATTTCAACAAGTCTTCTCCAAAGAAAGTGATCTTTGAAATTCCTATTAAACTGGGTAGACAAAGTAGTAAATTTAGCTTGTATCCAGAGCACATTTTAAGATGCATATCATTTAAAAATGTAATTACCAATGAATCATTTTGAGCAACCCACACATCTTTCTAATACACTCAATACAACTTTGATTACTGGGATACATTTTAACAATTGATATGCAGTGGAGAATCCTGCTTTTATTATCAAGTTACTGTGCATTTCTGGAGCAGTAAAATGTATTTGAGTGGGGAAAGTTTTGTATTCTACAATCATGTTTACTGCAACCTGATTTTATAAATTATATATATATATAATATATATATATATATATATATATATATATATATATTATATGGATAATGTGTGTTTGTTTTTCACTGATTTGAAAACTTGAAATTCACAGCCATTCTTCCAAAGTAAATGTTTTCATTCTGCACTATGTTTATTGACATATCTTTTCAAATATTCAAGAGACCTTAATTCTTCAATAAATTTCCAAATTCTCTGCTCATGCTTCTATTTGTACCCATTTAACTTTTGATTCACAAAGTAAGAGTGCTATGTTTTGAAGAGAAACATCCCCCTTCCACCACTGTGCATATAAATCTCGTGGTATATTATATTCTTCCACACAATCCAACATTATTAAGCCATGCTCTCATTTTTGTAGTTATAGTCTTAATAACATTTTTGTAAATGGCTTTTCCTATGACTGGTTAATTTTCTTTTATAATTTTTCAAAATCCCTGTAATATCATGGATTTTGAAGAATGGAGTCAATGTTACTGACATTCATAAGAGTGGGTTTATTGAAACAGACTCATTTAGTTTCTGAGTAGATTTGTCTCTCTTTTGGCAGATAAACAATTTTCCCTTGATAATAGGCTGTGGTGTTTAAAACATTGCCTGAGTATTATAGAAAACTTTATTTTGAGATAAAAAGTGTAGCACACTGAAAACTGATATTCAAAGCTCAAGCTCTTTGTCTATTGGCTTGTTAATTGTACTTGAATTTTTTTTTTATTTTAAAATAAAAATAGTAATTGAATTTTCAATATTTTACTTACCACTTCCAAAACATCTGTGAGTACTGAGGAATTAAAATTAAAATTTGTTGCAACATGGAAGTGATCCTCTTGTATTGATAATTATGCGTAAGATTTTGTGTGCAGAAGGAAGAATAGTTTCGAGATTTCCACAATGTATTTGAGGAAACCAATCTTTAATGTTCCCCCCTTTTCCTCAGATTTGTGAAGTAAGATTTCAGTCTATACATTTTCTTTCATTTTTACTAAACACTGAGAAAACATAAAGAAGAGGAAATATAAATATATGTGAAAGTGAAAAAATTCAATGGCATTATGATAATAGAATCAAACTGAGAAATATTAAGCAGATTAGAGTAACTATAAAAACTCAATAGCTCTAAGGTTTGTAAAATGAGTAAAGCCATATCACATATGCTGAGATAAATAGGCAGGGTTATTCTAACATGAAATATTTTTCTACAGAAAGGTTTTTTACTATTTTAATTTAAAAGGTCTGTAAATTAAGAAACTGTATGATCCATCCTGGTAATCTGTTATTACTCACAGAAAATGCCTGTCAAAAGGGCTTTGGTTATGTTTTTTTACAGGTTATACACAACACTTGTGTGAGTCTATTTGCTATTGTGTAAAACAGAACTGTCCTATAAAAGGAATAAGAAGAACTACTTACAGAAGAATGAAAATCAAGCATTTGGAGGGTTTTTGTATTTAGAACTGATAAGAAAAAAGAATTATCAAAAGGTCCTATAAGTTGCTGTGTTTTGTTACAGGGCAGACATTTTAGTAGGAGGAAAGTGGTTTGAATAAGCTCTGCTGTGAGATCTACCCTATTCTAATAGAATAGGGCTTTTCAGGTATTCTTTAGGATAGCCGGTTTTAAGTAGCATCATTCCTGTCTGCAAATGTTACCAATTGAATATTGCATTACTTGTCACAGAAAACATAAGCAAGCAAGCAAGCAAGCAACAAACAAACAAACAAAAGCAATATGCTCTATTCACTGATAAAAAGAAAACAGAAATTCAGGAGCATTGGACATCACACAGAAATGTAGTTATTATTTGTATAAATTAAAATAGTTATAATTTAATCAAATTTAGAAGTTTTTCTGATGGTAGGATCAACCTAAAATATAAATTTGTTTATATATGTTTAGAAAATAGGAGCAGAAATAATTACAGAGTGGCCACAATGCTTTACAGTTCCCGGGCACTTATCTGTCTATAATTTCAGTGTGGCTAGGTATCTCAGTGGTCAGGACTTCACTAGTTAACAAGAGAACATCCTCTTGATGCTCAGCCATTGATCTATGTACAATTATCTTTGACTTTTTTCATCACCTGTGAATACTATTTAAAAATCCTGATCAGGGGATCTAATGATACATAGTTTTTTTCTTTTGTAAGAAATTTCAGAAAAATTTTCTTACCCATGTACTTGAAGTATAGAATAAGTCCCATGTACTTGAAGTATAAATGACAGAGCCAGTCACTAATGTAATTCACTGCAAGTATGATTGGAGATGGTAGAGAATTTGATTATTTTTTCTTTACATTAATTATACATTAATTCTGCTAACATAGGTCTTATATATTATTTTTAACTATGTATCAAAAAGCGCATTGACTTAATGTCCTATACAAAAGCATAAAATAAAAAAATGAAAACCTGAGGATGGCTTAAGGAGTTTCTGGGGTGGAAAATGGGAAAGGGGATAACATCTGAAATGTAGATAAATATAGTACCCAATATTTAAAAAAAATGAAAACAAAAAAGAAATAGAAATAGAAATAAACAAACAAACAATGGAACTGGCTATGGCAGTCGAACATTTGAGACTCTTTAGCAGCAACTTAATATTACCTATATTACAAGGATTCCTTATAATTGTCAAGGATAAGAGACTGTGGAACAGGCCCATGGAACTTTAAAATAATATCTTCATAAAATAAAAAAAGGGGAGATATACCCCTATACACTACACACACACACACAACACACACACACACCACGTGAAAACTATTGAACTAGACCACAATAAAACAGAAATGTTCACAAGATTACACTATGATATTTATACAAAAGTGAAAAAGATTAGCTCACTTTTCTTTATTTCTTAGTTGATGTTGAGACAGTGAAGGCATCTCAGAGCTCTTGAGTTCTGGCTGATCTTTACATGAGCATTGAATGGTGGGGAGGATGGCTACAGGAGAGGATGCATACCAAAACCCAGAGACTGTTCTAGAAGTTTCATTTTGAAACTTATCCCGCATCACGTTCCTATTAAGCACAATTTTAAGGATTTTAACATAAGTGAATGTGAACTAGCATATGGACCAAGTTTCTTTTAAGTTTCTCATGGATTTCAAATATAAGGGAAAATGATCATTTGGCCAATATGTTTTTGGTTTTGAAAAACTTCCAAATGTTTAAAAAATAGTCTTCAGAAAAACCAAATCCATATGCACCCAGGTTTTCCCATAGTTACTACTGAATGATGAAAGGAACTAGAACTGAGGAGGAATGGGTGGAGACATGGTGCATATGTTGTGAGAAACTCAGTGGATATTCCCAAAATTTGGCTAAGACTTAAATATGGTCCTTATGGCAACTTAACCAAAAGAATCTAACACTTCTATTTTTAGCTATATGATTATAAATGATATTAGTCTGTCACAAAATGATCCCCTGACCAGACCAGAAATGGAAAAAGTCAGAAATATAAAAGACATCCAATTTTAATTCTTCTCCAGGTTCTCATGCTATCTGTGGAAGAGGGTTTTGAAGATAAGAGCCTGTGACTGAACATACATATTCAGTTTCAGTACTTTGTGCACAGATAAAGCAGTAGTAAAATTTGCCATCTGCATAGCAAATACACTGCAGTTTTCAACACAGCCTCTCAAAACCTTTATATGACAGTATACTTTATAAACAATAGTAGGACATTTAATTCTGTCAGAGAATTATTTTGAAATCTTGTACTTAAAGCAAAAAGTACAGTTCTAACTGAAAAGGACATGAAGGCATGAGGGTGTAGTGTTAAAGTGAGTCCTGGATCAAGAATAAAGTATGAATATGGAATGCATATAACCAAGATACATTTTGTACATGCATGAATTCTTAATGAAATAAAATACATTTTAAAAATTTACACATGTATCATAAAGAGGCAAAAAGGGCACAATAGTTTCAAGTCCAGACTGGTCAATAAAGTGAATTCTAGGCTACTTGAGCTATACATTGAGATCTTGTTCTTAAAACAAATATAATAAAAATCTGTATTTGGATAATTAGCTGTAAAGTGTTTCCTTGAAATTATGAAACAAACACCTGTGTTTTTATTTATGTATTAGATAAATTTTTTGAATATATATATAATATTGCTTCAAAGTAATATTGAGTGACTGAGCACACATGAAATTTTTTTGTTTTGTTTTGTTTTTTTGTTTGTTTTTATTGGAACTTTTATTTACATTTCAGGTGTTTTCCCCTTACCCCTTTCCCCCCCTCCCTCCCAGGAACTTCCTATCCCTTTCCCCCTCCTCCTGCCTCTATGATGGTGTATCCACACCCACCCTCCCCAGAACCTCACCTCCCCACCCTCAAATACCGCCCCCCACGATGTCCAGCCTTCATGGGACCAAGAATCTCTTCTCCCACTTATATATAGCTCCCTTGCATATATAGCTGGAGCCATGGGTCCCTCCCTAAGTGCTCCCAGGCTGGTGGTTTAGACCCTGGGGTCTCTGATTGGTTGGTATTGTTGCTCTCCTCATGGGGTCCCGTACCCTTTCTACTCCTTCAGTCTTCACTCTATCTTCTCTGTTGGGAACCCCATGATCAGTTTAATGGTTAGCTGGAACACACATGAATTTGATGGATACCTAAATATTGAAGAGGTACATTATGAGAAGTATAGTTACTATAATACATTTCTGTTTGGGAGAGGAAAGGCTGATTCAAATAAACAAAAGTATCTTTCCCAACAGTAATCTTGGCTCTAATCACATGTGCCTTTGCTTTTAGTATATTAATTACTCATCACCTACCCTGTGCTAGAAATTCAAGGACATTGAGTATATTAATATATTGATGAACAATAAATCAATGCCCTCTTCTCTTGCAGAGATAGCAACACACCTCCAAAACCTAAATTCGTTTCTTTCCTTATGCTCTCATCATATTTTTCTGGCTTTGGGTCCTAAACATGGTAAATGAATTTTAGTATTGTTTCTTCAGTTATACAGAAAAAACTCTAAAGAGGAAGCCAAATTTCTTCAACCCTAATAACAAAATCAGTTTTGGTATTCTAAAACATTACTTTCCTCTTAAGGAAACTTCAGTAGTCATTGAAGACCTAACAACTACAATAAACTCTTAAATATTTTAGGGCATTAATGTCAGTATGATCACTAATAAATTTGTTTTGGGTTTACTTAACCAAAACCACCCCATCTATTTCAAGCCATTTTGTACTATTATATACATATTGTATGTTATGTGTGTACATACATACATATCGTGAAAACAGAAAGGAGACTGGAGGAAGGAAAGAGAAAAGTAGACAGTAAAGGAAAGAGGATAAAGTATGGAGATGATGACAGTCAAAACATACAATTCATTAGGGAGAAATTGTGTTTATGAAATTCACTACTATGTATGTTGACTATATACTAATAAAAATGAAGGAAACTGGGCTATTATTTGTCAGCCTAGTGAAGGGTTGCTTTAGATCCACCATGTGAGTGGATGGGCCATGGTCTTCCTCTTTCAACGTGCTAGAATAAAACTCAAGGGCTTGAAACAAAGACTTAGTTTTCAACTGTGTCAGTATTCATGTAATGACAGGAATGGTGCATTGCATCATCACTGTTAGTTTGCCCTCACCTGCATGAGTGTGAGTGTGACCAGAAAAGGCATGCCAAGATGGCTCCCTATCATTGGCAAGGTGGTGCTGGAACTCAGCCATGGTTCTTCAGAGATTCCTCCTTACAACTGTATTTCTGTGTCCTTGCTTAGGTTTCTTGAGGATTCAAGCTGGGTTTAAAAGCAAGCCTCTACAAATTCAGGGAGCAGACACTGCTATCTTCAGTTGTAAACAAGCACACTGTAATTTATATTGTTTCTCAATCAAGGCAGAGTTCTTCTAGATGAAAAGGCGAGGACATCAGATTTTATACCAACTTGAAACAGGAATGCTTTGCCAACAATTTAGTGATTAACTTTTTGCCTTTTCCACATCCTTATGCCTCTGTTCCTTTACTATTCCTTCTTAGAACATCTTTCTACTGAGGTTACACACAAAATCTATTCATTTCTATCATGAATCAAGTCATGTTCACTTCCTGGAAACCCATAGTCTTATTGTTCTTTGTTCATAGTTTCTTCTCTCTCACCAGTTGCTGTAATATGCTTCACTGAAATATTGAGTAGATTCCATACTTACTATGGCTCAGAATCATGTATCATTCTATAAATGTCTTTAAATCAGAGGAATGATGGTATATTTTCAACTGGAATTTTGGATTTTGAAAAGTAGAGCAGAGATAAAGCCCTCACACAATTCCTTCTAATGAATGAATGCTGATTCATGAGCAAAATATTGTCCCTTTTTATGCCCTTAAGCTTTAGAGTAATATATTGCAAGAGAGAGGCAATAGAACAACCAGTCTTTCCACTACTTCAGTTATGGAAACATCTAAAAGCAGGATTTCTACTATATCCTTAATAAAAAGTCATGTGATTGGGCAACTCTCTGATCTTGGAACATAGCAGTTTATCAATATCTATATGACCTGTGAGGAAAGAGCAAGCTAAGATGCATTTAGTTGTGTGAATACTCTCAACCAAGAGCACAATGGTATCTAGTTCTTGTCAAAAAAAGCTAAGTATGCAGTCACTGGGGAGAAGGTAATGTTTCTCTTCCCCCCATTGCTGTAATGTTCACATGATTCTTGGTCTATGCTAGCTCAACCCAGATGGTGACATGCTTCCCTAGGACTGATAAGTGCCCATTATCTCAGATGGAAAAAAAAAATCAATGCTTGTTCAAGACAGATCTTGAATCTATAGGACACCAAATTCCAACAGTTACCTGGTATAATGCACCAATTATAGTCAGCCATTTTCTCACTGTTATCCAAGTTACTAGAGTGGGAGAAATTAAATTTTATAGCTGTGAAAAGCTAAGGATATAAGGTGAGGGTTGAGTTAGATCTTTGTAAGTTTAACAATGGGAGTAAAAAATTAGTACAAAATGACTGTACTTTTCCTATCTATCTTAAACCTAAGGCAAAGTGTTTCAATTATATACTTAAGATATATATCTTAGTTTGTGTTTTACTGCTGTAAATAGACCCAATGACCAAGGTAACTCTTATAAAGGCACAACATATAATTGGGACTAGCTTACAGGTTTATAGGTTCAGTCTATTAACATCAAGGTGGGAACATGGCGGTGTCCTGCAGGCATGGTACAGGAGGAACAAAGAGTTCGAAATCTTCATCTGAAGGCCACTAAGAGAGAAGACTGACTACCAAGTGGTGAGGAGGATGGTATTATCACCTATCCCATGGTGACACACATCCTTCAATCAGGGCACACCTTCTAATAGTGCCACTCCCTGGACCAAGCATACTCAAACCACAGCAATATACTTCTCAATCAAAATTAAATATCTACATTGCAAGTGAAATGGATCTGAATAATTAAAAATCATGCACCATTCAATTCTATCTATTCTCAATCTATAATCTACTTGTCAATCATCTTTCAAAACTCTATCTTTCACCTATGCATATCTGTACTGACTTTGAAAGATATAAAGAACAAGTTAGGAAAACTATTAGTTAAGGATATATTGACTTTGTGGGAACATGGTGTATGAAAACGAGAGAGCCAAAGAGTGTTAGAGACATTCACATAAATACTTTATTCCAAAATTACAAACTTTTCTATATGGGCACTCATACAATGGATCTAGTTTGATTTTAACATTTTAAAATCTCTTTTCTATAAAGAAAGATGTTTCCTCAAACCCACCATAATATAGTGCTAGAAAATTTGTCCCTGATCTCCCTCTCAATGTTTTAGATTCAGTACAGTCAGTGGCTTAAAATACATGGGATCAGCATGGCAAGTAAAACTATGAGTAACTGGTTAATTGTAAGTGATATTGGTCATATACCTATTTATATTATATATATTTATACATATATAAAAGAGTGATTAAGCCGGGCGGTGGTGGCGCACACCTTTAATCCCAGCACTTGGGAGGCAGAGGCAGGTGGATTTCTGAGTTCGAGGCCAGCCTGGTCTACAGAGTGAGTTCCAGGATAGCCAGGACTACACAGAGAAACCCTGTCCGAAAAAACCAAAAAAAAAAAAAAAAAAAAAAAAGAGTGATTAATTGCAATTGTGAATATTCTAGGAGAACAAATTGTTATACGATTATGAAACTGTGGGAAAAACCTGGCGCAGCAGTGGAGTCCCGGACCCACGTGGCAGCAGGTCCCAGGCCTGCGGGGCAGCGGCCCAGGACCTGCGAGGTGGAGGCTGCCTGGAGGCTTCCAGGCAGCCTGTGTCACATACCCGAGGAAGGTCCCAGGTTCCAGTGGCTGGAGGCTTTGGCTGCAGCGGCAGGCCTGGCAGGCCCCCAATGATACGAGGAAGTCCTTGGTTCCAAAAGGGTTTATTGTCATGGCGGATGGTAGATGGGTCTGGATGTACCCCCCAAAACTCAGGGCAGGCCTGAGTTAAGTAGGGAGGGAGAAGTAGGAAGGGTCTGGGGAGGGGAGGAATGCTTAATTGGCTCCGCCCTCTGACCTTCATTAGTATGTAAATCCCTAGGGCCTGAGGCCTGTAGTTACACCCTCTACCTGTGCACTTTGGGAGGGGCTGTAATGGCCTTCATGACTGAATAATGTAGGTCCATGGAGATTAGACTGCTTTTCAGGACCCTGAGTTCTGGGGGCATGGCCGAACTCCTGCCGTTTCTCCCTGGGAGTCTCGGGGTTCTAGGCCCAGCCCAGCCAAGAACCAGATACTCTTACACAGTCCCACATCTCCTCCCCTTTACTTTTTTAAAAAAGGGGGGGTCACTGTGCCATCTGTGGTAGAAATTTTGCATGAGGAAGTTAAAAGAAAGCACTATTTAGGCCAGAGGGGTTAGCACAATTAAGTCACAGGGTAAGGGGAATTGAGGGTGGGGGTTGGGAAGGAGGGAGTTGAGGTAGGATTGGAAGGAAGGGAGTTGAGGGTGTTGGGAAGGCAAAGGATCACTGAATCATTTGAATACAGGTGATACAGTTTGAGGGTAATAACATCTGACTAATTTAGATAGACATTAAGTTTTCCTCACTAACATGTAATTTTAGCTATTTGACTTTGGCAAAAGAGTTCATCTGTAGGTGGAAGGTCTGGATCTGTCTTCCGTAGGATTTAGCTCTGGAATCTTCAGTTAGGCAGTGTGGCTGGCTGCAAGAAGACAGCTTGGCCTCCTAGGCAGGTTCCAGGAGGTGGCTTTGTGTCTGGATCTCAGCATGTCTTAGAGTCTGCAGTCTGACGAGATGGCTGAGGAGAAGGCAGCTTGGCATCTCAGGCAGGTTCCAGAAGATGGAGTCTCCACTGGACTTGTGGGAGCACCTATAGGATATTTAAAACAGGAAAGCAGCACCCCAGCATGGGGATTTCTGCAAAGGCTGAGTATTAAGCATTAAGTCACTTGGGAACAAGCACATCACGATCTGTCATTAAGATCCTGGAAAGGCAAAGGTGTTTGAGGAAATTTGTCTTGGAAGGCACTTGTGAGTAACAAAATCGAAAAAATTTTGGGTTGAAAAGCACAAACACCGTTGTTTTAGGTCTTCCTGTTGGGAAGAAAAGGCATTAATAGCGGGTTTAGAAGCAGTGGGGGGAGGGGCCTGCTCTAGCATGTGGCAGCTGGGTGCTCTAGCAGAGAGGCCAGGGTATTCCCCATTTGTTTTTCTTAGCAGTTTTAAATGTAGAGAAGGAAAAAGCCAACCTTGAAGAAAAGCTCAAAGAAAGAAATACAGGAGCTTGATAGGAGAGTCAGAAAGAGTGAGGTTCTGTGTGAGAGACTGAGTTATGGGAGAGAGACACGTGGAAGCTGGCGTGTAGCTGGCAGTTCTTGGGAGAAACTGGGAGTTGGTGCACAGTTTCTCCAGGCTCAGCCTGGAGTTTTAGCCGCTAGAAAGAAACTGAAAGGAACACAGGGGAGAAGGGACTTCAGGCAAACCAGCTGGGCTGTAGCTGGCCGCAAATGACCTAGGAGGTGAAGGGGGAAGGGGAGCAACCAGGGTACCGGCCCTGTTGCTTCAGGCAGCCAGAACTGGCCACAAATGACAGAGGAGTGGGGGAAGTCTATGCTAGGCTAGCAGGCAACCTGTGAAAGACTGACCCCTGAGGGAAAATCACTGGGGACTAGAGTTTAGAGCCAGTGTTGAGAAGCTAGCAGGCAGAGAATGAAAGGCTGACCCCTGGGGAGGGGCAGAGAGCAGAGATTAGGGCATCGCCGCCATTTTGTTGAGTTGGAGAACACGTGGGAAGAAACTTACACTAGCAGACAGTGTGTTAAAGACTGAAGTCCAAGCTTTTGAGAGCGACAGAACAGTCTCAGCCTCAAGGAGTCTCTCACTCAAGGAAAAGTGTCTTAGAACGAGGATCGCAGCAGGCACTGTGGCCTTAAAGACAGCAGTTAGCTGTGAAGGAGCCTTCTCTGTGGAGCTGGGGGATGGGCAGAGTAGAGGCTAGGAAGTCGCTGCCATCTTGCCCTTGAGCTGGAGAACACGTGGAGGGAAGGGAGGGAGAGAGAGAGAGGAGGGGGGACAGTGAGAGACCTGCCTAGTCTTGTGAACTAGGCTGGAGTTACTCACGGTTTGTGGAGAGGTTCTTGGCAGGCACCAGTGGGGGTACTCTTGGAGCTGGCTTTGCCCACATCCTCTACCACCTGTAGGGAATGATGTAGGCCCGAGAATGGGCACTCGCGGGAATGCGTCTCTGTTGCGTTGTGGGTCCATGTGTCTGCCATGACGCAGTAGGCTGGGATGGTAGTTCAGCATGGCAGGAGTACACAGGATCCTGGCTGAGTCCATTTCATGAAACACCAGGGAAAAGGAGGGCCGCAGAAGGTTTGGCTGTGTTTGTCTCACACCGCACCAAGTAGACATGGCCAGGCTCGTACTTAGACGGGGAATAAACTCGTCTGGTTCCATGGGGGTGCAGAGCTCTCGGATTGGGGGTCCCTTTGCCCGGATTCGGCTAGTAGGGACCGACTGGTCTCAAGCCCTGGGCTCTCAAACCACTGAGAGGCCTCAGAAGGACTGAGACTGGGAACGACCGGCCTACCCACAGCCGAGAGAAAATAGGGGGAATTGGGAATCCCTTTGCCCAGATTCGGCTAGGGATCGACTGGTCTCAAGCCCTGGGCTCTGAGGCCGCGGAAGGACTGAGACTGGGGGCATGTGGGCGCATGACCAGTCAACCCACAGCCGAGAGAAACAAGAAGGGGAGGGAAGAAGGAGGCCCTGGCAGCACCCCGAGGAAGAGATTTGGTTATAGTACTTGCTTAGCAGACTTGGCGGCCTGGTTAGCTTGCTTGAAGATGTGCGTCCTGGTGGTTGTCTGAGAGATGGCTGTTCGGCTAGCTTGTCTGTAGTTGCGTGGCTGTTCAGGGCTCCATGTTGGTCGCGCCATTATGAAACAACATTTATTTGATTGCATATGCATACTCACATGAGAAAAATATGATCTGATGGGATTAAACCTTGTCTGTCTATCTGTCTGATCCTCAACTGGATATAATCTCTTAAAATATCCACTGAGAGCAATGGATATAGTTAGAGTCCCCACCTCCCCCAAAAGAAATAAGACTAAAGCAGAGAAGAACAGCATACACAATGAGTCTGACATGCCTTTCAATTCCAAAAAACAACTACCTGCCTTTAAAATGATGGAAGTGGGCATAATGCTTTAACCAAAATGCCAGCCAATAGTGGTTCATGCCTTTAATCTCAGTCCCCAAGAAACAGACATAGGTCTATCTCAGCGTTCAAGGCACCCTAATCTACAGAGCCAGGTCGTGGACAGCCAGAGTATACGTAGAAATCCTGTCTTAAGGCCACCCCCCTCCACAAAACTTAACTTGAAGGGAGCACGCAGGACAAATACTTGTCACACTGAACATCAACGTGAATATCAACAGTAACAGTATGCATCGACACATAGATTAGGAAACTATAAATCAATGATAGTAGATTGAATAAATAAATGGTTGGAATTTTTCTTAGATTCTGAGTAGCATAGTAATTATATACATAAACAGTAATGTTGCTTTCTCCAAAATTCTTACCAGAAATGGAAAGATTATAGTGTTTCTATTATGGAGAATCTTGAAATGCTTATCATAAACTAGTGGCCAAAATTTATCATCAGCAATAAGATGAAAAATGGAAAATGTGAATTACTAATGTAAATACTCCAAGAAAAGATTGACCCTGCTTCCATGATAGTCCTGTCAAGGATATGTAACCCAATCAATAATAATAAAAAAAATATACAAAAAATGCTGAGAGAACAGTACAGAATAATTGACCTAGTACTTTTAAAGGTATCTAAGTCAAGAAATCAATAAAAATGGAGACATTGTTTCAGAGTAAAATCTAGTCATGATGTCTAAATACAATAACTGCCCCTAAAAAAGTTTGTTTTAAGTATAAAGTACCACAGTATTCTTAATAAACAAATACTCTTCATAATATTGTACTCTCAGTTTTCTTTTGGTGATTACATCTATTCCTACTCTTTAAGTTTTAGCCTATCTTGCCCTATTCGTAAAAGCTTAAAATGAGTGAAGAGACCTTAAAGCCCTGGTTCTCTTGTCGCATGAAAAAGTTGGATGTTCAATGTTATATTGAAACAGTTTGATATAAGTATGTATTTTACTGGAAATAATTGGAATATTGAATCTATACTTAGAAAAGGTTGAGCTACATATGGGCAAATCCTCACTATTTTAGAAACAGCTTAAAAATTTGAACTGACCAGTTTTAATTTAAGCCAACTAAATAAAGTTGGCTATTTCATTAATATCTAAAGCTACACCATTCATTCTTTCACCAGTTCAAAAAATGCTGATTGATATTTGTTTTGACCGGGGCAATAGGGATAAGACAGTAAGTAAAGCTGAGGCAGATCGGTGACCTCATCTTGCTCACATTCTAGAGGGAGAAAGAAGAGAAGTGCTAAGAAGATTATGTTATAGGTTTCAGATGTTGTTTGCACGCTAGGGAAAAGTGAATAAGAAACAGATAATGGGACTCCTGATGACCTACGCCATCCTCTTTGGAGTGGTGAAAGGTTGCAAAACATCTCGTAGAATAATTTTTCTGGCTCACTGGAAAGAGATAATTTACACCAAGCCTGTAGACCTCAATTGTTACTCTTTGTCCTCCACAAGTGTGCCTTTACATGTGCATGACAACACACATGCCCACACATACACATGCCCACATCAATTACTGAGTGAATAAATATATATAAGTAAACATACTTTGTCTTCTTTTCATTTTCTTGGACTATTTAGTCATGGAAAATAAAATTCTTAGGCCACATGAGCTGGAGAGATGACGCAACAGGAAATAGCTCTTGCTGCTTCTGCATAAGATACAAACTTGGTTCTCCACTGCCAGGTCAGGTGGTTCACAACTGCTTGTAACTCCAGTTCTTGGGGATCGGATACATTCTTTTGATATCCATGGACACCTGGATGTATTTTTTCACATGCACTCGCACGTGCGCACGTGCACATACACACACACACACACACACACACACACACACACACACCACACACATTTAAAAATCAATACTTACATTACAGACTCTACAAAAGAATAGCCATACTTTGCAGATAACAATTGAAGATGTACAGAGAAAGCATGTCAGTGAGTAAGGAACAGTGGACGATGTAAGTGCTTCAGCTTAAGTTTGCTAACATGGCAAACATGGTTCTGTCATTCTGAGCAAGTGCTCATCTGTCAGTGTTTCATCGGTTTTAATTAATGAGGTAGAAAGTTCAAATCAGGAAATATCCAGCTTTCTTCTCAAAATCACTATAGTATATGAATCTTCTTGCTATTCCTTGCTTCAGTTTTATTATTTACAAAAGTTTCTTTATGCAAATACTTTTCACCCTTTTGATGTGGATGGAGCTCCTTTTGATGCCCGAGGGATCTGGGGTCACTATATTTTCAGTTGTACTTTGCTGGAAAACCCCTGAAAGGACCACTATCAAAGGTGGCTAAGACCCGAGAATACAGCCTTCAGAGATGCCAGAAATTTGTTTCCATTTAAGCAGCATAGCAAAACAGTGGGTGAAAATCCAGACTCCCAAGTTTCCCTCATTCATTTTAGTTGCTTTGAGAAGGCAGGGTGTTGAGGTCTGGCTTTGAATTGTGAACATGTGTTTTTTTATTGGTGCGTTCTTCTTGCCTGGCTTTGGGCACAGAAGGTATAAATGCTGACTTGGCATTTAACTTCTTGGAATGATTTCAATTTTACCTATTTGGTGAGGGATTGTTGTATAATATTTTCTTCCTTTTTAGGGCAAAATACCCATAAAGGTATGACATAATGTTTAATGTTAATTATGTGAAAGAGAAGAATTTTTTTTTCAAATGTTAAGTTCATAAGCATGCAAAACTAGAAAGTTATGATGGAAGAGTCTTGTTCATGTTTACTATCACATAGGCTTCCAGAATCACAGAGCCCATCGTGGGCTTCGGCAAAAATGGTTAAAATTTTCAACGAATGAAGTTTTGTTTTTAAGATTGAGGTCTTCTACAGGAACATCTGGACTGTAAATATCTGCTTAAATTACACATATAAGCTCTCTTATTGGTGACTTTTTAATCAAAAATTACCATTTCAACATATCAGATATAATCTTTATGTTTGCCTTTAAAACTTCCCTTTGCCCATCTCTTTGAACATATATATCTATGTCTAGTATGATGAGGGAATTCTGTTGTATTATGTTGATTTCTCAGGTATACTTAAAAATGTAAAAATGTAAATTATACTTTCTTATTTATAGAACATGTGTGTGTGTGTGATGTCCTGGTACATTTATGTAAGTCAGAGGATGACGTTCAGGGTTGACTTCTCTCCTTTTAGCATGTATGTTCCAGGAATGGAACTCAGATTGCAAATACCTTAACCACTTACGTAATCCCCGTTGCCAAATGGATTTTGTGTTTTAATAGCATGTCCATGTCTTTTTTTTTTTTTTTTTGATTGATACTTCTACTAAATACAAGGAATGTCTTGGAGAAGTGCCAAAAAGACTGTGCTGATTTACAATATTTCTAAAGATTGAATCAACCATACCCACCATTCTATTCTTCAAATGGAGCATTTGAATGCTTATTTCCTCTCTTTGAGTCTGGACTGCTAGTAGTGAGTGTGAAAGGCAACTTCATCTCAGAACTTACTTGCAGAATATAATTTATCGATTGAATCTTCAGCTATCCTATTAGCTTACCTAGAGAGAGATGAACAGAGATAGACAGACAGAAAGGCGTAGAACCAGGCTGACCCAATTTTCCAGCTGTTCAAGCTGAGACACGATTCAGATGAATGAGCCCCCTCAGTCCCACAGTCCCAAGGATTTACCTCATTAGAACTTACTGAATACAGCCAGAGGTGCAGCCAGTCTAAGATGTGCCAGAAGAGAG
Organism: Mastomys natalensis; assembly: GCA_021653895.1. Taxonomy (NCBI): domain Eukaryota; kingdom Metazoa; phylum Chordata; class Mammalia; order Rodentia; family Muridae; genus Mastomys; species Mastomys natalensis. The sequence continues at coordinate 1,645,265 of JAJTUV010000523.1, read as the reverse complement.
GAAATGTTCAGTCACGTACACTCACCACCTGATTTCCTAAACCAGAAATGTTACACAAATAAGTGTTTTAAAGTCGCTGTTGGTAAATATTGAGCAACAGGAGATGAGAAAAACAAACTTCAGGTTAAATTTCATAATGTTCAATTAAAGAACACCTACACTTAAGATTTGTGCACAGATTATTTTAAGTGGCTGCATTATGTTAAAACATTCATAAATCTATCATTTTCAAACTATATACCTCCTTAATTTTAAATGTTCACTATTCTTCAGATAAGGTGCTGGCTAATGTAACTAGTTAAAAGTGAATATAACATAACAAAGAAGCAGTATACATAAAAGTATAAAATGATTCAACAAATAAAACATGAAACCATTTGTGCTAGTTCATATTTATGACAATCAGTCATTGGATCATAATGTCAATAAGCATAAAATTACATTATTATGTAAAATGTAGTTCTGATTACATTAATAAATATATTGATTAAATAACATGTATATCCCCAAAAGACAGAAATTTCTAAATTCTTATAATATGGATTTTTTCATAATCTGAGTGTAAAGTTATATTATATGAAAAAACTAGAGAAATATAATTTTTATTTTAATGATTGTGTAGTTCAGGATTCGGCTAATATTCCTTGTCTTCCTCTTGGAGACAAAAACAAATGAGAATAACTACTTAAACAGTGACACAAATCAATGTTAATAAATTAGTACATTCATGAAAGGACTCCCAATTTTACTGGCTAAAAGCACACCATTATAGACTACATTATGTAGTTTCAAAGGCTCACTGATAAGTGCCTGTATTCAAATCCATTTCTTTGCCCTTTGTGTTCTTATCTTCCCTGGGCCAGCAGACAATCCTGCTTTTCACTAACCTTTGGCACTCCACCATCAGCAATAAACCCTGCTCCTCCATCGGCCCTGAGCTCAGTTAATTAGCATCACCTGTGGTATGTTCCATTTGAAGCTGGCCCATCAGCAGCACACACCTGCTTTGGTGTTTGCAGGTAGCACAGGACTCAGTATCGCTGAGCCCTGGGGAATCCAATGGCTTGCCCTAAAGCAATAACTAAATGCCCATCATCTTCATCCAGCTTGCTGTAGCCTCTAATTTTGGCAACTGTGCCTCAGTAGTCTCAGTAAAATAATCATAAATAAGACCTGCACAGGCCACATGGTGTGGCCATACACAGAGAAGAAAATGATTCTTCCATTTTCAAATTAAAGATAAATTGTCAGTATAAAACATAACTACAGAAATATTTTCTACCTCTTCAAGATGAAATGTAATTGTTTTTGTATTGAGAATTTTACATTTTCAATATCTTGTAGCTATGAAGTTTTAAACACGCTCATCTTCTTTTGGCATAGATTTTCTTTAAAATGCATATTCCTTTAAAAAACATTTCAGGGTGTTTTCTCATAAAATATTTTTAATAGTGTAAAGCATTTCATGCATATGTTAAGAGGATACAATTGACACATTTTTAATATAAAATAATAGCAATGCATAATGAAAAAACGCAATGAGTGTCTTTTACTGAACAATGGATAAAACATAGGGAGCTAAAACCAAAGGGACTTTAAATGGCTTCTTTTCTGTTCTTACAAATGTACAGTTTTCTTTTATGTTCCTTTTTCCTTGCCAGGAAGAATTTAGCTGTGACAGTTAATGGTTATATTTTGTTGAAGTGAAGTTCTTTTAATGCCAAGCTATTATATCTTCGACATACATAGAAGAGAAGGTGCCAAGATTTCTAACAAGTAGGTACACATTCTTCTTTAAACAGAAAGACACTAAAGAGCCATTGTGCTTGCAGATTGATGTACTGAAAGATATGCAACTGAATTCTCAGTCTATTAAAAACTGTCTCTAAGGAAAAATATTCCATACAATATATCCTAAAATATAGTATTTGATCTCCTTGCTTGATTATAATTAAGCAGAAAAAAATCACATGTTTTATTAAATAATACTATGAATAGCAGGTCAAGCAGAAGTATTGGTTCTGGTGACCAGCTCTCACTACCCAGGAATCATATTATAACCTATTCATTTCTTGTATATTTTATATATGAATATAAAAGTTGAAAATATATAGAAATATAGTGTTCATATTAAATTATTTCCTTTACAATGAGATGGCTCATAAGTATGAAAGGCCAATAACCAGTGTAATAGAGTAATTATTATAGTTTCATTTCCCTTCTATAATTAGAACGTGTAAGCCATTCATTGATCATCTTGGATACAATATGGAACAGAGTGGTCTGCCAGGCGTAGTCCCCCACTCAGCTCTACCCTCCTGGTCCTGTAATGCTATTTTCTCTACACTACGACCATTTCTCAAGGACCTCAAGTCCCTGAGTGTCAAAGAAAAGAGTACACTTCAAAAATTCCCAGTCTGAATGAGCATTCACATCTGCATGTGCTTTCAGCGTTTGTAATGGAGTGCACTTCTTTTCCAATGTGTTCAGAAAGCAGCTTGAGTCTGGGACTCCAAAGCTTAGCTAAGGCAGTTAAGGAACTCCAATTCCTTTGTTGGAGTGGCTTCAACTGACATAATTTTAATTACGACTGCTCATTTACATATTTAGAAGCTTTTTAGATAAGACCGGGAAGACAACTTACATGGAACTCAAATTCTATAAATAAATAAAAAGGGAAACAAAGTACCTAAACAAAATAATGCATTAAATCATCTAGCCTCACATGTTATCAAAGTACTGAAAATAATTAAAATATAAAATTAATCACCAAAGGTTCTTGGTTGTAACTTTCAATACAATATCTAGGTAGCATTTTTAAAACCGGATTTGTGTAATCTTAGTTCCTCAGCATAATACAAAATTTTCATTTTAAATATTCTTGACAGAAACTATACATGTATGGTTGTTGAACTTGATTGTCAGGTTAATGAAATTCATAATCACCATGGAAATACACTTTGGGGCTTATCTCCTAGGTCAACTGAAGTGAAAGACTCAACTTAAATGTGGATGGTGCCATTTCCTGGTTGTTATCCTGGATGGAATACAAAGTCCATAAGCTGAGCACATATATGCATCATTCTGTCTCCTGACTGTGGATGCAATATGACCAGCTGCCTCAAGCTCTTGTTGCCATGACATGCTTGCCTCAACAGTCTGGTCTGAATTATCAGCCAAAACATTTACTTCCTGCTTTCCTTCTTCCTTCTTTCTAGTATTATTGTTATCATGATTGTGATCATCATTATCATCATCATCATCATCATCATATCATCATCATCATCATATGTGTGCATTGTGCTACGTTTGCATATGGATGTCAGAAGATAGTTTTAAGGAGTTCTTTCTGTCTGCACACCATTTTGTGGTCTGCAGGTGGTAATGACTAAGAGAAATTGCTAATTAGTACAGAATTTCTTACCAAAGTGAAACCTTCCATACAAGGTTGACCTTGCCTGTTTTAGGGACTTGTAGGAACTATCAAGCAACTCATTCCTACTATGGAACTTTAGCTCTTAAATTTCTCCTGCTATGTTATTATTGAGTCTTTTGAGCACAGAACATACCTTGTTAGTTTCTATGAGTCTTATTTTTTATTCTGCTGCCCAGTGCACAGGACAGAGGTAGAAATGAAGATTGCCATCTGTCTATAACTGAAAAGAAATCCAAGGTTCCTTTTGTTAAAGGATGGTGAAGTGGACAGAAGAGCTCAAACCTGGTTTGCATGCTCATTTTTGTCAGCTCAAATCTAATACTGATAAAAAAAGAAACACAAGGTCACAGAGAAACATAATCAAAGCAAGCATTACCCAACAATTAAAGAATACGTAATACTGAATTACAATGCTCAGAGCAAACAACTCTAAAGACAAACTACAAGCTCCACTATCATACATGCATATATGACACATATACATTTATATGCATATATATTTATGTTTATACACACATACACATCGTCAACAATTCACTGGAGTCGAGATTTGTTTAATGCATAATGTGACCATGTAAAAAATACAGTCACTGAAGTGGAAAATATTTTTGCATTCTCCTACGCTGGCACTGCCGCTTTCTTTCAGGCTGAGCACACTCGTACACACACACACACACACACACACACACACACACACACACACCGTGTCCACAATGGGAGCAATATTTACAAGCTGCATTTTACATAATTCTAGGGAATGACTATCTACTCTTCCAGAGAAAAGAATTCCCTCAGCACTCTTGCTTGCCATTCAGCCCTGCTGCTTCGTTTGTTCTATTGTATATCCTGCAGAGTGATACATTGCAGCGTCTTTGCCTGTGGTACCAAAGTGGAGTCATCCATCATTACAATCACAGGAACTGAGGACCTTATGGACTGGGAGTAAATTATGAAGCTATGAGGAAGGCGATCATTTGTGCAGAAACAGCTATTTTAGGTTTCTGCACGGGGAACCATCTTTCCTTTCTTGTTTGGAGTGAAAGAGCAAAAGCCACAGGACCAGTTTTTGTTCTTTGGATTCATGCTGAAGGAAGAGAACGCAATCAATAGAAAATACACTTAACAAGTCTGAAATTGACTGGTCTTTTTCTTGTTTATTTGAATTTCAGATATAATTCTCTGTTGACCTGCTGTTAATGCTAGGTAGCTGTGGATTTTCCAGATTTAAGTGTATTATAAATGGATAAATTTCACCAGGAGGGATAATTTAAACTAACTGATTTGAGATGCAGGCTTGGCATTACAAAGGACAAAGTTATCAATTGTCTTTGTAGACTTCAGTCATCTAGAGTCTAACTAAATAATGTATTGCTTTTCTTCCCTTTTATTTTTATTCTTCTTCTACAATGAAATATCAATTAGTGACTGAAAATATGATCTATATTCTGAAGATAGGGGAAACTTCCTTTGTCTATCAATCATTTATTTTCCTTAGAGAATCAGAAACAATTTAGCACTTAATGTGTATAAAATGTGACTGCATAATTTCTAGGAAAAACAACTTACTATTCATCTCAGGATTAGTTAATCAAATTAAATAATTTGTGTTACAGGACATGGTTCTGCAGGCAGAAAAAGTAAGGACCTGAGATCAAGTTCCCAGTACCCATCTAAAAATCTTGGCACAGAAACACTCAACTATACTCTCAACAATGAAGAGGTAGAGACAAGAGGATCCTTAGGGCATAAGAGACAGTCAAGGTAGCAAAATCAGCAATGGCACGTTTACTGACTCTTTCTCAAAAGTTAGAGTGGAACATAATGGAGGATGATATCTATCATTGTCTCTTTCATAAACACAACAATAGGGACACACACAAATACAGTGTTTTGTTTGTTTTTGTGTATATACACATTTGTGAATGAGTGTTTATGTTTGTGTGGATCCAAGTATGTGGGAGTGTAAATGGCATGTATTTCCTCATTACATAGAGGTCAGAAATTCCCACTTTGGTTCTGAAGATAGACTTTCTTGCTTAATCAGGTTCTTAGCTATCCAGCTTCTTAGGACCTAGGTAAAATATTAAGGCCTAGAATGAATGTTAAGGCCTAGTTAAAATGTGAAGGTCAAGGTAACAGTTACCTGGCTAGCCTGCCATTAGAAGGAAATTTTCTCACGTTTCTGTTGGTACTAGGAAACTTTCAAATGCCAAGTTGATGACATATTCTGTCATGTTTTATGTCCTTGGAAACTAATCACAATAGAATTCAGTAGAACTTATTTGTGTAGTTACCTACAATAGGTGTGGATGCAAATCAACCACCCAACATCACTTCCTGTGCCTATGTATAAACTTTAATGGTATAAGCTGCCTCTGTGATGGACCCCAACATAAGAGACAGACATGAACCTACATAAGAAACTATTGGGAATAAGACTTCATTTTGAGTAGGGGTAGAGTAAATTTAAGTTTCAAGACCTGTCTGGTAACGAACATCCTAATTGACAGAAAGAGAGATGTAGGTGTGTAACTGAGATTATGGTTGGCAAGTTAAGACATGAATGTTAAAAAGGCAAGTCCTCTACCATCATTGAATACCACAACCAATGGAGACAGGATAAATGTACAACAAAGACATGTTCCTGAGGAAATCCCCTGTCCCTAAATCCTGATTGGTAAAATAACATGGCACATATGTTTGTGGATTTTGATCTTAAAAACCCTGTATGATCTTAACTTGGGGTCAGTTCCTGAATCTGGATCATGGCCCTGATTTATCGATTCAGGTCAATAAACTATCCCTGTCTGACTGAGATCCCTGTTCAGGTGCTTTGTACCATGATACCTGGACTCCAACACAGCTAATCTTGATGGTCAGATTGGCTTGCCTCATTGTTGCTGAATACTTGATGTGAACATCAAGGTTGAGATATTTATTTCAAAATACTCTTTCTAGTTGCGCTATGGCTCTTCATCCTAGCACACGCCTTTAACCCAAGACCTTTGTGCTTATTGTAACCAGGATTAAATAAAGTTAACCAGAAGTCAAGAGGCAGAGCAAGCAACCAACTAACTGGGACTGAATATAAGGAAAAAAAAATGTAGAAAGTAAAAAGAACTCAGGAGGACAAATAATGAGACATACAGGAAGGAGAAGAAAGGACATTTAGTTGGATGTTTTTTTGGGGGATGATGTGGAAAAGGAGAGATTCCTGCAGAAAGAGAGCTTCCTTTTGGGACTCCAGCTAAGGAGGAAGGTGAGCTAGGTGCTTTCTTTGCCTCTCTGAGAAAACAGGCTTTCATATCAGCATTTGGCTCCAAGTCTTCATTGGTTAAATCGAACATTAGTGGTTTTGATAAAAAAACAACACCACACCTCAGCATCATCTCAGCCTCCAAGATCTGGAAGTATGAGTGAGCCATCTTGCCCATCCAGCTCTAAAGTGGGTGCTGGACATCTAAATTCATCCTCTCATATTTGATCATTAAGCATTATACCCACTGAGCAACCCACTCAGCCCTAATTTGAATAGCTTTGTTGCGTGACAAACTGGGCTGTGCACTTGTTTATTGTTTCTGTGCTTATTTGACAGTTTTCCAGTTTGAGGTTGTAAAACCTGTTTACATTGATTTGCTTTAGTCATTGTAGAGACTTTGGTTAACTTGTTTAGAATATTACTACATTATTTTCTAAAGTGTTTATTTTTTTAGTGTATGGTTTTAGATCTAAGAAGTGATTTCTTTCATTCATGTGAGAAAACTACATAGCCTCACTTTGAAGTTTGCTTCCAAACGTCAGTCAAATGAAAAACACTCACGATATTTTAACGAAAATATGATCTCATCATTTCTCTACTCCCCTTTCGTTTCTCAAACACCTCCCAGGTTCCCCGAATATCCCTCTCTCAATAGCTGATTTTCTTTAACTCCTCTGTGTGCGTGTATGCCTGTGTGTTTGTGTGTCTGTGTATGTTTTATTTTGGGGCTAACTACTTTGCATTCCATGGTTCTGTCTCTCAAGAATCATTAGCTGCCTATAGTTCTCTGTCTAAGGGTGAGAGTAGGTGACTTTTTTTTTTTTACATTTACTTATGTAGTCTGTGTGTGGACACATATGCTATGATGCACATGTGGAAGTCAGAGGACATCTTACAGGAGTGAGTTCTCACTTTGCACTATGAGGAAAGAAAAGATTGAATTTGGGTCATCAGGTTTGTTGGACAAGTATTTTTACCCACTGGACCATCTCACTAGCCTAAGGCTGAAATTGTGAAACATTTACTTTCAAAATACTTTGTGTGTGCCTGTATGAGTTTACATGTACCATGTGTGTAAAGATGTCCATTGATGCCAGAAGAGGACAACAGTTCTCCTGGAACTAAAGGTACAGACATTTGTGAGTCAACTATAGTGGGTCCTAGGAACTGAACCTGGGTCCTTTGCTAGAGTAGTAAAAGCTTTTAGTTGCAGAGTTTCTCTTTACCTTTCAGGATATCTTTTTAATTTGTGTGGATGTTTTGTGTGGTAGGCAGTGAGTACATGTGTGTGGTAGGCACTGCGTGCATGTTGAGTGTGGTATTTACTGTGTACATGTTTGTCTGTGGTAGGAACTCTGTGCATGTTGTTTATAGTAGGCATGCAAGCCATAAGGTCAATACAGAGGTCTAAGGACAAATTCGTGAAGTTGGTTTTTTTGCTTTCTCATTTAAGTGGCTTCTGGAAATCAAACAGACTATTGAACAAGAAAGAAAGAACCTCTTTAAATAGATAACAAGACTTTAAAGAAATAATGCTAATTAAAATTAAAAAAATCTTGGAAAGTGGATTAATCTATATTACAATCAAAGATTTCTATACGAGAAAGAAATATTCAATTGAAATTAAGCTAATGTTTTTATGACAAATGTCTACTTTCCACTTTGGGTGAACACACACATACACACATACATGCAGAAACTTTGGTGCTATAGATTCTGGACCTTTAAGCAAAATTCCAACAAATCTAGTTCTAATAGAAGAGAAATCAAACTTCAGCTGCATAGTGCAAACTGTTATTACTTGTATAGGTATATATAGCATTACCATGTGTGAATGCAAATTTTACTTAGACAAATCAAATGCACAGGATGGCAGGCAGATTAGCTTTAGTTTTCAAAAGTTTATTGGCTTCAGCTGTATTTTAAATGTAACCAGTCTCTTCTACTTTATTGGCACCAGTCTGTGCTCTGCCTTTCACTCAGCAATCCAAAAAGACCTTCCCCAAACTTTTTCTTGCCAAGTTGGTAAAATTATGTTAACATTAATATAAAAATAGATGTGTGTGTGTCCTTTTACTAAAAACTTAAAAGTCTGGATGCTTAGACATATAGTAGTGACAGAAACATCAACTAAATATAGATAATTCTTGAAATTCTCACAAGTGTCATTTGTGCCCATAATTTTCAGTTTTGTGAGCAGGCTGTTCATCAAAAGAGGGACTAATGGTGTGCTTTAAAGTTTCTCTGACAGAGAAGCAAACTCACCAAAGTTCTAGAATTTCACATTGCCTCGAAATGAAATACTGTGAGTCCAATTTCAAAGACAGATTTATAGGCATGATTGTGTAACCTAGGTGGCCTGGATTTCACATGCCCAGTCCAGAATAGATTAAATTCACATGGCCTTTCCTAGGAGCTAAAACAGCTATGCATGTTTGAGTCTGCCTTTCCTACAAGCTGAGTCATATAATCCACAGTTAGTGGCTGCTGAAGCTGAAGAAATAGCTTTATACTGTTTTTCTAAGACTTTTTTCAAGAGTACACTATAATTTAAAAACAATTTGTGTAACTGACAGAGCACAAGATCCACATGCTGTATTTTAGTGACTTGTCTAACAAGGACACTAATGTGACTCAAATTTTCTAGTTGCATAATTTGCTACATAAATCATTACTATTATATTTTGTGGACTAGTTGAATAAGGAAAGAAAGATAATCTAAAGTATGATGTTCATGCTTTGTACATATGTAGGATACAGAACATGTATCTTAATCACATAATATGGCCAAACTGTATAAGGGCTTTAGCCTTAGAAGAAGACTTAGAACTTTTTTCACTTAGAAAAGTTTGAGCAGAAGAAATCGGGAATAATTTGTTACAAATAAAAGTGATAAGTTCCTGTAAAAAAAATAAAAAAGTTTGCACATATAAGTAAAAACTAAACAAATGAATAGTCATGGAACTTTGGAATAATGCATGTGATATCAACAGAAAAAGAAATCAAATAACATTACCTAGTCTCGTGTGATGCCCCTTCTTGATCAACATTCAGAAGTTTCATTTATCAGATTTCTGGACTCTATATCTTACACTGGAAAATAACTATTTTCTCTCTTAAGCTCTTGTTCTCCCTTGTGGGGTGTGTGTGTGTGGTGTGTGTGTCCACACTCATTTGTCTGAGAGCCAGTGTATTTGTGACTTGGTGTGGATATGGATGTTAGCGGAAAACCTTACAAGTCAATTTTAGCCTTCCACCTTGTTGAAAACCAGGTCTCTTTTTTTGTTTGCTAAGACAGAGGCTAGGCTAGTTGGCCTGCATATTTCTTGCTTCCTCTGTCTTAATTTCCATCTTGTTGTAGGATCATTGAGACTGCAGACAGAATCTACAACAGACTTTACATGGATTCTCGGGATTCAAAATCAGGCTTACTTGAGCTATCTTTCCATCCCTAGACAGCTAAACTTATAGATGCCAAAGAGACACATGGCTCTTCTTTCATCACTTCCTCAAAAATGTCTTCACAAAATACGAACTTTGTACAAGTTGAAGTTTTGCATTCCTAAGAGGAATATCACTCCTACATGAAGAACTTTGTGGTTATTGTTTTCCAGGAAAGCAATCATTATGTCTTTAGAAATTATGGTTTATTGGCTCCATTTACATACTTCTTTCCTGTCTACTGAAAAGACATATAGCTTCAACCCATAGGGAATTAAATACCTTTTATTTCCTTCAACAAAAAGAGGCCCTATGTCTTTAATTCATTATTTATTTTTTGGAGCCCATTGAATACTTTATTTAAGTAATTTTTGGTGGATATATAATTTTATCATTTACGAAGAGAAAGGAAAGCTTACATTATAATGAGATAGACATGTTTTTCACTTATTTTTTTTAATTTTTAGATTTTAATATAATTACATCTTTTCTTTCTTCACTTTTCGCACTTTAAGCTCTCCATTTTAGGTTGCTTTTCAAAACTGAAACAATGAAATACATAAAATATAAGCAAGAAATTAGAAATAACTTTTGAAGGTTGTGCTAGTATTTCCCCTTTGATTAGATAAAGTGATGCTTAAACATATATATTTTGTAAGAATTGATATGTTTTGGAATATCCTTTTCTCTAGTCAACTCATTTGCTTAAAATTGTCATCAAAAATATATCTAAAAATCAACAAGTAAACAAACCAAATGAAAATGCCTTGTATTGTTGTTTTTCTGGAGTAAGTAACATAAAGCTTGCACACAAAGAAGCTTACAGAAGCCAGGGTGGTTCTCAGGACATCTACAAATGATGCCCTTCCCCAACAAGTATACCTCTCGTATGTAAAATGCCTTCAGGTTGATCCTACTCATTCAGAGTGCTACTTAGTCCAAGCTCAACTTCTTTGGATATTTTTGACATTTTCATGTGGTCTTGACTGAGTTCCAATCCTTTTTTTTTTTTTTTTTTAAACGAAAGAAACAAAATGCCCCCCACCGCCACATAAAACCACTGGGAAATCAACCTCAGAATTCAGGCAAACATTTACCCAGCTCTTTCTTGGTTCTCAATTTTGTCATTGATTTTTTTTGTTTGTTTGTTTTTGTTGTTTTGTTTTGTTTTGTTTTTTTGAGACAGGGTTTCTCTTTATGGCCCTGGCTGTCCTGGAACTCACTCTGTAGTCCAGGCTGGCCTCAAACTCAGAAATCTGCCTGCCTTTGCCTCCCAAGTGCTGGGATTAAAGGCGTGCACCACTTGTCATTGATTTTTATGTAATGCAGTTGGAACTTGTATTTATTACATGACCAGTTCTCATGTATTTGTGCTACTGAATATTCAAAGGTAGTCAATAATGCATTGAGTTTAAATTTTCAGATAACATCGTCAGATCCACAGCCATGAAGAATCTCATCCCAGAAAGCTAATTTATGGACGAAACAGCAGTCAGTATTAAGTTTTGATTCTCCTCATTACTGTAATCAAAGAACATAGTTGGCACATAATAGATATTGACTTAATAGATGCATGTATTGATAATACATACCACATAAGTGCAAACTAAAAGGCAGAGGAGATATTATTGCATATTTTCATCATAGAAAATAAAGTATGTGGGCTAGCCATCAACTCCATCAGGCAAAATAAACAACATAGGCATACAGAAGTATGAAAAAAATCAGAAAACCCCAGGTGATGAAATCAGACAAGCAATAAAGGACCTGACAATCACAGCATTAAAGTATTCATGTCTGAAGATAAACTATGCATAGGCTTGTGCCTAATTCTCTCATGTACCTCAGATCCTTATTACTTTATCAGCTTCACAGGATCTAGAGTCACCAGGAGACAATCCTCAGATCACTGCCTAAATTACGGGTGGCTCCTTTCCGTGAACTCTGGTCTAGGACTACATAGGAAGGTGACAGCTAACCAAACACCAGCATTCATCCCTCAGTGCTTCATGACCATGACTTAACAGGGTCAGCAGCTTCAAGTGCCAGTCATTCTCGCATTCACATCATGATGGACTGTACTCCCAAACTGTGTGCCAAAATAAATTTTCTTTATTTAAGTTGCTTTTGCCAAATGTTTCACTACAGTGACAAGAGAAATAATGTATACAACTTCTTACTGCCCTATGTGTCCAATTATCACTATGCTACAGATGGAAAAATACTTTATAAGAAAGTTTTGGTTTTTGATGATTTAAGTCACACTGCATTCATAGAGACTGGCAAAACAAACAAAACAATGGATGGGAAACACTGGGAGAAAATTTGGTTTTAAGCCAAATATCAAGGCCAGCCAAAACAATTAGTAAATAGGATTACTCTTTGGACAGACACTAAACCTGAGGCTTAGCTGACCCAAGGATTCAGGCTGACACATGTTGGAAGCACTCTGCAAAACATGGCAGACTATGATCACAGATGACTTTTATAGTCTCTGCATTTCTCAACCACTTTAATTTTTCTAGTACCATAATATTTTAGACTATATTTTGTATTTTGACACCAGATTATACTTACTATTTAATACTTGCTATGTCTGTCAATAAAATATATACGACAATCAGTCTGAAAGATAAACATAGTTTTCTTTTTGTATAAGAATATGTGTGTGTGTGTGTATGTGAGTGTGTGTTGTTCTTCTTGTTGCATGTCTATACATGCGTATATGTGGTCCAGTTCCTTTTAACTTGTTTACATGTATGTCTGGAGACTCAAAGTTGATGTCAACTTTCTAGCTTCCTGGACTACTTCCCATGTTATATTGAGTCAGAGTCTCTTCTAACTACTGCCATGTTATATTGAGTCAGAGTCTCTTCTAGATGGACTCAGCGCTTGCTTTCGTGGTTAATCCAGATAACCAGTCTGTTTTTGAGATTCCCAATCTCTGCCGATCATGCACTGAGATCATTAGTGAGACAACACATCCATCTGGCTCTTAAATGAAGTTTGAAGTGTTGAATTCAAGGCTTATGCTTGAGCAACAAATTATTTATCTACTGAGCCATCTCCCCATACCAAGAGCTATGTATGTCTGGGCATTGCATTTTGTCTTTTACAAGAACATATATATATATATTAAAAGTTGAAAATTCATACATCTAAGACATATTCTTCATGTAATTGGAAACACACTCCTGTAAGAGTTGATACTTTGCAATTGATAAAATAAGATGACCAGAGAGTGTTAATGGAAAGAGGCTATTTCAATTTCAGTCTATATTAGGATAACAGGTAACTACCATTTACTAAGGGCTTAATTTTTATGTGCTTATAGTAATTGTAATGGTATCTTTAAACGTTGGTGCTGTTATTATTTTGACTAGTTACAAATCCTTGATGAACCATAGAGTGTTTCATCTCTACTTATTCCATGAGATTCAAGATGTAACATCTTCTTGGTTACATCTCACTTAACTCCATGCCTACAAACATAATAAAATGCCCTCTTTAGACTCTAGGAAATGATTGTCTACAGCTATACTGCTTTAAAGAGTTATTAGTATTTTTAACTCACACTAGAAAAATTTCATATGTTCTCATTGTTTGTATTCCTTCATATAATGCTCTAGATAACAAATATTTACCATGTAAGTCTTCCCTACATAATGACACAATTATGTAGGAAATACATACACACTTTGGGCTTCCTTTTATCTAGAGCCTCTGAATTTCAATGATCAGTTGGAAGGCAATTAACAATATTGTGTAAAGGAAAAACAATTTAAAATGTGAGTTTCAGACATGTAAAGCTATCATTCATTCTATGGATTTGAACTCACTCATACGATGAAGCCAAGGAATTCTGCAAAATAAAGTCTATTTTGTGGCCCATATAAAGAGGAAATATATATTTAATGAACAGCTTGTACAAATACCCTGGAGAACATAGAAGCAATATCTGTGTGAAAGGGAGAGAACTCCCCACACTACAAATAATTTAAAAGCATGTTTACAAGAAAATGAATAAGTAAATTGAGTCCATTTGTACAAGTGAATAAATGCAGCAAAAACAAATGAACCACACTTGTTAAGACAAGCCGGACGCATGCATGGAAGTATAGTTGAGCAAAATAGCAGAGCCTGGGGGAGCATATGTGATACAATATTTTACAATAGAACTTGCAATTAACAAAAGTTCTAATTGCTCTTTTAGGCACATGATAAATATAGGAAATCAAGGAATCACTAGTCACAGAATATAGGATAGTGATTTTCTCTAAGAGTAAAACATGCTGTGAGTTTGGTGCAGAACACAGTGTATGGAGGCTTTTGAAAATGATCTTATACAATGGCTGAGTGTTCAGTTTCAATGTTATCTTTCTAGTTATTCAACTGTGTGACTCACAATATTATTTATAGCCAAAGTAGTGCGTTCTTGCATAAACTTTGACAATAGACAAAAGCACAAGAAGGATATTACTATTTGTTTATCATCGAATATTTTACAGATTTAACAAGCATCTGGTAATGGAGAATTTTCCTAATCTTTGAAAACGTTGGGACTGTACTGCTGGTTATTCTAAACAGCTTCTTAAAGCGGGACAAAGCAGTTAATTATATGCCTGTGGGTGTCTTGTATTCAATTTCATTTTTGCTTTAATTACTGTTATTTTGTGATTTATTTTGATTATAATATCTAAGTTTTAACATGAGGATTTGCTAGTAAACTGTTTTGAATACGTTGGAGGAAATTGTTTTCCATGCTAATATGCATTTGAAAAAATGTGATTTTTCAATTTTATGGAAGAGTTACGTTTCCTATACTTTACATTTTTAATGAAACTCAAGAATAAGATGAAAAATGAAACAGATTTTATCTTAAACTCTATTGGATTTTATGAAATGAGAAACAATAAAAAAATCAAGTAAGTTTATTGAATATGCTGTTAAAAACACCCCATCTGTACACTGGAAAGCCAATTTGTACTGGTCTGGAAATTGTAAAAAGAACATTTTGGAATATACATGTATAGACAAAGAAACATTTTAAAAGATGATGTTACTTGTCTTTCAGGTATTAAGCTCAGACCCTTATTCTATTCAAAACCTCTTAATGTAGAAAAAGTGAGTAATGTCTAAGCTAAACTGCTCTGCTAATCCTGACCTATATCTGTTTCTTTATACTAATTTTGGGACAGCATTATATGGATTACAGAATTTGGCCATATTCTGGGTAATTGGAAGAAGACAAAAATGTTTAAAATAAAATATATAAAACTCACTTAATCTCACGATACCCCTTTTTGTTGTAATATAGCAGAGCTTATTTCTAGTCATTTAAAGTATATCATCAGGGAAATAGAGCTATGATTTAATGAGCTCACATTAAAGTGTAATACATGCAGAAGTATATTTTTAAAGATTTAAGATGAAGCCCCAGTGTCCAATTAATCTCCCTCTTGCACTGTTGTCATTTAGGTTTTAGCATCTATGGATATGCATATTGTTCAAGCATCTTATTTTGACAAAGGTGCACACAGAACCTCAAGCAAATACATTTGCATGAGGCTAGTCATGATATTTTGACAAGTTTAGGATGGGTAAACATAAAACTAACTCAGGCACTGCAGTGTCTGACAGCCGCTGGTGTTGGCTTCATTATTGTCATGGAAATTCTGTATAAAAATAAATTTGACAAGCTTTGTTGTGTTTGGTGCCATTGAAAAAAAGTTGTTTGTGTAATTTCTTTGATGATTAACTGGCTAGAAGAGCAAAACAAAGAAGCATGATTCCCAGAGATTGGTACCCAACCATTCAGGGAACAGCACATTTGGTAAGTTCACCTTGAATACAAGCAGTTGGGTAAACATAATGTTTTAGTAGTTGGGGGAAAAATTAAATTTATGAGTTAGCATTTATAAATAGTTATATCAAATGGTGGAATTTTACTCATTTGAACCAAAACAAGTAGTTTTTTTTTATATCAATTTATCATTTTGATTATCCCCCTTTAAAGCTGTACTCTGTCTAATGAATCAATTATAACACAAACTGCTCTGAAGCAGAATGATGCCTCTATCATTAGATGAGGAAGAAAAGAATCTCTCTCAGAGGAGAATGGGAGGAGGGATGGGGGTAGGAGCTGAAAGTAGGGGAGGTTTACTGGGAGGAGAGGGGGGAGTTGATTTGGGATATAAAGTAAATAAATTAAAGTAATCTTTAAAAAAGGAATGAGCCTCATTGTATGCTTTTCTTTTAAAAATAGTTTCCTCCACTCTGTAACAATGCACATAACTGTCTTTTCTGAGTGTCTAGATTGATGAATTGGGGCTCACCATGTATTAATGATGTAAATATAAAAACAGTTTTTTAAGCTAAATTTACTGCACAGAACCAAGAAATTAATAAAAAGAAAGAACATGAGATAATCTGCTGGCAGAATGGAGGGCATTAAAAAAAGAAAATCCTGACGTTTACCTTGTTAATATTCAGACCTATGACCCTAGAGTCCTGTGATCTTTACCCTTGAATTTCACTGGCATTAATATTGCTCCCAGGAATCGTCATGCATCAGATTTTTATCATATCAAGAGGAATCCCAAGCACATGTGATACACTGGGCTTAATTTTCACAGTTATAAATGGGACAGATATTAGAAACCTATGCTATTAGGGAACTTTGAACTTAAGCTTCTAGTTAGACAGCTGTGAGTTATATTAGAAAATGTGTTATTAATTAAATAAGGCCTATAGGGCATTGTAATTTTACACTTCTTACTGCTTCTTATTTTTGAAAATTTTACTCCACCTTTATACATAATAAGCATTTTGGTTACATTCTTCAGAAACACATTGATTAAATTAATTGTTCTTAAGATGTAGCTATGTTTTTCTGGTTTCCTGTCAATCACTGGTTTATAGTGCTACATAGTATTCCCTTACCTGGATGTACCACAGTTTATTTACCCTTCTGCTTATAAATATTTTTCCTAATGTAAGCAATGTTATCATCCTGAACAAGCTAATTTTTCTCTTAGTTAAATACATATATTATCCTAGGGCAGTGATTTTCAAATGGTTGACCATGAGACAGAGCAAAATACTGCAGAAATCTCTTTCATTTTGACTATCAAGTAAACATACTTTCTCAAAAGTTCAAAAACAGTACTCATTTAAGGCAATTTCATAGTTTGTTTTCTATTATCCAATTCTTATAGATGGATATTCTACTATTCTAATATGTTAAATGTTTGATCATCTTAGTGTTAAGGTCACAAGATCAAGAGAATAAAGGCTCTGTTTCACCAAATTTAACTAAAAAACAGCTGGAAATGGCTTCGGTCTTACCATCATATCTTTGCAAGATTCTTCTTTGACTGAGTGGTGGATCTTGCAAGAGCAGTGAGTTTGAATCTCAGTAAAAGCATCACGACACACATACCAGTTTTCAAAGGAGCTCATGGGTTCTGATGTACAGTTTTACTGAACATGGAAATCCAAATCTTATTGGATATTTGCAGTGCTAGCAGTAGTGGGTTGCTTTATTTTAATAAATCCCTTATTAAATAAAAAATCAGTTAGACAAGCTATTTTTAATCCACAAAGTTGCATAAACACCAGAGATCTTTCAAGACAGTCAGACACTGCTTTGAATATTAAAGAAGAGCAAGGCACACTTTTGTTCAGAAGAATCTGTACATGTTTGTTGTAGTTTAGAAGTTGCTGGTTTATTTGCAAGCAGCATCATAAAGGGCACAGGCAACTGAAGTGGAAACACACAGTTAACTATAAATGGTATTGACTATGTAAATCAATGACAAAAAGTTTGAGCAATATGTATATTGTATATAGTGAAGTTTACATGCATGTATCATATGAAAGATATTTAAGTAGAGAGACAATACATGGAGTGATCTTTTTTCATGTTTTCTCAGAATTTGTAATAGTCTCAATTTATTTTTTATTGGATATTTTATTTATTTACATTTCAGATGTCATTCCCTTTCCCCATTTCCCTTCCCTAGAAACCCCCTCCTCCTTTTTGCTTTTATAACCATTTTAATTACTTGCAAGTATTAAGGTAGTTCTAGGTTGAGGAAATAGCAATACAATAGATCCAAATAGTCAAGGAATGAGAAAGACAATAAACACAAATAGTCAAAGAACAAGCAAGGCAATAAACAAAGTTCGGTGAACACTCCCTTGATCACTGTTTCTACAGACTTATTAGGATGACCAAAATAGCTGAGTCTACTTCTCTGTCCTGGCCCAAAGTCATTTTTTCGTGTCTGTTTAAATGTAACTGAATGTGTCAAAGTCACTAGGTTAAACATGAATAGACAAAAGATTGGTGGCTTTTCAAAGAGGGAACATAAACTTCAACAATAAACTGTACCTACCCAAAAAGTCCAGCAATCATATAACTACTGATAAAATACTGAAGCATTTTGCATGAGGAAGGATGCCCATCCTTATCACTTACTGAAAACATTGCAGTTCATACTGTCAACATTTTCTCAGACCTTCCAAAGAGTACAGTACAGAAACAGGGTATGAAAGGGAAAGGAGGAAGTGAATGGCACTTACTAGCTTACAGGTGACATGGTTGTTTGCATAGAAGAACAAAATGAATTCATACATGACTTAAAGTGAATAAGTGTGCTTATCAGGTTCAGTGGATTCAAAATCAATACAAAACTTCATTTTACTTTCATACCATAGCCATAAACAAATGAAATTGTTGAAAATTATACTATTTGCAAGTAGTACAAATTATGCATACACTAAATATTTAAGTTAATTGAAGGTCTGGTAGAATTCTGCACTAAATCCATCTGGCCCTGGGCTATATTTGGTTGGGAGGTGTTCAATGACTTCTTCTATTTCCTTATGGGATATGGCCCTCTTTAGATAGTTTACCTGCTCTTGATTTAACTTTAGTATATATCTGTCTAGAAAACCATTTCACATAGATTTTCCAGTTTTGTTGAGTATAGGCTTTTGTAGTAGGATCTGATGAATTTTTGAATTTCCCTCATTTCTGTTGTTATGTCTTCCTTTTCATTTCTGATTTTGTTAATTTGGATACTGCCTCTGGGTCCTTTAGTTAGTTTGGCTAGGGGTTTATCTATCTTGTTGATTCTCTAAAAGAAGAACTGAACATTCCTCAAACTATACCATAAAATAGAAATAGAATGAACACTAACTAATTCATTCTGTGAAGCCATAATTACTCTGATACCTAAACCGCACAATTAACTAACCAAAAGAGAAAACTTCAGACCAATCTTGATTATGAATATCAATGCAAAAATACTCAATAAAATTCTTAAGCCTAATCCAAAAGCACACCAAAGCCATCATTCACCATGATCAAGTAGGCTTCATCCCAGGGATGCAAAGTTCATTCAAGATACAGAAATCCATTAACATAATCCACTATATAAACAAATTCAAAAAAAAAAAAAAAAACCATGATCATCTCCTTAGAGGCAGAAAAATCATTTGACAAAATGCAACATCCCTTCATATTAAAGGTATTGGAGAGAACAGGAATTCAAGGCTTATATCTAAACATAATAAAAGCAATTTATTGCAAACCAACAGCCAATATCAAATTAAATGGAAACATACTTGAAGCAATCCCACTCTCCACATACATATTCAATATAGTACTCAAAGTGCTAGCTAGAACAATAAGATAACCAAAAATAATATATCAAGGAGATACAAATTGGCAAAGAAGAAATGAAGGTATCACTATTTGCAGATAATATGATAGTATACATAAGAAACCCCAAAAATTCTACCAGAGAACTTCTCCAGCTGATAAACAACTTCAGCAAAGTGGCTGGATATAAAACTAACTCTAATAAATCAGTAGCCTTCCTTTATACAAATGATAAACAGATTGATAAAGAAATTAGGGTAACAATTCCCTTCACAATAGCCACAAATAATATAAAATTTCTTGGGGTAACTCTAACCAAACAAGTGAAAGATCTATATGACAATAATATCAAGTTTCTCAAGAAAGAAGTCAAAGAAGATCTCAGAAAATGGAGAGATCTCCGATGCTCATGGATTGGCAGAATTAATATAGTAAAAATGGCCATCCTACCAAAGACAATCTACAGATTCATTGCAATCCTTACCAAAATACCAACCCAATTCTTCAAAGACATTGAAAGACAATTCTCAAATTCATTTGGAAAGGCAAGAAATCCAGAATAGCAAAAACAGTTCTTAAAAATAAAAGAATAGCTGGGGGAATCACCATCCCTGACCTCAAAGTTTACTAGAGAGCAATACTGATAAAACTGCATGATAATGGTACAAAGAAAGACATGTTGATCAATGGAATAGAATTGAAGTCCAGAAATAAAAGCACACACTTATGTACACTTGATCTTTGATAAAGAAGCCAAACATATGCAATGTAAAAAAGAAAGCATATCAATAAATGATGCTGGTCTAACTGGCTATCACTATGGAGAAAAATGAAAATAGGCCCATATTTGTCACCTTGCAGAAAGCTCAAACCTAAGTTGATCAAGAACCTCAAGATAAAACCAGATGCACTGAATCTAATAGATGAGAAAGTGGGAAAAAGCCTTGAACTCATTGGCACAGGGGGAAATTCCTAAACAGAACTCCAATGACTCATGCTCTAAGATCAAGAGTTAATAAAGGGGACCTCATGAAGCTGGAAAGCTTCTGTAAGGCAAAGGACATAATAAAAGGACATAAGATAAATAGGTAGCATACAGATTGGGAAAAAATCTTCACTAACTCCACACACAATAGAAGGCAAATATCCAAACTATATAAAGAACTCAAGAAGCTAACTGCCAAAAAGCCAAACAACCCAATCAAATAAGGGGGGGGGTGTATAGAACTAAACCAAGAAATCACAGCAGAGGAATCTCAAATGGCTGAGGAGTACCTAAAGAAATGTTCAAAGTCCTTAGTGATCAGAGAAATGCAAATCAAAATGACACTGAGATTCCATCTACACCCATCAGAATGGCTAAGATCAAAACCTCAGGTGACAACATGTATTGTGAGGATGTGGAAAAAGAGGAACACTCCTCCATTGCTGGTAGGATTGCAAACTGGTGCAACCACTCTGGAAACCAATCTGGAGGTTCCTCAGAAAATTGGAAATAGATCTACTTGAAGACCCAGCAATACCACTCTTGGGAATATACCCAAAAGATGCCCTACCATGCCACAAGGGCACATGTTCCCATGTTCCACTATGTTCATAGCGGCGTTGTTTGTGATAGCCAGAAGTTGGAAACAACCTAGATGTCCCATGACAGAAGAATGGATACAGAAAATGTGGTTCATTTACACAATGGAATACTACTCAGCTATTAAGAACGAGGACATCCTGAGTTTTGCAGGCAAATAGAAAATATCATCCTGAGTGAGGTAACTCAGATCCAAAAGGACATGCATGGTATGTACTCACTAATAAGTGGATATTAGCCAAAGAAAAAAAAAAGAAAGAAAGAAAGAAAGAATGAAAGAAAGAAAGAAAGAAGAAAAAGAAAGAAAGAAAGAAGAAAGAAAAAGTACAGAAAGAATACCCAAGATACAGTCCACAGACCTCAAAAAGGTCAACAAGCTGAAGGACCCAAGTGAGGACTCCTCAGTCTCACTTGGGATGGAGAAGAAAGCAATCACAAGTGGGGAGGGAGGGAGGGACCTAGGATGGAAAGTGTGCGGGAGGGGAGGGGAAGAGGAAAACCTGATCTGTTATTGGGTGGGGAAAAAGGACTGAAGCCCTGAGGGTCAACAGGAAGAATGGAAACAGGGAACCTCAGAAGGTAGGAGGTTGTGGCAATGCTCCAGAATTACCAGAGACCTAGGAGGTGAGAGACACTCAGGACTCAAAGGGAGGGACCTTATATGAAATCCCCTACATTGGGGAGAGGAAACTTGTAGAGCCCACCTCCAGCAGAAAGACAGGGCATCAAGTGATGGATAGGGTTGCCATCGCACAGTCAAAACTCTGACCCATAATTGTTCCTGTCTGAAAAAACTGAGGGATGGAAATGGAGAGGAGCCTGAGGAAAAGAAGGTCCAGCTACAGGCCCAAAGTGGGATCTAGCTGAAGTGGAGGCCCCAAGGCCTGACACTATTACTGAGGCTATGGAGCACTCACTAAAAAGGACTTATCATGACTGTCCTCCGAAAGACCTAACGAGCAGCTGAAAGAGTCAGATACAGATATTTGCATCCAACCAATGAACAGAAGCTGCTGACCACTGTGGGTGAGTTAGGGAAAAGCTGGAAGAAGCTGAGGAGGAGGGCGACCCTGTAGGAGGACCATCAGTCTCAACTAACCTGGACCCCCGAGATCTCTCAGACACTGGCCCACCAACCAGGCAGCATACACCAACTGAGATTAGGCCCCCAACATATATACAGCAAAAGACTGCCAGGTCTGGATTCAGTCAGAGAAGATGCACCTAACCCATAAGAGACTGGAGGCCTCAGGGAGCTTAGAGGTCTGGTGGAGTGGGGAATAGGTAGTGGGGACATTCTTGTGGAGATAAGTGTGTGGGTAGGAAGTATAGGATATGGAACAGTTTGATCATGGACCAGGAAAGGAATAAACTCTGGAGTATAAAAAATAAATGAAAAAAATAAATAAAAGATTAAATAAAAAAATTAAGTTAATTAACTGTAAATCTTTGATCCCTTGGCAAATTCACTATTAGGACATACCCGAACAGGATACCAAAAATCATTTACAATGGATTTACATCAGCATTATTTGTAATGGTTCAAAACTTAAGAGAACTCAAGTATCATCCATAAATAGTAAATAATTCATAATAAATTAATTGTGACATATTCGTAAAATATAATCATAAACAGCAATAGAAGTGAACTCATTAGTGTTACACTTAATAGTATTTATTAATCTCACGAAAATTATTAAATTAATATCCCTGGTAAAAATCCAACATTTATCCTACCATTTTATTTTATAAAGGTCAAAAAATTGTCCTTGACAATAGAAGTCTTATTAATGGTTTATCACTAACAAGGTTGAAAGTAATAACTGTGGGAGGGCATGACAGATGCTTCTAAAATATCACCACAGTTATTTTAATTTTTATTTATTTATAGATATATAAAAGACAAGTTGTTCCCTCTTCTGTATTTATAGAAATAAATGCAAAATGTAAATAATTTACACGAGTTGAAATTGTATCTTGTATATTTAAGTTTTATTTTCAGTTCCATTCCTAAAATTTCCAAGTAGAAAAGAGTTAATCCCCATATGTCTGTATCAGGAAGTAGTAGATATCAATATATGGGGTCGAGAAGGAGGCCTTTGGGTCATTGCGTCTTCAAAAGAGCTTATGGCTTTTTCTTTCCATTTCTGCCTTTGTCTCTGTTCTATCTCTGTCTTTGTCTCTCTGTCTCTATCTCTCTCTGTCTCTATCTATGGGTGTGTCTGTCTCCCTCTTCTTCTATATCTTCCCTCTCACTCTCCATCTCCTGGCTCCTTCTCAGCAATGATAATTTTTTTCTTATATCTACTTTTTAAGCATTCTCATGTTTCATGTAGAGTATACACATAGCTTTTCAACCTCATTGTATACTCCTTACAAAGATTCAGAATCGACATCTCCACATAGCAAGCCCATAAATATAAAGCCCTTTTCTTTTCTTTGCTTTCGATTTGAAAAGTATTCTCCCTTTCTTCTTCTTGTTTGACAAATATTCTGGGATCTATCCTCACATACAGCACGATGAAAATAAGAGAAGAGAAGAGGTGATTCTAGGAAATCAAATTCAGAGCAGAGTAGGAAGAGAGCTGTTGTATTTCATAATCAAGTTTTATCAATATTATAGACTTAGACCCCTAACTGGTTTCGTGTGCATACTTTTAGTGGATCAAATTAAGTTGGCAAATTTTTCAGCCTTTTGTTCCATTGAGATGGAATCTACCATCCTGTACGAGTTAGTGTTTTACTGTTATGAACAGCCATCATGAACAAGGCAACTCTTATAAGGACAACATTTTGTTCGGCTGGCATACAAGTTCAGAGATTCAGTCCATTATCATCAAGGCAGGGACATTGGTAGTGTCCAAGCAGACATGGTACAGGAGGGGCTGAGAGTTTTACATCTTGATCTGAAGGCTGCTAGGAGAAGACTGACTCCTATGTGGTAAGGAGGAGGGGCTCATTGCCCACCCCCACAGTGACACACTTCCTCCAACAAGGCCACACCTCCCCAAAAGGCCACACCTTCTAATAGTGTAACTTCCTGGGCCAAATATATTCAAACTACCACATGTCCTTTATACTAAACAAAGTTGGAAACTGGTGCAACATAACCTCTATATAACAGAAACCGAATCTCTGAAGCATCCTTCCCTTAGGTCACTTCTAAATGTCTTCTCATAGATATCTCAAAACCCAACTGGCAAATGCTAATCACAGCCAGGTGAGAGCATCTAGCTAACTATACTATGTAAGCCCAGATTGAGTCATCCACCACAGGCATTCAGATATATTAAAGCCCCAAAGTACCTAAGTTACATGTCTATTTCAGTCTGGTTAGCTAAATATCTGGAATCAGGTAGCAGACACTGACCTGAATTCCACACCAAGAAAATTAGTGACTATAGTCACATGGAAATTTTTTATATCATACAATAAAGGAGGACTTTAAATTTGGCCATGTTGGATGAGAGAAACCAAAATTTTCCTATTTTCTATATTATATGCAAAAAACAGATGGGTTACAATAGAGAAAAAAAAACAATTCTTAGGAAGAACTCTGAAAACTGTAATTTTTAAAAACAATTGTTTCCAATTAAGCCCCAACTGTTCAAAGCCAGCTATTAGTAAGTGTTGAAAGGAAATTTAAGAATATAATGTTCATATGGCTGAAACTAGAACATGATAAAACATAAGTTTATTTACCTGGCCATTCATCTATGTCCTAAAATGAAAATATGTGTATGTAATTCCAATTGTAGAAATTTTAAGATAGTTATATATAGTAAAAATGTTATGAAAATATATTTATAGCATGGTTTCGATTTAGTAATGCATATTCATCATAAAATATTTAGTGCAAAAACTGTTTAACTTATTGTATTTTATAAATTATGTTGTGGAGGGGTATTGATCCAAAAAGTAATGTATATTATATATATGCATATATAATATAGTATATATAGTTTCTATATAATATATAATATAGTACAATATAAAATAATATTATTATATATTAATATAAATTATATATAATGCAAATTAAAATAATATAATACAGTTTAGATTATATATATATACATATA
The DNA here is from genome assembly GCA_021653895.1 of Mastomys natalensis. NCBI lineage: Eukaryota > Metazoa > Chordata > Mammalia > Rodentia > Muridae > Mastomys > Mastomys natalensis. The sequence continues at coordinate 1,619,792 of JAJTUV010000523.1, read as the reverse complement.
TATATTTCTAAACAGAGACAATAATGATACTTACTTTAAGATCCTGAAATAATGAAATATGTAATTATTTTACTATATTCCAACAAAAATATTTGCTAAAAACTAAAACCTTTCGCTGAATCCCTCTGATCCTCCTCTCTTCTCCTAACAAATTTCATGTTCTCTCTCTCTCAACACACACACACACACACAAACACAAATATGAAAATCAAAACATATAAATGACAAAAAATAAAAAGCAACTTCTCAGGATAGGTATACATGAATGAGAGAAATCAAAATTCTCCAAAATATTCCTGCCTTTGAGTACAGTTGGTATGCCCACTTAAATTTTATTTGGGAAAACTGACATCTTTGTCAGCAAGTATCAATTACAAAAAGCTTTTTGGTTAGGGAGGGGACATTTTACACTCCCCTTCTCAGTGCTGGGGTATTATGTCATTTAGACCTGTACAGGCCTTATGTGTGCTGTTACCATGTCTGTGAGTTCATATGTGATTGAGTCCTGTTTTGTCTGGAAAATAGTATTTCCTTGGAGTCATCTACCACCTTGTCTCTCTGCTTCTCCTCACAAGATCATGATCCGTGGGATGATGTTTTGATAAAGGCATCACAGTTAATAACCAGTGCTTCAAAATCCCTCACTCTCTGCATTGTCCAGTTGTGTTGGGCTTCTATGATAGTTAATATCTTCTGCAAGAAGAAACTTTTTTTGATGAGAATTCTCTAATGTATAAGAAGAGTGATATGTAATCAGGAATCATTTTATTACTATGCCTCTTTAGCAGAATAATATTTTTCCCCTCTAGGCTCATGGTCTATCTAGTCTCAAATTTTTGAACACTTTTGTGGTGCTAGGTATGAATTCCATCTCATGAACACAGAGTGGGTCTTAAATCCAAACAAAAGTGGTTGGTTACTTCATAATATGTGTCCCAGTATATCTTGCAGGCAGGTCACTTAGGTGGAAGGCTTTGAAGTTGGAAGAAGTTGATGATTAATTTTCTCTTCTGGTAGTACGCAAAGTGTCTTTTGGCACTAAAAAGTAGAAGTGAAGATTCTAGTTAGGCACCAGTTCCATTTCCCTACTTTTGCTAAATAAGTTAGTTGTGTCCTCAGCAAAAGGGCATTACCTTTGTGTAATGGAGAGACAAATAACCTATGATGTTTAGAAAGTTCTATGATATCTTATTGGCTCTGACTTGACAAAACAGGAACCCTTTAGGCATCTCTTCGTGAATGCCTTGACATTTCTTTTTCAAAGCTAAAAATATATTTTTTAAAAACCCTATGACCCATAGAAGAACTAATGTGTATTCGTGACCCTGTGTTGACACATTATACACCAGAACAGATGATATTCTTACTCACAGTTTGAAACATCGAAACTATGACTGATTTGGGTTCAGTGGTTATCTGTGAGGAAGGAAATTCTATGCACATACAATGCCTGGTTGGATAACAGGTTCATATACCAAAGAGCAAGCTGAACTGGCTGTTGCTGAGCTGTGCGGAAACCTACAACGTATTCTCTGTGTAAGACTGTCTGGGAACCGGGCTGCCTGAGTGCATCCTAGAAATCTGCTGTGAACATGAATATTGTAGCTTGAGGCCTACAGAAAGTTCCTAGAGAAACAAAGATGCTAAAATACATAAGATCTCTGTTTTCCCTAGCAAGCCCACCTATCCACCTAAATGCTGTGAAATGCATCTGCCTGGTATATCGATCCCTTCAAGAATTCTCAAAATAACTGCCAGCTTTTTATTGATCTTGCCAAATTCTATTTACCTCCCAATGACTACGTAGTTTATTTACAAGTCACTACTGCCTAGCAGTCTATGAGGTGACCAATGGGAGGGCCCTACACATCAGGTACACAGTATGCTGGAGAGCAGCAGCCAACTTATCACAGGTCCTCGGCTAGGTGAGCTTGACTTGAAATCAATTGCCCTGATGTTAGAATCAAAATAGATGCAACAGGTTCAACAGGGACCTGGGCATTATGGCAGAATTATTTCTATAGAGCTCAGACAATATCAGTTTCTGTGGAGGTGATCAGAAGATAATGGTTCTAACAGTGCTATCTAGTCTAATTATCTAATAGATGATAATGGATCAATAGTTCTATAGCTGTAGAAAAACTGCAATACAATTACAAGTCTAAGGTAGCTTTTAACTACTTCCTACATATCCATACTTTCCCAGGTGTTATTACAATAAGGCCCTAGGACCTGAGCAAAGGAATGATTCAATTCTGCAGGACAGAGAGGAGTCCTAGTGACACATTTACTTTTAGGTATTGCAAACAGCAATACTGACAGTGAGTGGGACTGAAATTATAACCATCCTAAAAGTAAATAATTTAAAAAAAAATTAAGATAACTGCCAAGAGATTCTCACCATTCACCCCTCCCTCTGCAGGACAAAAGTAACAAGTAGCTGTGTGGCTATATTTGAATGTCTGACCCTACTTGGAAGTATCAGGGCCATGTCACAACCTGGAATCTAAGTGGAGGGAGGGGATACTTTGAACCCCTCATGACTGCTCATGCCTCCCCGGCAAAGGAATTTGTAAGTTGCAGACATAGTATCTGAAGTAGGTGAGGATATAGACAATGTCTGACAAGTAATATCACCCCTGTGGAAGGAGGAGCTACATACTAAGAATCCCAAAGTCACTGCTGCCTGAATCACACATAGCACAGCTGCTAGAGAGTTCAATCCCTGCATGATCCATGAAGACAGCAGATCTATTCAAGTCTGCCACACTATAATCTGTGCCTACAGTAATTTATTACAGTCAGTGAAACTGTAAAGATCCTATAACATGCTGTTAGCAAAAATTAAGCTAACATCTGAAAAAAAACACCTAACGAATCTTCAGGAAGAGATTGCTTATTAAAAATATTACCCATAGGAGTATTAGTAATACCTGAAATATCAGATTTATATCTCATTGTGCAGGAGCATAAAAAGTAGGATAATCGAGGAAAAAACCCAAGAAAACATGATGATGCAAAAGAGCAAAAGAGCAAGCTAACTATATCACTAGATTCCAAAGAAATAAATAAGTATGGAAAATATTTGATAAAGAATATAAAGGTATGTTTACAAATATTTTAATGAGATTCAAGAGGTATAGGTAGAGTTCAAAAATGGAGAAACAATGTAGTCTATGATTGAGAAATTTAACAGAGATTTAGGAAAGAACTGCAACTATTTTAAATGAAGAGCTCAACAAGAATCCAACCTGTCATCTGAGGGCTGTGTGCTCTGTGGGCCACCCTATATAGGAGCCTCCATCCTTCCTATCTGAAAACAATATGACTAATGACCCCCTCCACGGTAGGAACACTAAATTCTGCTGTCACCTTCATTACCATGTATGGATGGATAGAGAGATAGAGGTAGAGAAAGAGAGATAGAGATAGAGAGAGATAGAGATATAAAGATTAGGAAGGATAGAAAATAGGAGAGAATATAAGTATAAATAGGTATTGTTTTGTTCGAATATTATTTATATGTAAAAAGATCATATTGTACTCAATTTATCTATACAATTAATACATTTTAATTCACAAAATAATTACTCAATTAAAATACATGTTAATAGCTTAAAATATTTTATCATTAACAGAAAACTGAAAATATTAATATAACGACAGTCTTAGATACTTTGCATTGAAACCCTCCTAAGTTACTAGGAGGAGAATGCACTTTACAAAGTTCATCTTGACATACTGGTCCTATGGGGCAAGACTAGCTGACTTCATTCTTTCTCAAATGAGAGATATGAGATGTTAAGTTTATAAAAATCCAACAATCAGGAAATAATAAACTAAAAAATATGGTATCAGGACCTAACTCTTAATCATTTTTCTGAACTGTTCACCTGTGGAGTTTTAAAATCTTAGAATATTAAAAACACATTGCAATTTCTTCCTAGAAACCAAGTAAACCAAGTAAAGTCTATTTAAAGTCTATATTATTTAAGTCTATATAAAGATACTTGTTAGAGGACTCCCAGTAGCAACACGTGGTTACCTTTCTGCACACTTCCTGAAGTATTTGCCCTTGCATACTAATCCTAAAGTATGTCTACATCTGGTACAAATCACCATTCTGCTTTATCTATAACTGTACTACTTTATGTCATAGCATCAAGTCAACATGTGTTCTTCATTATACTTTATTCTCTTCACATTGAAATAGTTATTAAAATAACATGACACAGTTTCTCCAGTTTCTGTATTGACTTTTACAATTTAGAAGCAAGTAAATTACCTGAAAAACATTGAAAATTTGGGTGATCTTTTTTTTGGTTGGGTTTGCATATGATATGCTATGAGAACACATGAAGATGTTGTAACCCAGAGTTTATTTAAAATAAGTCCCATCTCAAGAAGCCTAAGATGCCATACCTTCAAAGACTACTGATTATATTCAAGAGGAATTAAAAAGATACACAAGAACCCTAAGAACAACATTCCTCTGCTCATCACTTCAGAATGTAACAGACTTTGGGAAATAAAATGTTTTCTTCATGATCCCTGCTTGTTTCATTCTGTTTTACTCTTTGATGTTGCTCCTCATTCCTCTCCTGTAACATGGTTGTTTTTCTTTTTATACACATAATTTTAATTAATTTATGTATGGAAGCATGCACATGAGGATGTGTGTCTGCAGAAGCCAAAGGAAGGCTTTGTTGCTTCTGCAGCTGGAGATAGCCACAGTTGAGAGTTGCTTAACAAGGTGTTGAGAAGTGAACAAGAGCTATATGCTCTCTGAACCACTCTCCAGTCCTACCATTGTCTTCCATTGCAGTCTGTCACTTATGTGGTTGGGTTATTTTGTTCTCATCACAGACAAAACCTGTAGCTGATAGTAGTTTCAGTGAATGTCCAGACTTAGAGTAGGCTTTGTTCTAGAATTAGACTTGCTAGAAACCCTTTTCTGTTTCTACACATTGGCTGTCCATTATTGGTTATACTACATGAATATGTATAAGATTATATAAGACAATTGAGCTCAAAGTAATATCATCCTGGGACTGGGAAGTGGTTCATGTAGTTGTCACAGAAGGATAAACATCATAGTTCAGATATTCAGAAGCCCAGAGTCCACATAAATGCTGAGTGGTACAGTGGCCCTTTGTAATTTCAGATTCAGAAGGTCGAGGCAAGCTTCCCAGAGCAAGCAGCTTAGCAAGCTTCACTGCCTAAGTGAGCTCAGGTTTGGATTCCACATGAATAAGGTAGAAGAGCAACACTGAATGATTCCCAGTGTGAACCTCCACATACCAGTGCTCCTATAAAAGCAAACATGCATAGACATACATACTACACACCGTGAACAATGTGGTGGTAAGGTGTGTGACCTCAATGTTAAATAATGTATAATAGAACAGAATAACATATTCAGTAAAGTTCATAAAATCTTGAGAGTATTGCTTCAGAATATCAAGTAATGTCAAGTAAGACAGGAATATACGTATTTTAAAGGTAACAATATGATGTAACCTAAAGCAATTGTGAATACAATAACATTGAATAAGGATGGGCAAGTACTTCTGTATTGGGAATTATAGTTCTTAGAGTATATTCCCAAAGCTGATATAGCTGAGTTATATGGCATACAGTGTATCTATTTTTAGCTTTGGAGCAATATCTACACTAATTTCCATAGCGTCATTGCCACTTTGCACATCCCCAACATGGGATAAAGGTGACCTTTGCACCAAATTTTTACTAGCAATCATAAAAATTAAAATATAAATTTATTTGACCTTCATTTCTTAGTAAAATCATGAAAATGCCACTTTGTTTTGATAGTCAGAGATTATTCCTTTTCTAAGACCTCTACTTTGTGTTTATTCTGAAAATTAAATGATCTGGCATGATTTCATTTTAGTTTAAATATGGGAAAGTAAACTAAACTTCAGGTGAATATTTTCTGTAAAATTATGTTGCTTGGAATATTATAGAACATACCTCAAGAATGATAAAAGTCTTAATTAGAAGTTACAAGACAGTTGAATAACGTTAGTATTTAGGTATCACCTAAAGTAAATCCAATTGCTGTAAGGAGTCATATGGAATAATTTTGGAACCATGACACACCTGAGTAAGTTATAAGCCAGGTAGGTCCTTATCACTAATTACATTATCATGAATACTGAGTTAATAGAATCTCATTGATCTTTGCTTATACCTGTCATCATTCGCTTTCTCTTTGTTGCTTTCTAAATATGTTCACCACACCTTGAAGAGACAAAGAAGTAAGAATACTGACAATAAACAAAAGAATGCTCACAAAGCAAAATGCCCAGTGAGGAAAGAAGAACTCATCTGGGTTGAAAATACAAGGAGATAAGACAATACTTTTGACTTTTATTGGTGTACTATTTTTTTTTAAGTAATAATGGAATAAAATTCAGTGACAAAAAAAACAAAACAAATGAAACCCCCCAAAACATATCTACATCAGCCTCAAAACAAAATATGAAATACACATGTCTACAACATTTCTAACTCAGATGTTGCAAAAGCATTGTGAGACCTTTGGTTTTAGGGTTGTTTTTTTTTTTTTTTTTTGAGGCTAGGCTAGATTTTTACATTTCCTATAAGCATGGAGGGTAAAACAAGCATGTGTTGATGATTTGGTTGGTTACTATTCAACTATGTAAAGGAATTGCTGTAAGAATTTGGACCTAATTCTAAAATGAGGCTAGAAATATTCAAAGATACATTTACACAATGTGTTCAATGTCAAGGTCATGTAAAAAAATTAGCTTTTAATGTTTATAGAGTCTTTCTTTTTAAATGCTGTCGGGATTTTAATCCTCTTTTCTAATTCATTCCGACTAAATGTAGGTCACATATACAAAAGTATGTTTCTAGAGAAAATTTCTAATTCCTCACAGTCATGAAAAAAAAGCCCATTGTTTTCTATTAGATGATTATTATCCATGAAGTAGTCTCTTTACTAAATAACTTCTACATTAGAGCTCCATTGTGACATTTAAAGAAATAATCAGCTGTAAATCTCAGAAATACACCATTATTACATTGAACATATATTCAAAAATGATACAATAAAACTTTCTGCGTCTAAAAATATGCAGATACTAAAGATACAAATCATAATGAACAGATACAGATGAGCAGAGTTTAACAGTTCATAATGCTTAGTGACTATACATACACGAATAAAAACAGTGATGGTTGAGAGAATCTGTCCTTTGACTACCTAAAAGCTACTTATTAATTTAAAGCTAATATGTTCAATCAAACTACATAGCATGAAAATACACTCTAAACTTTATGTACCTTTTCAGGACAATAAATTTTAAACTCAAGAAATATTATATATATCAAAGTCTGCTTGAATTAGGACCGAATAATTATCTTAACTTTTCTTTCTGAGATTTTGTTCATGTTTTGCTCTCAAACAATTTTATTTCTTCTCAAAAAATATCTCAGTTGAACTATTATACAATGTCTATGTTTGAATTGCCCTTGTTCTGATAACGTTTGAAGATAGTTTTATGCAACATGTAGACCTCATTTTTGTTAAGGGCTCAATAAAGAATGGAAAGTGAATGGGAAAATTTAATGAAAAGCCTGGATTTCAGCCTTGAAATGCCCCTGCCCTCAGAATAAGTAAAGGTCAAATTGTGAGGCATGTCCACATATCCTGTAAAGTACATTGAAAGTGCTGAATTTAGAAAAGCTACTTTGCATACTAAAATTGTGACAGGAACAGAAGTTGGCACAAAAATCAATATATTCATGTGACAGACACTGTAATAAAAATAGAAATAAAGTGGGAGAATTTTGAACAAATTTATTATAAATTCGGGCTAACGTGCTAATAGCTAAGAGTAACATGTCCACAAATATGCATTTTTAAAAACGTCCTTTAACTTGGGACTTTATCATTCTCAAAAATAATAAATAAACTGTTTCTAATTTCCCTGTCTTTGTGTGAGACCTAATACCGTGTGCATCTTAAAACAGCTGTTTCTCTTGTTGTGAGAATAACCAGGCCTCTGTGCACCTTGTGAGAATTCCCTGAGCAAGTGCTTGATGCTACATTATGAAATCTTCACTATGCCTTGGCCCCATGGGACTGAGAATGATTTCATCTTTATGCTACATTTCACAAATTAGGAAACTGAGGCATAAAACAATTAACCTATTTGTTGTAGGTCACAAGGAGCATCTGCAGTGAAGATGCAATTATGATTCAAAAATGGGACCAGTAGAATTCAGTACCACTAGTTCTTCCAGGCACATGACTTCCTATTTCTTGGGTCATGATGCCATACATATAATTGCTTTTGTACATAGGTATGTATGTATGTTTGTATGTATGGCTTCAAAGACAGGAAAAGCTATGTAAAAATACAAAGTACATATTAAAACCAAGATATTGCAATGACTTCCTTAGGCAGAGGTGAGATCACTCTGACCATTTTTGGAACTAGAACAGTGACAGGAACACCTGTAATTGCATGTTTTCTATTGTATGAAAAATCAAAATTCATAAAATTATACTTTTAAGAGAAATCACTTAATTCCAGATATGTGCTTTTCAAAACTTTAATGTCCTTATGAAAGTTCTTTATTAGCACAATCTATTAACCTATAACACAACCTCCACAGATATAAGTGTCTAAATTTATTATCAAAATGATGATTGGAGTTGTATAACTTATCAATTGTGGTTTTGAACTCACTATATGTTACAAAATATGGCACTGGCCTGAATTTGAAAGTAGAGTTCAAGGAAAATGTCCATATTATTGAAAATCAACTGAAATTCATTCAAATATTTTATCTATTTAATTTATGTTATTGAAAAGTACAATCTACATATAGAAGAATAAAATTAAATATTAAAAATATAATTTTCCTAGTTGATGTTTAAAAATATATCTCATTCATAGTTGGTTTATAGTATACAGTAATTAAATTTTATAATTTTATACTATTGTTTGATGCATTTAACATAATGACAGTGTCACTACAGCTGCTTAATCCAACTTGAGCAGATTTAAACACACAAAGAATGAAGGAAATAATAGAGCTAGCAGATATCACTCTCTGTTTAATTCCCAGCAAGGTCATCATGTAATCTTCATTCACTTTGGAGTTTTGATAGATTTAAGAATATGGAACAGAGGCAATGTGCCCATGGCAAATGTGTTTTACAATTTCTAGTGTAAGGTTGACTTGGTTATGTATCTACTAATAATTTAATTACAGAGTCTTTTCATTTCAAATTGTCACTCTCCATAATCTCTGTTCCTACAAGGTGGTGTTTACATACTCCCCTATGAGCTGGGTGATGAACAAGTGCAGCAGCACCCAGACATCCATGGTACCCATTCTTCAGACTCGTTGTCCATGACTTCTTATCTTCCTCAATGTTATTAATCAGGAGAAAACAAAGTGGCAGGGTATGAAGATCAGAAGTGCACCTTCCCTGTCTCTGCCTTCTTCCTTATTTCTTTTGCTCCACCTTCTGCTCATTTTCTACAATTTTTTCAGTCCCTCAACTCCCATGATACAACCAAAAAACACAATAGAAGCTATGCAAACTGACCAGAAGCTGTGCAAACTGACCAGTTGTCTAAGACAGAAGCAGATGGGATTCAGAATACAAAGCCTCATGTTCCCAGTGACACAGGTTCCCCTGACTTATTCCCATCCCTGTCACCTTCCTTAGGTGGTGATAGCATTTTGCTTCTCAATGCTTCTTCCTTTCATTTTCAATGATCATATTATTTATTTGCTCTTTGTTCGAGTTTAATGTAACTAAACATGCTTAAAATACAAAGTTTGTGCTATCTTCAAATCATCAAATCAGAAAAATGTTCTTTTTCTCTTTCTTTTCATGAAATGAAGTGATGGTACATATCAATTCTATTATGATGCATTAAATATACTCTGTAGCTTCAAACTGATTTTTTAAACATTTTGTAAATCTGGAATCAAGAAATATAAATTCTCATCAAATATTTCTGAATTTACTCTTCTGATCACAAATCTCTCTCTCTTTCCATTATATATTATATATATATATATTAATATATATATATAATATATATAGTGTTGTGTTTTGTGTGTAGTCTCTCTCTCTCTCTCTCTCTCCATATATATGTGTGTGTGTGTATATATATATATATATATATATATATATATATATATATATATATAACATGTTGTGTTTGTGTGTGTGTGTGTGTGTTTGTGTGTGGTTTTTGTGTCTATCTCATCTCTTTATCTCTCTGTGTCTCTCTCTTTGCCTCTGTCTCTGTCTCAGTCTCGGTCTCTCTCTCTCGCTCTGTGTGTGTCTGTCTCTTTGACACTGTGCTTGAAACTGAGATTCCCTCAGTATGAACAGCAGTAAGAAGTGTTGAAAAAAAAATGGGTCTCAATTTGTCAAGCTGTGTTCATAGCAATGACCTTGAAACTGCTTTCAGCATGTATGTATAAATTCACTGAATAAAGATCTCCAGTAACCTAAGTGAGAAAGTGGCTCACATGGGAATAACCTCATGAAGACTTAAGTCATTGATACCTGTAGGCTGGAATAAGTATCCTAAGTGTAAAAACTACCATTCATGCCAGACATAAAATAAGTGTTCAGTAAATGTTTCTGCGGGGTCTTAAACAAAACATCCCTTTCCAACAAAAAAACAAAAAAACAAAAAAACAAAAACAAACAAAAAAAAACCCAACAGAATTTAGATAACAATTCCCAGTCCCAATTTTTGGTCTACATGAAATGAAGGAAGACATAATTTTTTCATTTTTATTGGATATTTTATTTACATTTCAGATGTTATCCCCTTACCAAATCCCCCCCCAAGAACCCCCTATCCCATACCCCTTCCTCCTGCTTCTATGAGGATGTGCCCCCACCGAACCCCCAACTCCCACTTCCCCACCCTCAAATTCCCCCACACCTGGCATCCAGCCTTCTTGGGACCAAGGATCTCCACTCCCACCTATGCCCAACAGGGCCGTCCTCCCTTACATATACAGCTGGAGCCATGATTCCCTTACTAAGTGCTCCCAGGCTGGTGGTTTAGACCCTGAGAGCTCTGGTTTGTTGGTATTTTTGCTCTCCTCATTGGGCCACAAACCCTTTCAGCTCCTTCAGTCTTCACTCTAACTCCTCCATTGGCAACTCTTGATCAGTTCAATAGTTAGCTGTGAGCATCTGCCTCTGAATATGTCAAGCTCTGGCAGACCTCTAAGGACACAACTATATCAGGCTTCTGTCAGCATGCATTTCCTGACATCCACATCAGCGTCTACCTTTGGTGACTGCACATAGGATGGATACCCAGGTGGAATGGTCTCCAGACAGCTCCTCCTTCAGTTTCTGTCCCACACTTTATTGGCTCCCTTGAGTATTTGTTACTCCTTCTGAGAAGGACCAAAGCACCAACAGTTGGTCTTCCTTCTTCATGAGCTTCATGTGGTCTGTCAGTTGAATCTTGGATATTTCAAGCTTCTGGGCTAAAATCCAATAATCAGTGAGTGAATACCATGTGTGTTCTTTTGTGATTGGTTACCTCACTCAGGAAGATATTTTCTAATTCCATCCATTTACCTAAGAATTTCTCAAATTCATTGTTTTTAATAGCTGAGAAATACTCCATTGTGTAAATGTACCACATTTTTTGTATCCATTCCTCTGTTGAAGGGCATCTGGGATCTTTCCAGTTTCTGGATATTATAAGTAAAGCTGCTATGAACATAGTGGAGCATATTTCCTTGTTATGTGTTAGAGCATCTTCTGGGTATATACCCAGGAATGGAATAGCTGGGTCCTCAGGTAATGCTATGTCCAATTTTCTGAGGAACAATGGAGGAGTGTTCCTCTTTCTCCACATCCTCGCCAACATCTACTATCACCTGAGTTTTTGATCTTAGTCATTCTGACTGGTTTGAGGTAGAATCTCAGGGTTGTTTTGATTTGCATTTCCCTGATGACTAAGGATGCTTAACATTTCTTTAGGTGCTTCTTGGCCATGAAAGTTTCCTCAGTTGAGAATTCTTTGTTTAGATATATACCTCATTTTTTAATAGGGCTATTTGGTTGTCTGGAGTCTAATTTCTTGAGTTCTTTGTATATTTTGAATATTAGCCCTCTATCTGATGTGGGATTGGTAAAGATCTTTTCCCAATCTGTTGTTTACCGTTTTGTCCTATTGACAGTGTCCTTTGCCTTACAGAAACTTTGCAATTTTATGAGGACCCATTTGTCAATTCTTGATCTTAGAGCATAAACCATTGGTGTTCTGTTCAGAAACTTTTCCCTGTGCCTAGGTATTAGAGGATCTTCCTCCCTTTCTCTTCTATTAGTTTCAGTGTGTCTGGTTTTATGTGAAGGTCCTTTATCCACTTGGACTTGAGCTTTGTACGAGGAGATAGGAATGGATCGATTTGCATTCTTCTACGTGTTGTCCTCCAGTTGAACTAGCAACATTTGTTGAAAATGCTGTCCATTTTCCCTGGGATAGTTTTAGCTTCTTTGTCATCAATCAAATGACCATAGGTGTGTGGGTTCATTTCTGGGTCTTCAACTCTATTCCACTGATCTTCCTGCCTGTCTCTGTACCAATACCAGGCCGTTTTTATCACTATTGCTCTGTAGTACAGTTTGAGGTCAGGGATGGCGATTCCTCCAGAAGTTCTTTTATTGTTGAGAATGGTTTTCGCTATCCTGGGTTTTTTGTTGTTCCAAATAAATTTGAGAATTTCTCTTTCTAGTTCTGTAAAGAATTGAGTTGGTATTTTAATGGGGATTGCATTGAATCTGTAGATTGCTTTTGGCAAGATGGCCATTTTTACTATATTAATCCTGCCAATCCATGAGCATGGGAGATCTTTCCATTTCCTGAGATCTTCTTCAATTTCTTTCTTCAGAGACTTGAAATTCTTGTCATACAGATTTTCACTTGCTTGTTTAGATTCACCCCGAGGTATTTTATATTATTTGTGACTATTGTGAAGGGTGTCATCTCCCTAATTTCTTTCTCAGCCTGTTTATCTTTCACGTAGAGGAAGGCTACTGATTTGTTTGAGTTGATTTTATAACCAGCCACTTTGCTGAAGTTGTTTATCAACTTTAGGAGTTTTCTGGTGGAAGTTTTAGGGTGACTTAAGTATACTATCATATCATCTGCAAATAGTGATATTTTGACTTCTTCTTTCCCTATTTGTATCCTTTTGACTTATTTTTGTTGTCGAATTGCTCTGGCCAGGACTTCCAGTACTATACTGAATACATAGGGAGAGAGTGGGCAGCCTTGTCTAGTCCCTGATCTTAATGGGATTGCTTCAAGTTTCTTTCCGTTTAATTTGATGTTGGCTACTGGTTTTCTGTATATTGCTTTTACTAAGTTTAGGTATGGGCCTTGAATTCCTGATATTTCCAAGACTTTTATCATGAAGGGATGTTGAATTTTGTCAAATGCTGTTTCAGCATCTAGTGAAATGATCATGTGGTTTTTTTTCTTAGAGTTTGTTTATATAGTGGATTACATTGATGAATTTCCTTATATTGAACCATCCCTGCATTCCTGGGATAAAGCCTACTTGATCATGATGAATGATTGTTTTGATGTGTTCTTGGATTCAGTTTGCTAGAATTTTATTAAGTATTTTTGCATCGATATTCATAAAGGAGATTGATCTGAAGTTCTCTTTCTTTGTTGGGTCTTTGTGGGGTTTATGTATGAGTGTGATTGTAGCTTCATAGAAGGAATTGGGTAGTGTTCCTTCTGTTTCTATTTTGTGGAATAGTTTGAAGAGAATTGGTATTAGGTCTTCCTTGAAGGTCTGATAGAATTCTGCACTAAAACCATCTGGTCCTGGGCTTTTTTTGGTGGGGAGACTTTTAATGACTGCTGCTATTTCTTTAGGGGATATGGGACTGTTTAGATGGTTTATTTGCTCCTGATTTAACTTTGGTACCTGGTATCTGTCTAGAAAATTGTCCATTTCATCCAGATTTTCAAGTTTTTGTTGAGTATATGCCTTTGTAGTAGGATCTGATGATATTTTTAATTTCCTCAGTTTCTGTTGTTATGTCTCCCTTTTCAGATCTGATTTTACTAATTTGGATACTGTCTCTGTGCCCTCTGGTTAATCTGGCTAAGGGTTTATCTATCTTGTTGATGTTCTCAAAGAACCAATTTTCTGGGTTTTTTTTTTTTTGATATTTTATATAGTTCTTTCTGTTCTACTTGGTTGATTTCAGCCCTGAGTTTGATTATATCCTGATGTCTACTCCTCTTGGGTGTATTTGCTTCTTTTTGTTCTAAAGCTTTCAGGTGTGCTGTCAAGTTGTTAATGTATGCTCTCTCCAATTTCTTTTTGTAGGCACTCAGAGCTGTGAGTTTTCCCTTTAGCACTACTTTCATGGAGTCCACAAGTTTTGGTATGATGTGTCCTATTTTCATTAAATTCTAAAAAGTCTTTATTTCTTTCTTTATTTCTTCCTTGACCAAGTCATCATTGAATAGAGTGTTGTTCAGTTTCCACGTGCATATGGGTTTTCCATTGGTTTTGTCATTATTAAAGACCAGCTTTAGTACATGGTCATTTGATAGGATGCAAGGGATTATTTCAATCTTTTTTGGATCTGTTGGAGCCTGTTTTGTGACCAATTATATAGTCTATTTTTGAGAAGGTACCATGAGGTGCTGAGAAAAAGGGATATTCTTTTTTTTTTAGGATGAAATGTTCTATAGATATCTGTTAAATCCATTTGGTTCATAGCTTCTGTTAATTTTATTGTGTCTTGGTTTAGTTTCTGTTTCCATGATCTGTCCATTTCTGAGAGTGGGGTGTTAAAATCCCCCAATATTATTGTGTGAGTTGCAATGTGTCTTTTGAGCTTTAGTAAAATTTATTTTATGTATGTGCCCTTGCATTTGGAGCATGGATGTTCAGAACTGAGAGTTCATCTTGGTAGA
Source organism: Mastomys natalensis (assembly GCA_021653895.1). NCBI lineage: Eukaryota > Metazoa > Chordata > Mammalia > Rodentia > Muridae > Mastomys > Mastomys natalensis. Next base: position 1,604,790 of record JAJTUV010000523.1, on the reverse strand, counting down.
TTTTTCCTTTGATGAGCATGAAGTGTCCTTCCTTATCTTTTTTGATTACTTTTGGTTGAAAGTCGATTTTATTTGATATTAGAATGGATACTCCAGCTTGTTTCTTGGGACCATTTGCTTGGAAAATTGTTTTCCATCCTTTTACTCTGACGTAGTGTCTGTCTTTGTCACTGAGGTGAGTTGCCTGTATGCAGCAAATTTCTGGGTCTGGTTTGTGTATCCAGTCTGATAGTCTACATCTTTTTATTGAGAATTGAGTCCATTGATATTAAAAGCTATTAAGGAAAAATGATTGTGGCTTCCTGTTATTTTTGTTATTAGAGGTGGAATTGTGTTTGTGTAGCTATCTTCATTTGGAGTTGTTGGAAGATTACTTCCTTGCTTTTTCTAGGCTGTAGTTTCCTTCCTTGTGTTGGTGTTTTCTATCAGTTATCCTTTGTCTTGGTTTCTCCATCTATAGTGATTGAGAGTTTTTCTGGGTATAATAGTCTGGGCTGACATTTGTGTTCTCTTAGGGTCTGTATGATATTAGTCCAGGATCTTCTGGCTTTTACAGTCTCTGGTGAGAAGTCTGGTGTAATTCTTATAGAATTGCCTTTATATGTTACTTGACCTTTTCCCCTTACTGCTTTTAGTACTTTTCTTTATTTTGTGCATTTGGTGTTTTGATTATTATGTGATGGGAGGTATTTCTTTTCTGGTCTATTCTATTTGGCCTTCTGTAGGCTTCTTGTATATTTATGGGCGTCTCGTACTTTAGGTTAGGGAAGTTTTCTTCTATAATTTTGTTGAAGATATTTACTGGCCCTTTAAGTTGGGAATCTTCACTCTCATCTATACCCATTATCCTTAGGTTTGGTCTTCTCATCGTGTCCTGGAATTCCTGGATATTTTGGGTTAGGAACGTTTTGCATTTTGCATTTTCTTTGACAGTTGTGTCAATGTTTTCCGTGGTATTTTCTGCACATGAGATTCTCTCTCCTATCTCTTGTATTCTGTTGGTGAGTCTTGCTTCTATGACTCCTGATCTCTTTCCTAGGTTTTCTATCTCCAGAATAGTCTCCCTTTGAGATTTCTTTATTGTTTCTATTTCAATTTTTAGATCCTGGATGGTTTTGTTCAATTCCTTCACCTGTTTGGTTGTGGTTTTTTGCAATTCTTTAAGGGATTTTTTTGTTTCCTCTTTAAGGGCTTCTACCTGTTTACCTGTGCTCTCCTGTACTTCTTTAAGTGAGTTACTTATGTCCTTCTTAAAATCCTCTATCATCATCATGAGAAGTGATTTAAATTCTGAATCCTGCTTTTCAGGTGTGATGAGGTGTCCAGGGCTTGCTATGGTGGGAGAACTGAGTTATGATGATGCCAAGTAACTTTGGTTTCTATAGCTTATGTTCTTGTGCTTGCCTTTTGCCATCTGGTTAACTCTAGTGTTACCGGTGCTCACTGTATCTGACTGGAGTCTGTCTTTCCAGTTATCTTGCTTGTGTCAGGACTCCTCAGAGTCCAGATGTCTCTGTGATCCTAAGCTCCTGGGTGGAAAAACTCCTGGGACTCAGGCCGCCTCTGGGATCCTGAAATCTTGCTGCTCTGAATGCAGTGGCTCCTCTAGGATGACTCAGGATATGGTGTCTCCACAGGAACAGACTAGCTGGGTGTCTGCCCCAGCCAAAAGGACCAGGCGCGGGGCGACTTATTTTTTCAAATCCATTCTTAGAAACACCAATATCCTTCGAATAGTCTATCTCAATACTACAACACAGAAGGAAACACTGATGCCCACTGAAGTCTGTTTTATTTTATTTTAGCCAACTTTTCTTTAGCATTTTCAAAGAGAAAGGAGATTGTTTACAAATCCTCCAGTAAAATCTTTCATATTCTTTTGACAGTTCTATTTTTCCTCATGCAAAAGAAGAGGCTTCTTTCTGTTTGCAGAAAGCTCACACTCTATACACACACACACACACACACACACACACACATACACACACACACACACACAGACACACACACACACACACATAAACTATACACATAGGCAAGAGTGTCTCAGCCTTCAAACATCAGTGTGGATTAACATCTTGTCCCAATTTAGGTGGTTTATAAGGCTGTTTTCTTATTCTTTTTATACATTTCCTACATTGGTCACACATCACAATATTTTAATTTTCCTTTTTCCCCCTTTTTTCTTGGTACTGTCTGGTTTTATGAGTAGGTTTCTTGCTTGTCCATTGCTGTCTTCTGAGTATTTACACTGATCTTATAAACAAGAACAGCAGAATAAATACTATTCAAATAAATTACTGAAAATAAAGAAAGAAAATGTCCTTAATCCTTACCTGCTTTTTTTTCAATTTGGTTTTTTTAAATCATTGATTCAATTTATAATTTGTAAAGCTTTTTAGTGAAATCTGAAATAATTTTATTTTATTTATAATTTGAAAATTAAATGACATTAACTTTTCATTGTCTCAAACCAATAAACAGCTAATAATGGAGTTTTCTTGTTTTCAGTCATTATCTGGGACAGTGTTAAAACGGTAATACTTTTTCTCAAGCGCCGAGCGCTCAGCCCTTAAATAGAGAGGGTCTCTTGCTGTGGTTTAAGCTTTGCTTTTGATGGAACAGTTACCAATTAATCAGGGACACATGAATTCTTGTGCTGTGTAGCATTGGCAGCCTTCCCAGACGTGATCTGATAGTGTTCTGTTAAACTGGTGGCTAAGATTATATCTCAGCCATTGATAAAATGTTTGAAAAATGTCAGGCCTTGAGAATGATCTCTGTGACACATTTCTCAATATGTGATCCTATGTTGTCATGTAACAATTGAGCATCCCTTTGGGATATGACCTTCCTATAATTATATGGTGACTTATATACATTATTAGTAAAAAGTGATGTATAGGTTTATATTAGAAGTCTTATTAAGACCTACATATATTAATTCTCATGGTCATAAAACTAAGAAATTAAATCGGGAGAATGAAGATTATCTTTAATATAATTATATTACCTTTGGTTAAATACCTGTGCTTTTAAAGTACATGCTAGTTAATAATTTTATAATTATATTTAGCAGCAAACCAAGTATCAAAATTATGTAAATTAATGGTTACTTAAAAAATACTTTTCTGCTGGGCAATGGTGGCACACACCTTTAATCCCAGCACTGGGGAGAAAGAGGCAGGTGGATTTCTGAGTTCGAGGCCAGCCTGGTCTACAGAGTGAATTCCAGGACAGCCAGGACTATACAGAGAAACCTGTCTTGAAAAACCAATAATAATAATAATAAAAATTAAAAAGGCTTTCCCTAGAAGATGCCCTATGTGCTATGCCTTATTATTCTACTAGAAAATGTCCACCTCATAGCTTCATATCCTCAAGTTTCCTCCCCCAGACAGGCCAAATGCCCTCTTCCCAGAATTTCCTTCCTTATTGGTCGATCACCTACTCTCACTGAAAATCATCTTGTCTATGTGTATCCATTCAGTTGCTCTTAACTGTTCCTTTTGTTGTTTCTATTTTGAGAACAGACACATTCCTTCACAAATGGTAGGTTACCTAACAGGTAGAATACCTGAATTAGTAAAAACACACTGAAGGAATTTACTATGAAACTCATCATTATATACTATTTCCACATTTTGCTTTTCTGTGCTCACCAGAAACATACAAGAACAGCAAGTGTGTATGCTTTTCAAAACTGAACAGACTACAGTATTTCCTTCAGTTCATGTTGAGGGTATTTGGTTTCTGTCCTTTAGGACACTCAGTTACTGAGTTGCCAGGCAATTTCCCTTTTCCCTCAGTGCACTGAGCACCTGGTTTTATTGTCACTTACCCTCTGTAATGCTTAGGGCTACATGGTTTAATATAATCATCTCAACTTCCTCGTCTCTGGTAATTTAATTTCTAGTAAAGCAAGCACAACAGCACAACACCAAGTTCATGCCATTGAAATTTGGTAGAGAAATTTTAATTCAGGAGCATGAATGCTGTGGCACAGATCACATCCAGCGTCATTCTAGGTCAGTGAGATCTGACTGTAAAGACACACCTTTAGTCTCTCAGGCCGGGCTACAGATACATCTGTTGGACACACCTTTTATCCCAAAAGATAGAAGTTAATTTGTAGAAGGAAGCAGCCATGGTTGAAAGTGACTTCTAATTGAGGGGCAGACAATGTGATGAATTATAAAAAGATTTGACAGAATGAGTCAGAGATAAAATACATCCAACTCTGTAAGAATAAACAGGAAAGAGGCTACTTAAATCACTGCAGAATGAGTCAGGAGTGGAGGGCAGTGCAGTGAGTGCAGTTCAGGTGAGTTCAGGCAGTGCAGATGAAGTGAGTTTGCCTGAGACAGTTCCATTTGGCATAGTTGGTGTATTTTGGTTTGAGGAGGGAAGGGACAGTTTTAGAAAGAGATGGGTGACAGAATGAGGCAGAGAATAAGAAAAAGCCAGAAGATTAACACAAAATGCCAGACTTACTTTGAGGCCAAGCACAGCAATTCAGTGAGAAACAGACAGATACCAGATTGAACTAGACAGCTTGGAAGGGAATTTGAGCCAGACAGCTGAATTGATTAGAAAGCCAGAATTCAAAAGACCTAGAAATTTTGAGCTGTTCAGCACTAAACCTCTGAGAGGACAATTACACCTGGCTAATAAAAGTTACCTTTAAAAATCTTTATTAAAAAAAGACTTATTTATTTATGTATTTATGTATTTATTTATTTATTATGTATGCAGCATTCTGCCTGCACATATGCCTGCAGGCCAGAAGAGGTCACCAGATCTTATTACAGATGGTTATGAGCCACCATGTGGTTGCTGGGAATTGAACTTGGACCTCGGAAGAACAGCAGTGCTTTCACCCTCTGAGTCATCTCTCGCCCCACCTTTAAAAATCTTATAGTTCTCCATATTTTAATCTGTTCTTATTCATATAAAATCACTGCCCTTAGATAATTTGAGGCAATTCTTAAAATTATGTGTCCATACAGAGCTTAGATTTTATCAAATCTAGTGACTACAATGGGTAAGAATTTTGACAAGATCTAAAGGCAAGTTCTTGCCAGTTACGGCATCAAACAATCTTCACAGCTTTCCCTGAATGTATCTTTTCATCTTACCCTAAACTCCATAGCCAATGAATACGAACTTAATTTAGGGAAATTCAACTTAGTCTCCACATTATCTAGCACTCCTTTATTTACAGGAATAGTTTGAACACATTTGGCACAAGTCAGGAAACCAAACAGATGAAGCTCCCTGCCAATTTGATACTTGGCTCCTTCACTTGAATTCTCTTGTAGATTGTATAGCTTATAACCTTATATAATATATGCAAAATCTTTCTCATTTTATAACTTAACCACTCACTTTAAAGCACTTCATCTTCCATGATTGCAACATGTAGCCTCATAAACTTGTTTAAGAACTTCCCGAAAAAGAGATTTCATGTCACTGTCTCAGTATACTATATTATTTTGACACTTTTTCATTAAAATTATTTATGCTCATTTTAGAAGTTAGAGCAATGATACTCTATTCAAAATTATAGGTACTGATAAACTGTAATTACTTACATTATGAATATTTTTTGATGACCCTTTCTATTGAATGCTAAATGCCTTGAGAATCATGAAGTTAAATATCAAAACCTGAGCATGATCAAGAAATACTAATTCAGAGCTTAGAGAAGGAGAAGTAGGCAAAAAGACTCACCCTAACAAAGAATCTATCTCTGACTGACTGAAGCTGAAAGAAGGAAATCAGTGTTCTTCAGTGGAATGACATTAGTTATGTCAACTATACTCAGGGTAGGTCTCATGCTTAAAAACAATTGAGCTAACATAAAATGGTCCCTCTGTGTGTGTGTGTATGCATGTATTGTGTATGTCTGCATATGTACACATATGTATGTGCATATGAAGTTGTGTGTATGTGTGTGTTGTATATGTGTGTAGGTCTGTATAGTGTGTATATGTGTATGTATGTATTGTGTATGTGTGTGCCATATATGTGTATGTATCTGTATGGTGTGTGTGTGTGTTTGTATATGTGAGTGTACATATGGGTATTGTGTATATATGCATGTATTGTATATGTGTGTATATATATGCATGTGCATGTGATATGTGTGTATGTTTGTGTGTTGTATGTGCATTGTGTACGTGTATATGTGTTTTTGTACATGTATATTTTCAAGAGGACCAAAGAAATTTAAGTTGAGCAGGGTAGGAGAGAGGTGATCTAGGAAAATTAAAGGAGGGGGAAGAATATAATCACATACCTTGAACAAAAAATTTTTTAAAAATATCTCTCTGTACTCTCTCCCACTTCCCTATGATTCTACAAGTGAAAGATGTTTGCAATTAAAGACTTGCCTGCTGTGTTGAATTTAATAATGAAAGCGATAATTACAGACAGGTTTCTTCCCAGGCTCTGTACTCCTTAAATTTTGAGACAGAGTCTCTCACTGAACTGCTACCTCAGAAATTAGGCTAGATTGTCTTATCAGTGAGATCCAGGGATAGACCAGCCTCTGCCTCTCTAAGGTGAGGTTTTGGGTACGCACCCCTGCACCTGGCTTTTACGTGAGCTGTGGAGATCCAAACTCAGGTCCTAATGCTATGAAGCAACTCCTATCCTTCATGAGAGCTGTAAGGATCTGTTCTTTAAAATCAGAAATATTCATGACACAGTTTGTCATGGTTAGAAACACAAATCCAATAAACATACACACTGATGAACACCCTGTGTATCTTTAAAAAAAGAATTATTCAGTCAGAAGACAATGAAATCTAGTCTTCAACCTTTCCAAAGCCTAGACTTTCCATATTTTGTATGCTAATGACTAATCAAATCACAATCAGTATGCATTTTAAACCACAATGCAAATACTGAACTTCATTTAATGATGTAAATATGTGATAATAATTATGGAAATTTCCTTGGGTGAAGGGCAGCAAAACATCAGTAATGTGGTACCTATTTATTTAGTCCTAAGTGCCTCCACATGCCAAAATCATGCTAGGGAAACTGTCATCTGGGTTTCAGGTTTTTTGTTTTGTTTTTTTGCCTGGTTTGGTTTTCATTCTCTTTGGTGCAAAACCATATAGGAGGAAGTTATTGTGAACATGTTAAACTACTTAGAGGTGCTTGCCTATTTTGTGATACTTTCTTATAATTCTTTCTGACCTCTGCATAGCTATGTATAGGTAGGGCTGCTTGTTTCAGCATTAGATCTTCAGTATGTAAAAGAATCTCCCTTTGAGATAAAGAGACTGAGTCAGATGATCACGGCCTCCTGTAAGGGTTGTGTCGGTTGCTCAGTTACAGTCAATGAACTTTTCATTTGAAAGTGGGAGTGATCTGTTTTGTAATACAGCCTGATAACAGTAGCTAGTTTCTGAAGGAGTTAAGTCTGGCTTCTCAGTGAGGCAATGTTTTATCTCTGTAAGAGCCATTTCCTGCAGCTCTTCCACCTTGAGTTAGAGGTGAGCAAGATAATCTTATCAATAGTTCAAAGCAAATCCTTCCTCAGATTTCAAATTATGAGAAAACACTATATACTGCCGAGCGATCTCTCATGCATAATTTAAGTTCCTACAACTCTGCTAAGCAAATTTAGAAGTTTGTTATTTTCAGATGAAAAAACTGAAAGACATATGATTTCATTATTTTGATTTGCCTTAATGGAAAGCCACAATATTTTCTATTTTGTTAGAAATATTTCTCTTATAGATATTATTCATACATTCTATAATTGCAATGTAACTCTCAAACAATAGATAAATGCATAAAATACATCACCATAATATATTTATTACAAGAATTTTATTTAACTTTCTTTAACATTTTATGCATAACTCATATATATTTTCTTTATAGTTTTGATATAGATGATATTTTTCTGATGAAACAAAGCAGTGACAGCTATACATATCTATGCAGAGGTCAGAAAGAATTATAAAAAAGTATAACAACGTAGGCAAACACCATTAAGTAATTTGTTCCTATATGGTTTGCATTGATGAGAATTAAAAAATATGAATACCTGAAATACAATAATAAATAATATTTTTCATACTACCACTACTATTATTTACTCTCCCTTATAATTATGCTTATATTTTGTGTCATAGTAGGTATATTTTGTAGGTATATTTTTGTCACCTTTCAGTTTTTCACTATTAATAAAAATACTATATGTAAGCATTTTTGTTTATCTTGTTCATCCCCAGGTAATTTTATTTTTGGTTTATAAAATACTATATATATATTACAATAGATATTAATTAGTATGGCATATTATCAGAGTTTTCATCTTGTTTAATTCCTGAAAATAGAGAGTAAATACTGTATAAATGTATGTAGGATAATAAAAAACTAGATGATATTTTCTACACTTCCTTTGTGAAAGTGTCACCATAGAACATCTAAAGGTAATAGATAATCTCATTGAGTAAAAAAATATATATGATATTCATTGTAAAATATGTAAGTTACATACATGGGAGAAAGGGGATTAAACAGAAATAAGTCTTGTTAAAACTAAAGTATTCTGTCATCAGTATGTGAGATTTTTCTCCATTGTTTTATAATTACAGAAAGTATTTGACATTTTACCTTATAAGTTTTATCAAAATTGATACATATTCTTCAAGTTGTAAAATAAATGAATATGCAAATAAATTAATCCTATTTACAAAATATAGTAATGATAAATTTGAGACTTGAGCTAAAGTCTCTGACTCAAAGTCCATGCCATTATTATTCTGCAACATTTTCCAGGATGAGAAAGCAATACATTCATGTCTTTGATCTAGTGTGTATCATCCTGCTTGATTATAAATGATATATCTATATGGAGCGATAGATATGATATATGGATTCTTATAACACAGTGGTCTCTCATGAATTTAATAACACACTTTCCCGTAAGGGGGATATCATTCAGCTGATTGATCTTTCCCCCACGGGACCCACTGAACAGAGGTATCAATGCTGCACAACTTAGAAAAAGACATCTTAGAATCCAAATATTAAGTTTCTCTAAAAAGCTATCAGCAAGAATACTATCTTTTCAGGAAATCTAAGCTGTTGCTGAAGTTGTGGAGAATGTTAACAGGGACATTAATAAAACACTTCATAGAGCAAACAATCATGCAGGATTAGCCAGGAATTAAAGAAACATGAAGAAGCATAGTACAGATACACGCCAGTCCTGTTACTTATTGCCAATATGTGGGAGTGGCTGAGGAGGACCTTCTCATGTTCTCATAAACTCAGATACACGAGTCCACAGGTTGTGTTTTCTGTCTAGCTCTGTCTTTATCATAAATGCATTTAGTCCTAGGAACACAGATACTGCACTATTAACTTTAAAATGTGCAATGAATATTGAGAATTTATTATGCTTTTATATCTTGTTCAATTCTTGTTTGGTGCTCGTTAAGGAACCATATATTAACTTGGTCATAAAGTCCATAAACTCATCCATGAAAGTAAACTATTCATGGATATTAAATGAAGTATACAATCTTGAATACAGAAACTCATTGAATAGAGTTTTTGTAAAGTATGCATTTGTTGGAAAGATGTAAATTGTTTGTTCCCTGGAAACTATTTATTTATTGGAACATCAGGAAGTTTATTGTATCAATTGTATCTTTATTAGCCTAAAACACTCTATTTAAAACAAAGTTCCAAGGGCAGTCATCAAATAGAAGCAGAAAGTCATAGGTGTGCTTTAAATAAAAAAGCTCTGAAGGGGTTTGCATCCAAATAGGAAGAACAACAATATCAACCAACCAGACCCCACAGGACTCCCAGGGACTAAACCACCAACCAAAGAGTACACATGGAGGGACTCATGGCTACAGCTGCATATGTATCAGAGGATGGCCTTGTCAGGCATCAATGGGAGATGAGACCCTTGGTCCTATGAAGGCTCAATGCCCCATTGCAGGGGAATGCCAGGATGGGGAGGCAGGAGTGGATGGGTGGATGGAGGAACACCCTCATATAAGCAGGGAGAGGGGAAATGGAATAGGGGCATTCCGAGGGGGTGGGACTGGGAAGAGGATTACATTTGAAATGTAAATTTTAAAAATCTAATAAAAAAAGGGCAATAGATATTATTAAACTATGGCAGAGACCCATGAATTCATCATGTTTGGACATTCTACAGTTATTCCTTTACACAGCTTTTGGGACATGCCATTATGCAATGAAAGCAATGGGGTCAACCACAATTATAAATGTTGCCAGGTCTTTGTTTCCTATTTTGTGTCTTTGAAGAATGTGGAGCATTGATCTAGGAGCTACACATTTTAGAATGGACTCGCCTGAGCCATCTGAGATTGTTTTGTATATATCATGAATCCATAATCTACAGGTCTCATTTTGATTTTGAAAACCAGTTCTTTTTAATCCACAAAATGTTCTATGTTCTGGAAGACTTCAAACCATATTAAAGATACCAGAATTTTGCAACATAGTTCAATACCCTGGAAATCTGTGTCTGAAAAATGTTGCACAAAGTAAATATGGGTAAAGGTAGGAAACAGCATGACAATAATCTCATTGTTTTGCTTTTTCCTTTTCATTCTTCTTCTGGAACAGTATGTCAAACATATTACTGGATTTAGGCTTTTTATGTAAAGACAGGCAATCATGGGCAAAGGCATAATAAAGGGGAAGACTTGCAGCACCTGGCCTGAATTCTGTAGCTGGCCATCGGCATAACAGTAGCGTGTCTGTCCCTAGTATCTTGGATTGTGGCTAGGGACTACTGGAGGAAGGAACCAGTGTGCACGTGGTGGAAAGCACCCGACACACATTCTTGTCTCATGTAAATGCTCAGTACAGGACGGCAACTGACTGGTTTTGCATTATATTACATTATAAACATTGATAGTGTATTACTGAAGTATATGTTGAAAACATCTTAATGAGAAATCTGTCGTTGATTTTTAAAAGTCCTTGATGAGTTGGTTTAGGAGATCATTTTTTTAAAACTTGGGAACTATAAAATTAGTTGCATATAATTATGATATAAATTATTCATCACAAAAATTAAATATGCAATTGTTATCAAATTAATTGATTATAGGAGAGAGTTTCTTTGGACGGATATAATAACTCTGCTACTTTGGTCCTTGAAAGGAACTACCAGTATTTTAAACATATAAAGTAAACTGAAGCAGTTGGCATTAAAATTAAAAGTCATCAATCAGACAGATTTATTTATACATGATTTGATGTTATGTCCTTTCTGAGAATATGCAAATGATGTCTGCATTTTTTTGTACTAACAAAGGGCATTTACCCAAAGAAAGCAACTAGACAGTTACTTTGATGACTCCTTTGTAATAAGATCATGGGTCTTCTCTGACTCTTTTTTTCAACCATTAACATCTTCCAGTCCTTCAGAATTCAGTATCTTAGAAATTTTTCTTTACTCTTAAACATCTACTGAATTGATGTTAGAGATACTGAGATGGGAAATGTTTACTAGACCAAAGATCTTTGCTCCTATTTTCAAGTGTGGATAATATGGGTAGTGAGGGGTCAAAGAAGCCTCTGTATCTGCTCGAAATTCAGCAAGGCTTCACAAAGACAGTTCCCTAGAACGCCGTGCCATAAAACTGATGATATAGGCCTTATCACCTAAAAGCCTCTTCATTCTCCAGCCCTTAGAATACTCCTACCCAGCTATGTAGCTCTGCTCACATATAGGTACTCAGACCACAGGATCTGAGTTGAAGCAGAATTCATGAAAGAGGCAACCATAAAACTATTTCAAGAGTTTTGGTATGAGACTACTTTGAAGGAAAATGGATCATTATGTGTTTTGTTACCAAGCAAGCAACACACATGTGACCTGTGCTGTTCTGCATAGAGACAGTTCATTGTAGCTTTCTATAATTTCTTGTGCCTTTTCTTGAGCTCCATTGTCCTGTTTCTTTCTTTTATTCTATTCTCATGTGTTCATTTTTCTTCTCTTATTTTTTTTTAAGATTTTCCTATAGACCTTGTTTGTTTTCTAACGAGAGACAGATAGAAGATGGATCTGAATGCAGGAAGAGGTAGTGAGAAACTGAGAGGACAGGGGAAACTTTAATCTGGATATATTATATGTGAAACAATTCTGTTTTCAATAAAGAGAAGAATGAAAACAACAAAACTATGTATTGTTGTAAATATGTAAATATGTCTTACCTCTTTAATGTTCCAAAATAATAAAATGATGGCAGATACATTTTAACTCACTTTTTCTTTAAAAATATTTCATTCAACTTCCTCATATTACAAGTAAAGGAAAGATTGAAAATGCCATTGTGTCAACCTTACAATGGAGACTCAACAAAAAAACTGGGACTGTCTATTTTCAATATGGCATGGCATTAAAATATTTGTTTGTCTGCCATCTATTTATTCTATTACATAGTGATAATTAAAGAAATGGTATTTTTAAAACAAAGTTCTAAATGTTCGATTTGCCAAATGAAGGGCTCAATAGCCAGACACTGTGAAGAAAGCCTGCTAGCTCCGAGAGGAAGCAAAAGTACCCAGCTGAGCTTCCTGCTCCACTGACTTCCCAGAAGGAAGCAGCTCTTTCTTCTTCTCCAAGCTGTCTTAAACAGTCTTCAACCAATGTTCCTCCTTTCTCTTTCCAGGCTTTTCTTCTGTTCACTCCCTGTAAACTGGTTGTTTGCTCTGCCTCTTGACCTATCATTGATTTTATTTAGCTCTTATTTATAGATAGCTCTTGGGTTAAAGGTGTGTGCTAGGGCTGAGCCACAAGACAACAAGAAGCGGGTTTTTCCAATTCACAGTCTCTGGGTTCACAATGTGATCTAATATGCTGCAACATAATGGAACCATTATTTCAATGAAAAAAACCTGAGTATTTAAATCACATTGCTATAGAAAATAGGCTGAAGAGTCAGAAGACATGTTTATTAGCATCTGTTTTAGCCAGTAGTTGTAGATAGATGATAGATAGATGATAGATGGATAAGGTGGATAGATAAATAGATGATAGAACACATAGCTCTTTAGGGAGGAAAAGACTAGTGTCTCTCCTATTTTAACTAGACAAGCAGAGTTAATTTTTTTTCTGTTATCATTAGTTAAATTCAGGTCCATAAGCCACTGGTTGATGTCTATCTACCTGTCTTTACTAACTCCATCTATACAAATATTACTATACGCTGGAAACATTCTCATATGTTAGCCCAGAGATGATACTTTAAAAAAAAAATGGTTTTTATTAAGATTTATATCCGACTATTAGGAATAAACCTACTATGAACATGGTTGAGCAAGTGTCCTTGTGGTATGGTAAGTTTCTTTTGGATATATGCCCAGGAGAATATAGCTGGGTCTTGAGGTAACTATATTCCAAGTTTTCTGAGAAACAACCAAATTGATTTCCAAAGTCATTGTTCAAGTCTGTATTCTCATCAGCAATGGAGGAGTTTCCCTCTTGCTCCACATCCTTGCAGCATGAGCAGTTGCTTAAGTTTTCGATCTTAGTCTTTCTGATGGGTGTAAAATGGAATCTCAGAGTCATTTTTATTTGCATTTCTCTAATGACTAAGGACCTTGAACATTTCTTTTCTTTTTTTATTGGATATTGTATTTACATTTCAGATGTTATCCCCTTACCCCATATTTGTCCCCGACACCTGCCCAGGAACCCCCATCCCATCCCCCTCCTCCTGATCTATGAGGATGTGCCCCCACCCACCCACCCACTCCCACTTCCCCACCCTCGAATTCCCCCACATTGGGTGTCCAGCTTTCACCAGGCCAAGGATCTCCTCTCCCACCTATGCCTGACAAGGTCATCCTCCCCTACATATACAGCTGGAGCCATGGGTCCCTCCCTATGTGCTCCCAAGCTGGTGTTTTGGACACTGGGAGCTCTGGTTCCGTTGGTAATGTTGCTCTCCCCATGGGGCCACAAACCCTTTCAGTTCCTTCAGTCTTCTCTCTAACTCCTCCTTGGGAACCACATGATCAGCTCAATGGTTAGCTGTGAGCTTCAGCCTCTGTATATTTCAGGCTCTGGCAGACCTCTAAGGAAACAGCTATATCAGGCTTCTGTCAGCATGCACTTCTTGACATCCACACCAGCGTCTGCCTTTGGTGACAGTACATGGGATGGATACCCAGGTGGAATGGTCTCCAGATGGCTCCTCCTTCAGTTTCTGTCCAACACTTTGTCTGCATGTTTGCTCTCATGAATATGATGCTGAACCAGTCTACTAGGTATCATCTGATGCAGGCAACTTGACATATATTAGCCATCATCCTGGCTAAGAATATAACCTTATATGGGCCATAACATGACTACAGTAAATGTCATAAAATGGGTGATTATCCAAGATGATTCCAATATGTTCTAAATGTGATCACAAGGCTCCTCTTAGGAGAAATACAGAGAAGGGTTTTACATACATAGAAAAGAAACTGCTGTAAAAATTAAAGATATAGATATTCTCACAGCTATTGGAAACATTCTATCTCTTATTACCACTTCCACAAAGGCCAAGGAAGTTTTGCATGACTAACAGATTTCCTCCTGTATTACCCTGTATGTTTGTTTGTATATTCAAAATAAAGAAAAAACTCCTTTTGATACCTGTAGGTTCAGTTCTACACTATCATCAGAAAACATATTATTTTTCAATATTAGATTCACACATCTTGTTTGACCTTGGTATTCACACCTAGAAGTCCAGAGCCAGTCATTAACCTTTACCCTTAGCATCCTTGCTAACCTCACAAGTTATATCCTGTTATTGCTATCCTTATGACTGTTTATGGATTTTATTTTTCTTCTCTCTTCTCCTCTTCTCTACCTTCCTCATTTTTCCAATCTTCCTTCATATCTTAACTTATTTTTCTCAAAAAAAGTTTGTAATTTTTGTACTCATTCCATTTTATGTGAGGATGATTTCTTTGTTCATATCCTGCCCATTCCTCAACTCTAGATTGGTTATTTATTATTTTTATGTGTAGCAATTTGCTTTACTGTAAGCTGTCTCACGACAGGCAGACAATGTGCTGTTCCCAGACAAGTGTGACTGTGACCCCATCACAGACCTGCTACAGTATTTTCTCCCATTTCTATTGCCTTAAGAAAAAAATAGTAAAGACAACAAATTTCAACATCATCTGCTGTATCTTTTCTGTGTTTATTTTGCACAATAAGAGGATAAATATAGAGATCTACTATAGAAATAGAGTATGTGTGATTCCTGGTCACTACAATTCAATAAGCATCCCACATGTGAATGACAAAAGCTTTAGTTTCACAGTGACTATAAATAGTTAGGTTTGCACTGGTCTTTTAAGTATAAAATATCAAAAATATGTACATGCACATATCTCAATTAAAGCATTTTCTAATACAAATTCTAGAATTATTGGAATCTTCAGAAAAATAGTAATCTCCTTCCTGGTGAGGGGTTCCAGATTCACTTCAATAGCTGTTGAGGGATTAAAGTAGCTGTGAGAATTTTGTTTTGGTCAGGTATTAAGACAGAGTTTCATGTGGCAATCCATAAAATGGACACTTATGTACATTATATCATATATTCCTAGAACATTTCTCTGAGCATGAGATGCTGGTCAGTAGCATTTACCCACAATAGAACGTTGCAAACAGAGACTTACTCCTCTCAAACGCTGATGTCATTTTGTCAATTAAGTTTGTATTAATATCAAAAACACTTCGTTGCCATTTCAGACTCATCATCTCAAGAAACCACTTTCTTTGCTCATTCATAGGAAGTGAGTTTTTACAATTAAGATTTCACTTTGAGATTGCAGCTGTTCAGTCACATCTACAAACTTCCTGGTAAATTACCACATTTGAAAATTTTTCATCCACTAATAGATAATTAAATTAGTTCAAAAATTACAGAAGAAAAGTACATCAAAAGAATTTGATGAGCTCCTCATATTGCTGATATGAGAGCCATGAATGTCTTTTGTGGCATTTGAAAGGACAGACCCTTCTCAAAAAACATGTTAATTCACTTTGAACAAATCCATTAGAGAATCATAGTCAGTAGCAGCTAAAATCTTACAAAAAAGTATTTCATAAATAATATGATTTGGAAGATGAAACTGCTCCTTAATCCATGGTCTACACAATAAACAGTATGTTAGTACCCCCCAAACATCATCCATCCTGCACACTTGTAGGTGACTGTTCCAGTTACCAGCTTCATTGATAATGAGTACTAATATGTAGAGAAGACTCTTTTTTTTTTTTTCTGCACAGTAAATTCAAGAGGGGGCTTAAAATATTCAGCAACCCATGTTGTAAACAGATGGTCTGCCACTCAGGCTTTGTCATTCCATTTATAGAACAAGGCAGAACAGATTCAGTATAATTCTTCAAGGCCCTGGGGTTTTCAGCATGGAATATGAACATTGGCTTCACCTAAATGTCACCAACTGTATTAGTCCTTAACAGAAGGGGGTTCATCCTCTAAACGTACTGATTTCTCTTCTCGTCTATCAAAGCTCTAGATGCCATCATCTTCCCATATAAGGATGGTTCCTTTGCTTTGGAGATCTTGTATTAATTAGAGCCATAGTCATTAATGTGCTTAGTTAGAACTCCTGGAGATTGAGTTAGAGACTCCACAAACTTGCTGCCTCACATTGTGTTATCAAGATGGCACCTTTCCTTAAGCCTCAGGAGGCATCCTCTCCTATTTTCCACCATTTCTCCCTTATCCTCTTTCTTCTCTTTAGACTTCACTGAACTGATTAAATTAGGATTGTGTTACAGGTTGGGCTTTGCTGTTTGAGAGTCAATAACTACTGGTTTCATTTTGTATTCAGATTGTAAAAAAAAGTTTCTTTTCAATATCCCATAAGTGAACCCTCCCTCCCTAAATAATTTGTTGTTTAACTACAGTAGCATTACTAATTTGTCCCAACTTATTATTTAGCCTTTATATTCACAATTTGGCTAATTTGATGAAGAGAGTTAGTTTTCTGCTTATTTCAACTTTGGATATGGTTTTCTCACTAAATCTGATTGCTTTTTGTTTGGATTTAAGGCAAAAGATATGAGATTCTTATGGAATTGGAATGCTTAGATTTGACTGCAATTATTAAGAATTGTCCTAATTTGCAATAAGTAATGACAAGATGAAAGGGGGGGGAGAAGGACAGGGGAGGAGAGGGAAGGGGGAGGGGAGGGGAGGGGAGAGGTGATAGAGGAAGGTACAGAAGGGGAGGAGGGGAAAGAATGGGAAAGTAGAAGAGGGAAGAGGATAGGAGAGGGGAGTAGTTTTTTTCTGACAGTAGTTTGTCACCAGGTAACTTTTATCTATCAAGTTCATTAGTTATATGGGAAAGACCCAGATCCCATCAAAGACATTGTAGTAATACCCAAGGTCATTGATTATAGATCACCATAACCAATATAATGACAATTAAGAATTTTGAATAGTATAGACTATCCCTGTAGCATGAGGCTGCAACTCAGTAGTTGAGGATGGTCCCCTAGTGCTGAAGATACTGCATACTTAAGACAGAGGAGTGAGATCATTCAAGCTGGATCTGGCCTGAAAGGCTCTTTCCTGTGTTCTTGCTTCCATCGTTATAGAAAATACTATGTAAGCTGTCAAGGGATGGACATAATTACAATCTCATCCAACTGCAATGCCGATGAACTGTATCAATTACCAGAATAGCAATACATGCATAAAGACGCAATAAGTGCCATTCACATGTCAGTGGTAATCAAAAGCTGTATACTTGGATTTAAGGCCCACTCAACAGAAAGAAAATCATGCCTTGTACTGGAAACCTAGCCAGATTCCTAAGACTAGTGAGGTCATAGACATTAGAAAATAATCTACTGCTGCCACTTTGCTAAGCCAATGTAATTCGTTACTATAGTCTAAACCTTATCTTTGTACCCACAGATTAGATACTACCCTTTATCAATGAAGCCTCTCTGACAGGAAATAGAGATCATCACAAAACACCCACAACTGGACACAATGCAGAGATCAACAGATCATGGGAAGCCCAGCCCCAGTGAATACATCTATAATAGAGTTCCTGCATCTGTGACTCAGAGGATAGCCCAGAAGAAGGGGTGAAAGAATGTAAAAGGCAAAATACCAGGATGTCTGCTGCAAAGCAGTCTCTCCTTTATAGAAACAGCTGCAGAAATAAGATGAGAACAATGGCTGTATCAATGGATCTGTTAAAGTAGAAAGGGAAATTTTTCTCAGTGTCATACTACTAGGAAAAAACCAAAAGCAACAGTAAGCAACTAGTGACAGCTGGAAGAAAAAATAGCTTTACCCAGTGACTAGTCCTCTTATTGGTTGTCCAGTACAGAGTGGTCGGCCAGAAACTGTATGTACACAAACAACAAAACAGACTCAGATATATATATATATATATATACACATACATACATACATATATATATAAATGCATATGTATATGTATATTTGTGTGTCTATATGTATTTATGTATGCAAACACAAAGCAAACATAAGAAAAACAGGATATCACTGTGAGAGTAGAGAACATAGGAGTGGTTTAAGGGATAATATCTAGGAAGAACTGACAGGAGAAACAGGGGGAGTTGATGAAATCCTGTCTCAATTAAAAGCATATCAAATGTATTATTATCTGTAAATTGACACAAAAATAAATACACCAATAACAATGAAAAACTTTTAGAGTCTGCCTTTGACTTCTTACTCTATCTGTATATGATTGATACTCTTGAGAGGGCATCTCCCACTGAACCTGGAGTCCAGCTTTTCCCAGCAATATCTTTGTCTCCCACACAGAACTGACATAATAGGTACACAAGGCCATTTCTTACTTTCTACAATTGTGCTGAGGATTTGAATTCAGGTCATCGTGCTGAATAGCAAGCGATCTTACTCATTTAACCAACTCTCTAAATCCCTTAAAATTTTAAAAAGTAGATTACAGAAATAAGTATTATAATATAATAATATTGTATATAACATTTAACATATGCTTATATACATGATTAAAGATTCTTCTAGATATTGTTCAATAAAAATGAAAAGACGTGAAAACTCCAGTGAGTTAATGGTGTACTTCTTCCTGAGGAAGGGGAGGAGGAAAAGAATGAATCTATAAGCTTTAATCTTAGCTTTACATGTTTACTGTCAAAAATTTTTCTGTAGATTGAATGATTATTTTTCCTAATATAGCTTTGTTGAGATCTCCCTCTACAATGGTGTTATTTCAATATGGGGCTGTGGGAGGTGATTAAATAATGAGATTATCAATGGGATTGGTGTACTCATAAATGTCATACCAGAGAACTCCCTTACCTCTTCTCCTGGGTAATATGAAATCAGGAATCAAGACCACAGTGAAATGTACAATTTCCCAGCACTTTACTGGAGGACATTCCAGCCTCCAGGCCCCTGAAACTGTTCTTTAGAGCCACTGTATTGTATTTTGTTACAGTGATACAAATGTACTAAGACAAGCACAGGAAAGTACAAAGGAACTAGTAAATTGTAGTCATTATAGTAATACTGTTCTAAATAATTTAATGATAGATATATTCTAAACAGGCCATTAGACAGTGAATTCATTGTATGAATGTCATAGTCAACTTACACAAACCTCCATGATACAGGCTACTATTTACATTGGCTATTATGGTCTAGCTTATTGACCCTTGTGTGTAAGCTGACACATTGATGTTTATACATTTGAACACGTGAATAGAAGGGTACCACTTTACAAATAGAACGCTGAAGGAGAATAGAACGCCACGGCGAAGAGCTGGCTAGACTGACCTCTGAATGATTATGGGATGCAGGCAAAGGCCTAGGACTACACTATTTTCTAAAACACAATTCATAACACTGCAAATTTAGATTATACTGATTTAATTTCTGAATTACTTTTCCATTAATAAATTATTATTTGTTTATGCTAGCAACTTAAATTTAAAAACTTTAAAAATGTACAAAGGATTTCGAGTGTTCTATAACCACACATTATTAACAGACATTATGTAACTACACAGCATTATTTTCTATAATATTTTAATTCATATATATATATATGAATTCTTATATATTTTAATCTTTATTATATATATTATATATATATTTATACATGTATATAATATATATATAAGCTTTGTGGCTAAACTCTAAGACATAAGCACTCACACTCATAGCCTAGGCCATGGAGGTTTAGAATAACTGATATCATTGTTTTCATTTTTGTATCTTGTCCTATTGAAAGATCTTTACAGTTAATATCAACTAGACAACTTTCATCTTCCCTTAAAACAGTGTTTTCTTGTAAAATACCCTTGCAGGACCAATGTGAGTGTACTCTCTGTTACTTCGCAATAAGGAGAATGACAATACTCTGACATAACAGGAAATATAGTATATTATGATAACAGAGAAACTAGTAACATAGCTAATTACTATCATTGCCAATTATTTTATATAGTACATAATCTTTTCCTGTACTTCCATATACATAATTGTCAGGTATCTTTTACCAGCATCAGCCTTATGAATATATTATGAGTATACATGAGTAATATATTATACTAAGACTCTGTGATAGTTATTACATTGTCTAGTGATGGGAACTGCAATCTTTAAAGACCACTGTTGTTTATTAACCTGTTATTTTCCAAAACATAGCTTGTTATATGACTACATGAATTTCTTAGTATGTCTTTCATTTAAATAATTTTAAATAGTTTCAAAATCTCTATATTCCATATTTTTCTTACAATTCAAAAGTCTCGGTTCAGTTTCCGTGAAAATTACAGATTTGGGGTGAAAACACAACTTTTAGGTCTCATAATATTTGTCTTTTAAACAAATATATTTATTTCTATGTATATAACTTATTTGCAACTAAAGCTATAAGACACAGTTGTATATCCCTGTATATCATATATTAATTATATATATAATATATAATAAATGTGTTATACAATTTTGTTGTAATTTGATAGATTACTTTCATGATCTATTTTTCTGTTGATCATTCTATATATGTTTACATGTTTATATGGGAATATGTGTTATATATGCAATAGTGTATACAAAGTCTATATACATGTAAATATATGCAGATGTATGTATATAATACATTGCTAAATATACTGGACCTCCAATTTAGAGTACTAGAAACCAGCTTCTATTTAAATTGATATAAATAGCACTGAAGCAAGATAATTAGATGGCTATTATATCAATATACAGATATATAAAAATGAAAGTAATGCATATTTAAAATTTTCTCCTGTATGGAATTGCTCACTACAATAATTTTTTAACAATGTGGAAAGTTATAAGCCAATATTATTAAAAATACAATTTTCTCAAAATAAACCTCTTAAAAGAAGAAATTCACTTGCTCAGCTAAAATGCAAAATTCCAATTATGTAAGTCATACCAGTATGTTTAGATGCTATTAGAGGTATCAAATTACAGTGAACAGAAAAACAACTGATGGCAGTGTTGCCATCACTGGTGCTTTGGATCTGGGCTGTGTACTCCTAGCATCTTTGCCTCTCATTCAAAGAACTGAAAAGAAGGCTCATGGAGTTTTTCAAAAGAAGCAAAAGTACTTTATTTGGGTCAAAGCAATAGTGCAAGTGGCACAGAGAGCCACTGTCAAGTCTATTGCATCCTCATGAGTAAGGGTATAAAAATATCCAAATTCATTTTATGGGGTTCAAAAGAAGTGAATAAGAGGTATAGGGTGGGTAGGTTTCTATCATGATTGATAAATTGTGTCAAACCTTCATTTTTCCTACTCTGCATGTTCCTTCCCATAATGCATCTGATTTTGATCATAGGTGTAAAATGCTAGGTAGCCAAAAAAGGTCACAATTGGCCAGAGTTTTACTTTCCTATGCACTTTCCCAAAAATAGTTCATGCTGAGGTGGCTCTCTTATTATTCACACAGGATGATACTTGCATAGAAACTGTCCAAAACTGTGTTTACCAGTGGTGAGGAAACTTACATTATTTTTAGAGATAAGGATACATGTAGCCCAGCACAGTTTTGAGGTTGCTTGGTGCATTGTTTGGCAAGATATGTACATGTACATGGTGTGTTCAAGTGAAAGAAAAAAGCTGCCAGGAACCTGTTATGGAGGATGTGGATATGTGTAGCCAAAACCAAATGAGGGGTCCCCACATAAACTATCTCCTATGCTTGCTTGATATTGCTTATATTGATAAAATCTCTGCTTTTTCTGTGCACACAACTCTGTCACTGCGAACAGGGTTTTGCTATTTTATTTATTTATTTATTTATTTGTTTATTTATTTATTATTTATTTATTGTTTTTTCGAGACAGGGTTTCTCTGTGTAGCCTTGGCTGTTCTGGAACTCACTCTGTAGACCAGGCTGGCCTCGAACTCAGAAATCCACCTGCCTCTGCCTCCCAAGTGCTGGGATTAAAGGCGTGCGCCACCACCGCCCGCTGCTATTTTATTTTTATACATATATCTTATTTCTTCCTTGCCTAATTGTTATGGCTAAAATTACCATTACTATTGTGAATAAAAGTGGTGAAAGTAGGCCTTCTGTTTTTTTTTTACTGATATTGGAAATACTTCAATATTCTTCCCATTCAATATTCTATTGTCTATAGATAAATCACATATAGCCTTTACTGTAGTCTTTTGTTTAATGATATACCAAGACATAAAGTTATAGTCAAGAAGAACTTTCAGAATGGGTTTATCTTTAGTAATTTCTAAAAGATTTCTAAGTTATGAATTTAGTATGTGAACAAGAATTACAGAGATCAACACCTTATGAAAAATATATCCAAGTACCAGTTAAAAGAAAAAATGAATTCAGCAAAGGATGGCTGAAATCTGACCCTGTTAAAATAGACACAAAAGATGCTGTGTTTAAGTCATTCTATGATCACCTCTCTATTTACAAACTTCATTAGAAAGAAGCAAACTTGCAAAATTCTGGCATTTTCCTATAAAAACGTTGATCCATCAAGAAATATAATTTTATTCTCAGACTAGGTACATTTAACTTTGCTAGTGAAAAAGGGTATGACTATTAAGTATCTTTGAATCTGGAAGCAAAACAATGTGCCCCAAAGATAATTGAGTTTGCTCATTTAGACAAGTAATTGGTTTAAGACATTATGTGTTGAAATGCAGCTGGGCATACTTAAAGCTTAAGTCAACTCCATGGACGGGACAGTAAAATTGCTCCTCTGACTGAATCTTTATCTTAGCTTGTTGGAAAGACACAGCATATCTTTAGTGACAGGAAGTTGGTCACATACTTAAGACAAAGCCAAAATTGCCTTTGCATAACAGTTAAACAAATGAAATTAAAAATTTTTTTCCATCAATTTATTTTTAACTACCTGATCTCAGCCCCTCCTCCCTCCTCTTCTCCCGGCCCCACCCTTCCACTCCCTCCCCCATCACTCCTCCTATTCTTCTCAGAGATCAGGAATCCCCTTATTGGTACCAACCCACCCTGGCACATCAAGTACAGAAGCGCTAAGTGTATATCCTCTCTCACTGAGGCCAGATAAGGCAGTCCAGCTAGAGGAGAGGGATCCAAAGAAAAGTAACAGAATCAGAGTCAGTGCCCACTCCAAGTGTTCGGGGACCCACATGAAGAACAAGCTGAAGACATGCTATAAATGCATAGGGGGCCTAGGTCCAACTCACCAATGTTTTTTGGTTAGCGAATCAGTCTATGTGAGCCCAGCTTTGTAGGTCTTTTTGTGTACTTGACCACTCTAGCTCCCCGTTCTTCCACAAGTCTCCCTGAGCTCCACCTTTTGTTTAGCAGTGAATCTCTGCATCTGTTTCCAGCAGCTACTGGATGAAGCCGCTCAGAAGACAATTATGCTAGGATCATTTGTGCAAGCATAGCAGAGTATCATTAATAGTGTCAGGGGTTAGCTCTCTTGCATGATTTGGGTCTTGATTTGTGCCCGTCACTGGTTGGACATTCTCAATCTCTGCTGTATCTTTATCCCTGTACTTCTTGAAGGCAGGACAATTTCGGGGTGCAAGGATTTCTGGGTGGATTATTGTCCTCCTCCCTCCACTGGAAGTCCTGCCTGGCTACAGGGAGTGGACACTTCAGGGTCCTTATCCCCCACTGCTAGCAGTCTCAGTTACAGTCACCCCCATAGACTCCTGCCCACCCATCCTGTTTCTGGCACCTCCTAGAGATCCCCCTGCCCTGTCCATTGATGTATTTGTTCTATTTCCTCTACTCTCCCTATACCTGATCCCTGCCCCTGTAGCTTATTTTTCTTCCATATTCAGTCTCCCACCCATTTCTCTCCCTCCATCCACCTCCAATATCTATTTTATTTCTCCTGAGAAAGATTTAAGTATCCTCCTCTGAGCCCTCCTTGATTTTTTGGCTTGAGTCTGTGATTGTAACATGATTATCCTATATTTTATGGCTAATATTTATTTATAAATGAGACATACCATGCATGTCCTTTGGGTCTAGGCTACCTCACTCAGGATGAGATTTTCTAGTTTTATCCATTTGCCTGAAAATTTCATGATGTACTTGTCTTAATAATTCTATTATGCAAATGCACTGCATTTTTTTTATCATTTTTCAGTTGAAGGACATCTAGGTTCTTTTCAGTTTTTGCTGCTACAATGAAGCAGCCATGAACATAGTTGAGTATCCTTGTGGTGTGGTGGAGGATCTTTTGAGTATAAGCCTAGGAGTGGTATAGTTGGGTCAATTTTCTGAGAAACCACCAAACGGAATTCCAAAGTAGCTGTACTAGTTTGCACTCTCACCAGCAATGAAGGAATGTTCCCCTTGTTCCAGATCCTCTCCATCATGTGCTGTCATTTGAGATTTTAATCTTGCCATTCTGATGGATGTAAACTGGAATCTCAGAGTCATTTTGATTTGCATTTCCCTTATGGCTAAGGATGTTGAACATTTCTTCAAGTGCTTCTCAGCCATTAGAGATATTTCTGTTGAGAATTCTCTGTATAGCTCTGTACCCCATTTTAAATACTGAGTTATTTGGTTTCTTGGCATATATAATTTCTTGAGTTCCATATATTATATATAATATCATATGATATAATATATATTGGATTTTAGCTGTCTGCCAGTGGTCTAGCACCAACTATATCACTCCTGGGCAGATGTCATGCTGATGAAGATATTATTCCTATTCTGTGGGCTGCCATTTTGTCCTATTGGCAATTTCATTTGTCTTATAGAACCTTTTCAGTTTCATGAGGTCCCAATTATTAATTGTTGATCTTTGTGCCTGAGCTTTTGGTGTTCTGTCCATTCTTACAAAAAATTGTGAAGACATAACAATGAAATCCAATATATGTAAGAAATTAAAGAATGCAGTGTGTGTACAGAGCATATATGGGTTTATAAGAGAACGTCTATTAAAAACAGAAGCTTCTAGTAACAGAGAAATTGTTTTGAAATTCAGACTGTGTATATTGTTTATACACAGTGAATAACTGGACAGCCATCACAGGCATTCTGTGAATCTTAGGAAGATTGTTCTCTCTGTTTCCATTTTAGCACTTGTACTTACTCTTGTATTGCTTGCCTATGTCAGTTTAGAGGTACAGACTCCAATCTGGCTTACATACAAAATTGTACTTGTGTATAATGTCAATGTTAATATTAGTCACTGTATCAAAAATATATCTATGTCTTTAAAAGCATATACATTTTATATTTTTCCTTGCTTTGAAGATTAATTTTACTTTTTTCCTATGTGTCATAAATACATAAACAAGCCACACATATTTTTGATATGTATTTCCTGAGGTCAAGAAATGTTAAAGCTAAAAGCTATATTCCTCTCTTCTTTTTGATCCACTGAAAGCTCCCAAAATAATATTAATATTGATTTGCACAAAAAAAGGACAGACAACAGATATTTCAAGCAAATGTATACATTTTAAGTGGTCCATTATTGATGTTAAATGTGAAAACATTGCTGGTCTATTACTGATGTATGATAAATGTGAAGACATTGCTAGAAAATGGAATCATAAATCAGGCCTGAAAATAAGGTATAAGGAATTTAGTTTTTCAAAGATTCAATTCATAACTAAATCAAACTGTTTTTTCTTAGCAAATGGTTCCTACAACATCCACAACCAGGCCAACTGTAAGAATAACCTATCCAGTTGTGGCTGTACTTACCAAATCCAGGCATTGCTTACATTTTCAGCTATCTGCAATAAACATAGTAACAGCCATGATAAATGCATTCCACTCATTAGAGGCTGTCAATGTGTGAGAATTCTGTGTCAAGGGGACTTAATTTGACAGATGGAACTAGATTTGTATACAGCCCCTTTTAAGTAGTAAGATTATTCTAGATTATGTGGATAGTCTCAACAGCAGCAACTGAGAACTTTACCAGTTGATGAAAGGGGTGAAAATCAGAACCAAAGAGGTGGCAAACTGAGAAGAAAGAAGCTGAAGTTCTTAGGTCTGAAGATGGAGAGAGAAAGGTATGTAGGTATCTGTGAAGGAATGGCAGTTTCCGCTCTGAAAAAAAAAAAAAAAAAAAAAAAAACCACCAAGAGGGGGCAGGTCTAGCACCTCCATTAAAATGTATCCTCCTGACAATTTGATTTCAGACAGAGAGATCTGTATAGAACTCCTGATACTTAGAATTGATAATAATGAGTTTGAATTGCTTTAAAATATTTCTTGTGCGATTGCCCCAACAGGAATAAAATTCTCACAATGACCCTTACTTAACTTTAACCAAATAATACTACCAGCCATAGAATGGTGTATATGAAACAGATTTTTTGTATGAAAAACCTAAAATACACTTCTCACAATTTTCTGGAAAAAAAATCTTATACGTGAGGAAATTAAGATGTATGCAAACAATCTTTTTATTAAGAAATAACTGAACAAAGATTCATGCATCTGTATTTACAAATTATTTCAAAGTCTGAACACTTTAAACTGTTACTGCCTGTAAGTATCCTCTTAGGTCAGAAGCATAACTATTGTTTTAATTGAACAACTGAAATGATTGTATTGATAATTACCAAACAATGAGGTGTGGAGTATGTGACTTTTCCAGAAATGAGCTATAAAATTAAATATTTACTAAATTGTTATAGAAAATAATGACAAAAATCTGTGCAGATGAAAATTGAGTAAATATATATGCATATGTTGAACAAAATGGACTTTGAATTCATGGAATTGGGCTAGAATCATACTATCATTTCACATGTAGAACAAATTACTAGAAAGTTCAGATTCATGGATTAAATATTATTTTCGTAATATCCCACATACCTCTTTTGTGAGAAAAAGAAATATTCCTGCCTAACTATTAGAAAGTGAGTGCCTCTCCTCGGGAGAGCTATTCTACTGTGATTATATCAAATCACTATAATGCACTATTATTTTCTGTAGTAGCACACACAGAGGCATGCCTAGTACCCTCTGGTTTATGGTGGCCTTATTACTTGGTAAAGCTGCAAACCTGGTTTTACATACTCTAGGGCTCTGTGTTTTCCCTTTACACTTGTGTATCCCTTGGCAGGGTTTCCGTGGTGTTAAAGGAGCAAGTGGAGACTGGCGGCCTATTTCTGGAGGCAGCAGTACAGATTGCTACAATGAAAAGCCGAGCACTCACGTTTCCAACATCACTGTTTTCTGACAGCCACCCCAATAGCTCAGCAGGCGTTTTTAATGCCATCTTGCCAGGTATATGATTTACACTTGATAAGTAATTTGGATCTTGGCCTCTCATTTCCTAAGCTGTCAGAATGTGCGCTTCCCAGAGCAGCAGCTCGCTCAGATCCTAGAGGGTGAAGAGTGATTCCCATCCTTCACATCTTTCAACTGACCATTAAAGAAACAGTTCCATCTGGTACCCTCGATCCCTCTCTGTGTACATGTAGGAATCAGGAGGGCAAAGGATAGGAAAGAACAGGGTGAAAAATTAATGAGAATTTAATAGGAAAATAAGCCTTTTGATGCTAACCAAATAGAATACAATGATAATAGAACATAACTAGAAACAATTTCTTTATCCTAAGAAATAAACTAAAAATTCAGAATGAGATTAACTTTTAATTAAATTCTTATAATTGAATCTGTAAGCTTAAACGAATATGCTTGGTGCTAGTTAATTTTTTTTTAATTTATTTTTGAGGAAAAGAAATCTACTTTATAAGCTATATTAAAAATAGCTTTGATTCTGACACTATATTTAGTTTGTTGTGGAGGGTGGATTTCATTATTCAAATGTAAATGTCTCATAAGTGAGATATATTTAAAATATAAAACAAATAAAACAATCTTTGTCTATGGGATTCGAAAAGGGCTGGAACATTCACATGACTCTATGATGCCTAGGAAATACACAATCTCACTTGTAAATAAACAAAAAAGTTCTTATGTAGCATTTTGTATTTATATAGGTTTGGTTTTAAAGAAAGATCTAGTCTTAAAATGTTGGACAATTTTCATTGATATTTTGAAAACGTACAATCTCAAAAATTACTTCTGCTCAATTTTATTTGGCAAGTGAAAAACAAAGACTGGAAACATTATGGAATTTGCATACATCGTACTTTACCAGAATAACTAGTAAGAGAGCAGCAGCTGAATTGCTATGTCTTAATGTGACTTACTCATTAAGTAAGCAAGGTGAAGCAAGGCACGCACTAAGTCAACGCACAATTTATGCTCTTACTGAACAGGTCTTACTATATTTTGCAGTTAAAATGGTGCTCTTTCTTAAAGGGTCATGAAAGTAAAACAGAGTCTAATTTGTTATTCATCCATAAGCACTCAAAAATTCACATCTGAATCTTACAGCAAGCTTCACAGCTGCATACCAGTTTTGTTTATCTGTGTTTGTTTCTTTGTGTGAATAAGATGTGCTTTGGGAATTCTCTATCCTCACAGTCTTGTGACATTTTTTTTCCAACATAATATTTTTATTGATTATTTGAGAATTTTATACAACGCATCCGGATCACACTGGATCTAGCCTTGTGCCCCACCCTATGATTAAAAAAATATACCAAGTACAATTTGTGCTGCCCACATATTCACTGGAGCGTGGTCAAATTCCCAGTGGCCACTGGGATTCCTTGTGACATTTAACTCACTTGATTTTCATCCAGGAAATCACTATTGCCCTAGCTTGGATTGCAATGGTGATTTGAAAGCTGATTATCTACACATTACCTCTGCTTTCTTTGCTCCTTGCCCCCCTGCATCAGCATTTGCCCTGAATGAGCCCACATTCCTTCCCTCTGAGTTTTAATGTCCAGGACACTGCTACTCTCCACAGAAACTCCTGGTTAGATGCTTTGTGTCTGTTAGGAAAAAAAGAATGTACTGAAATTTCACTCATGTCAATCCTTTCATTTTTGCTTTAATGATTTTGTGAGTGAGTAAATTGGATGGTAAGACTCCTGAAGGAGGATCCCAGGCAGATGTTTAATGGTGTAACAGAGGAAATATCTCAGGGGAAACTCTACACTCAGATTAGCTGCAAATGTATATGTGTCTCTTTCTGCCAAAGACACGGGACAAAGAGAATTGGGTGGAGAGGGGATTCAGGTGACATTACTCCGTGAATCAGTGAACGCTGCTTTTAAAAGATCCTTCTTTTAAAACACACTAAGAAGATATTTTAAAGCTTCCCCTCTCTCTTCCTCTCACTGTCTTCACAGAGATGTAATCAAGCAAGCAGGATGTGAGCAAGTCACCATGATGGTCGCTGCACATACATTCCAGAGCAAGATGCTGATAAAGAGCTTGGTACAGCAGCACTATCTGACTCGGACTTTTCATATCTGACAAGAAGAGATTATTGATTTTTATTGACTCTGTCCATATCTTAAACCTTGTAAGAACACTGGGGAATTTTATAGCCCCACTTTTCTTTCTAGACATCATTTTGATTTTAGAAAATAAATATTTTCCTTATTTATTTTTAATTTAAACGAAAATAAACAATTTGAGTTAATTTTCCCACTGCTGTATACATGTGTCATATGTGTTACTATATAACAAAGATACTGTCATCAGAGTATATAATATTCATTGAGCTTAAAACTATATCTTTTTTCTCCATATTCCCCTTTCCAGCTCACCTATTCCCTTTGCTTCCTAGACAGTTTGCTTTTACCTTCATGCCTCAAGTATCTATGAGATTTATGTATCTATAATAAATAAATACAGGAAGCACAAATGAAAAGAAATGAAAATGTTTGGTTTTCACGTCTCACTTAATTCAACTAATATGAATATTTTAAGTTCTATCCATTATTGCAAAAATTAATCTAACTTGATTCTTCTTTCAGGCTAACAACTTCCACTATAATACTGCAGGTTTCCCTTGGTGGTTTCAGTTAGCTTTACATGTCCAGTGACACGTAGAGTAGCCTCAAATTTGAGAACCTTCTGCATCAACTTCCTGAGTAGCTAGGACCATAATTGAAAAAGGGTCTATAGCTTGCTTCTTCCTAGATGATTTTAGAAATTGTTTTAGGGGGCAGAAATGTAATATTGGCCTTGGTTTTCATTATTGTGACAAATAACCAAAGGAGGAAAGATTTCTTTCTGTTCGCAGTCGCAGAGGAATCAGTTCTTCATGCTCTTGGTCCGTTACACTAGGTCAGAGGTGAGACTGAAAGTCACTATGATGAGAATATAATTAAGAAAATCAGCTTATCTCATGCAGGAATAAGTAACAAACTGGCTGAAAATAAATTCATCTTCTGATAATCTGCTTCTTCTAATTCTGCCCTGTCTCCAGAGTTTTAGCACATAACAATAACGTCATCATACTATGAATTTCTCAGGGAATTAACCAATTCTGTAGGACAGAGTCCTCATTAGTCAGCCAGTTTCCCAAACCCAGCTCCCAACATTAACCTGTGTGTGACGTTTTATGTTTAAAGCATAATAGAGATTTCATCTGTAGCACATGCATTCATACATATGTCTTATTCTGTTTTTTGTAAGAAAAAACTGGAGGCTTCTGGTGATTGGTCACAGGACCTGGACACAGCAAGTCTATGTCTTGTTTCTCTGGATAACTTCCTCAAATAACAAATGCTACAGTCAGGAATGGTGTGGCTATATTAGCTACTTATTACCACATCAGCATGGGCATGGCCTCTCCTGAACACTGACATGAAAAAAAATATTTCTTTACATTTGAATCTCTCTGCTGTCCTTTACCTTAGAAGAGATTTCAAAAGTTTAAACAGAAAGATATTTATTGGGTTGTCAAATTTTTAGACTATTCTATATGAAGATTTTGGTTTGCATATATAATACATAGAATGGATATTTACAATCTGCAAATATTAATTATTAGAATGACAATGTCCTAGACTCAGCATTATTTATCAGGATAAAAAAGACAAATAGGAGAAAAATTATAGCCAACAAATGAAGGTGATAAAAATGAAACAGGCAAAAACTTAAAAAGAAGAAAAAATATAAATCATCATGATTCAAAATGCAGAAAAATATCTAAGTGTGATACTGCTATTGGAAGCGATTATAAAATATATGTCCAATATGACAAACTGACCATGAATGGCTGTGTATATCCAACAATATGGAGACTGAAATTATCCTTTTCTTTGTTTTGTTTATCCTTAAAGTCATAATAGAGGTAATTTTCTATTGAATTAAAATAAGCTGTTGGCACTTCTTCACGGACCATAGTCCTCTTTAATAATGAGGCCTATTATTGTTAACAGGGGAGAGTGATTCCACCCAATAACAAACTGATGTATCCCTTGGTGCTCATTTATAGTGGTTAAATGGGATTTAGTGAATTGTTAACAAACCAGTATAATTTGTAGAAATGTATTTTACTGCCACTTTTGAGATTTAAAAAAAATGTAAGTTTAATTTCTAGTATTTTAATCCCCAGTATCTTAGATAGCAACTAATCCAAGACAAAAATGGACATGGTTGAAATCATCAGCTTTTGGTGCATAATGAAAACCCTAATAACGGTCAAAGCTACACTAAAGTGGAATGTTACTAAAGTATATTGAGCTTCCTGCTATAAGAATCATCAGAATTATGCTAAACATACTACTGTAGAGAGATGATGTATTTGAAAAATAATTAGACAAGCTGCACTCTAATGTGTCCTGAAACGTAGAATAACATCATTTCATGGCTTAGGACAATAGAGTAATTTCCATGGTATAGTAATTTCAAGGATTGTATCCTAAAACTAATATGCATAAAGTTGAGAGAAGGTGGCTTTGAAAAGGAAATATAGTATTAAGAGAAATAAAATGTGTCTTGTGAGGTTGTACAGGGCCTACAAGTGTTAGCTGTCCAAGCCTGATAATCCAAGATAGATTCCAAATCCCAAGGTAGAGTAGCAAATAAACACCTAAAAGCTATCCTATGATTTTTCATTTGGGCAAATCATCATATCATCACACACACACACACACACACACACACACACACACACACACACATACACACATACACACAAAACACATGAAAACCATCACACCATTCTACATATCTATACACAAAAACTATCACACAGACACATGAAAACCATTACCCCATCACATCATTCCACATGCATGCATACAAAACCCATCACAAACACACACACACAACCCCACAAAACAAAAGCATCACACTATTAAATCATCACACACATAATAATAATAGTAATAATAATACAGTAATTGATAAATATGGTCATATGAGATTGCTCACCTTTCAACCTTGGTACTTGATAACATCTGGGTTGTAGAGGCATTTATGGTGAGTTTGTGACCATTCGAAGCTACATGATGAGAACTTGTCTCAAAACAAAAAGAAAAGGAAAGCCAAAACAAAACATGTCTTTTCATGTATTTAGTTAATAAGATAGAATAATTTATTTAGGTGTATGTTCTTTATTATATTTATATGTGTAAATGCCTCTTGTTTTCTTGCCAAGGAAAATCATTAAATCCCTGCCACTACCTCTTTGCTGACCTCAGCTTTCCATGTAACACTGGTGCTTCATTCTGACTGCAGTGGTCGTTGTTTCTCAACTAACCTTCCTGCTCTATCAGAGTTAGACAAACTTAATATCCACTTTTATACATCAACATACAGCTTATCATTTCCCCTTTTATATTTAAGCCATGAAAGTTTGACTGAATATTCTATGGCACTATTATCATTTACTCCTTTTTTTGCTTACTTATCATTTTTTAAAAATTGAAATTGAATAAACTCTGATTTCCATCTTATTTCTGTTTGTACATCATTCACAACAACTAAAGAGAGTGATTGAAACTGAAAAGAAAATTATGCTCTCCTGTGGACTATTCAGAGGAGATGCTGCAAGTTCAAGGTCAGGTAGATATAGTTTATCCTTTCAAGTGCTCAAAATCATGCTAATTTGGAAGACCAAAGTGCAATAACTAATTTGTTCCTATGAAAGCAATAAAACTAACCAATTGCTAAAGAGTATCTATTTTTATATACCATAGAAAGATCTATTCACACTATTTCTGAAGCAACATTAAATATTTCTCAAGGCTGTTAAGAGGGCAAGAAGATCCCTGGAATTCATGTGAACCATGAAATTCTCTATAAATATCACATTTTTTTTTGTTTGTTTGTTTTGTTTGTTTGTTTTCTGGCCCAGGATGAGTAAAGTTCTATACAATGATATTACTACAAAAGAGGTCATGAACTTGGATGTTATGGCTTCATAATTAATGCCCCAGGAAATGACAGAAGAAGCTAAAATCATGTCTCTGTTTCAAGAGAGTTTATGGCAAACTCCCTAATACCCCTACTTGATTGAGTGGCCTGTGCCATGTTGGACTCAAATGTTAAAAACTGGTTCCATCAACATAGATAATATCACATAAAATCAGTATATTGAGTTACCCATCCACAAACAGTTAAGAACAATTGAGACTTTATTCTATCTTTTTGTCTATACAAGTATACACTCTCACAACATAATTAATATTTAGGGAATAAACTTATATTTTTAAAGTATTTTATAAATGACTTTCTGAAAATAGGCCACAAAATGGTTTTAGATTTTATATTGTCTTTTATTTTTCCACTTTTCACCTTTAATGCCTGTAATATTTGAATATGCTTGGCCCAGGGACTGTCACTATTAGGATGTATAGCCCTGTTGGAGTAGGTGTGGCTTTGTTGGAGGAAGTGTGTCACTGTGGGGGTGGGCTTTGAGATTCTCCTGATAGCCAAATGTGAGACACTCTTACTCTAGTTCCCTTCAGAATGAGAGGTAGAACTTTTAGCTCCCCAATTACCATGTCTGCTTGAATGCTGAGTGGTTCCTGCCTTGATAATAAAGAATTGAACTTCTGAATCCACAAGCCATGCTCAGTTCAATCTTGTCCTTCATAAGAGTTGCCTTGGTCATGGTGTCTCTTCACAGCAATGGAAATCCTAAGACAGAAGTTGGGACCAGGGATTGGAGTATTGCTATGATAGGCCTGATTATGCTTTTGCTAGGAGAAATGTTGATTTTGGGCTTTGAGAAGCAATGGAATACTTTAAATGGGGAAAATAGACCATCCCAGTAGGAATAAGAAGACATTGATGCTACGTGTGATTTGAATTGTGCAGAACTGGCCGAAGAGGTTTCAGTGGAGAAGAATTTCAGTATGTAGCCTAGAAACTGTTTTTTGTGGTATTTTGGTGAAGAATGTGGTTGCTCTTTGCCTTTGTCTGAAGAGTCTACCTAGGTTAGGGTAAAGAGATTTGTATTAAGTGCATTGACAAAGGAAGTCTCAAAAAAGCCCAGCAGAGACTTTGTTCTCTTATTTAGTCTCCTGAAGTGCGTTTTGATCAATCATAGCAAGCTTCAAAAGGAAAAGTATAAAATGCATGGTTCAAAGAATAAAGAGGCACCAAGAAGTATAACAGAGCTGAATCCTATATTCAAGGAGATAAAATAAAGGAGTGTTGTCCTGGTACAATATCCCACCCAGGTAAGCTTATTGTTTATGTGTTCGTAGTTGAACAATGAATAATTATATCATGTTAGGCACTTTTACCTGGTTATGTTATTGTTTTTATTTGCTCTTCTAATCCAGAACAAACTGCAATCCTGAAATAGAGGGCACACTTGTGATCCAGATTTTGAGGCTGGAAGACAGGCTTTTGACCCAGAATTCAAGGAATAGTGGCCATTAAATGCTTTGGCCCAGGCAAGCAGATTTATGAGTTCAAGTCCAGTCTGGGACAAAGAAAGTTTTAGATGAAGAAAAGTTCCATGTGAAGAAAAGTCTAGGCATTGTCTTTCAGTGCCTTTGATCCCAGATAAACAGACAGAGCCAAGCAGATCTCTGAGTTCAAGGTCAATCTGCAGAGCAGGTTCCAGGACAGTCAAGCTTAGGCACTGAAAAGGTAGATAAAAGAACTCTGCAGCTTCAGCTACATGGCTCTGGCTTTAGAGTAAAGAATAGAAGGGAGTACTGGAACAATTGATGCTGGTTAGCTGGAGCTAAAAAATTAGTGGTGACTTAGAAGGGACCAACATCACTGAGGTGGAATCTTCTGGGAAGTGTTTTCTATAAACACAGAGAACTATGTTCCAGAGATAGCTAAAGTTGTTTCTCATAGCCAAGTAGTTAAGGTAGTCAAAGTGATCTGAGTACGGATCACTCAGGTGGTACTGATTTTTAAAGCATGAAGGAGTCAGTGAGAGAACTCTGACCTGGCACTGTGCAAGGCCATGGAAGGCAAATGGTGAATGTGCAGCCTCAGTTGCTGTTGACAGCCCAGGACTGAAGGGTTTATGTAAAGAATTTGAGGCTTGGCACCATGAATGGAGCCTATGAGAGGCTATTGGTGAAGCCAAGTTGCATCAGAAGACCCCAGTATATTGGAGATGCCAATACATGGATGATCACCAAGAACAGCAGCAGCAGTGGAGTGGAGTCTCCCCTCTCCCTCTCCTCTCCCTCTCCCTCCCCTCTCCTCTCCCCTCCCCTCCCCTCCCTCCCCCTCCCCCTCCCTCCCCTCCCTCCCCTCCCCCTCCCCCTCCCCCTCCCCCTCCCCTCCCCCTCCCCCTCCCCCTCCCCCTCCCCTCCCTCCCCTCCCCTCTCCCTCTCCCTCCCCTCTCTCTCTCTCTCTGTCTCTGCTCGTTCGTGTGTTGTGTTGTGTGTGTTTGTTGTGTGTGTGGTGTTGTGTGTGTGTTGGGAGTAATTCAAGGAAGTTAAATATACGGAGTATTAACTAAGAGGTAATTTCTAGGTTCTATCATATCAGCTGGACTGCAGGTGAATTGTGCAGATTCCAGCTTTCAGGAAACTACTAGGTCTATCATTTCAAAATGATTTTTTTTTTTTTTTTATTGATTTCTAGAAGTCATTCTTTCCAGATTTTCCTTTTGCTGAGACACTTCATTAGATTTTGAGATCACATGTCTGTCATCTTGTCTCAATTGAGCCAATTTCTAGGCTTCTTCCCTATTCACCAAAGACAGTCTCTTTATTTTTCTTCTTACCTGTTCTGACTACTCTGTATTTCTATAATAGTTTCCAATTAAAGTAAAATGTCCTAAAATCTTGCATTTATGCTTTAAAAAATGGCTGCAGTTATATTTTTAAGTCAAAAATTAAATAATCCCCAGTGATTCTCATGAATGCTATCATAGGGAAAAAGAATTTTTCAAGAAATTCTTGGACGTTGCTAGTATAAATGGCTAGCAGAGCAAGGAATAAGAGTGTGTAGCAGGTATAGCCACTTGCTCTTTAGCCTGCTGACCTGACTTTTATTCTCAGAATCCTCATGGAGGAGTGAAGGAATTAACTCCCAAAAGTTGTCCTCTGACTGAGTGCATGAAACAACATCACCCACCTGTAAACACAGAAATACATAAATACATAAACTTGTTTTTAATCAAAGAACAAGCAGTTCAGTGTTAGTACATTGATTACTAAAATATATATGCAAAATGCAAAATCAAAAGGCTGGTCAAGTCGGTCTTTCTATTTTGGACAGGGGTGTCTTGTATATGTTTTTCTTTCATATCTTTCTATTCATCTAACTATTAGTGGGGTTGTCAACATATGTAGATGAATTTTTAATTAAATATTGAAGCTGATTGTTTTAGAACATAATTTATTTAATTTCTAGTTCATATTACAAGCCGGTTTCAAATTTCAGGATCATATCATAATGAGTTTCTATTTTATTCATGTATGAGATCAAATATAGAATCATAAATTAGAGAACACTAGATGATGTCATCTTGTTTGCAATACATATTCTACTCACCTCAAATTCCATAGGTTCACAGGATACAGGATACATAAACGTGATTATTTACAAGAGTGCAAACTTAAATGAATGCTGAATGTAAAACCCCAATAACTGAAAATAATATCACAAAACTCATAATTTTATAAATCAGAAACTATGGTCCTTATTAGTTAGAAAACATGTTAGGAAAAAGAACTCAGAGACTCTTATTTACATGCATTATAGATGAGAATATAAAACCTGTCTATAAATCAGGTTTTGAATTTTAGTATAATTGTGCTTTTCAAAGTAGATAATTAAATTGCTATGTCTTTGGGGAAAGGTCAGCCCATTGGGATAGCACAGATTTATCTCTCTAGGGCATTTGCTCTTAATAACCATGAACGGTTGTTTCATAAGCTTGAAGGTTTGGCAAGAGTCCATTGAACCTAAAATACTTTGAAAATGACAGGAATTCACTAAGAAACACTCTAGTAGTTTTATTTAATCACCAATTAACCTGCAAATGTACCTTTCCTTATCATGTGCTGCTATCCTGCACTATGATCAGCTATCAACCTCCTGGGTTTTGTTATACTCTCTGTGTTTAGTCAGGTCTTTGAGCTACACATACAGGAAAGAGATAGGAACTCAAGTTCACAAAGAATAAAGCCTCTCATTCAATAAATTATTTTTTAATATATGTCACCTGGTTTTGTGGATTTATTTACATTCTATATTGTGCTATTACAAAAATTA
Source organism: Mastomys natalensis (assembly GCA_021653895.1). Lineage (NCBI taxonomy): Eukaryota > Metazoa > Chordata > Mammalia > Rodentia > Muridae > Mastomys > Mastomys natalensis. The sequence continues at coordinate 1,566,683 of JAJTUV010000523.1, read as the reverse complement.
TTAAGGATACTTTTTAATTTAACTTGAATAAGAAAGAATCATCTCTTTTGAGCTATATGGACATTACTATGAATGTCCACACAAGGAAAACTAAAGTTCTTTAAGGGGAAAATATGTCTCAAACCTTCCATAAAGAAGTAAAAAGAAAGGACAAAAGCCAATTTGATACTAGATTATATGTCATAATTACCCAGACTCTATCTAGCATCACCTAAAAGTAAGAGATTAGCTTGATGATAGGTTAAACATAGTTTCTAAGGAATTTTTAATAAACAAATTTATATTACCTTATGATTCTGATATTTTGCAAAATTCTATCAATATTTTCTCAAATTTTTATTTTAAAAAAAGTTATAAATCACACTTGGAAAACTTTTTTGTGTGGATATTCTCAGTAAATATTTTATCATTTTTCCAAAGTTAATTTATCCTTCTTGCTTAAAGTAGTACTCCTTTAAAACAATGATACCCAAAAGCTTTTACATCTCTCCCTTTTTTATTACATAAACAAGACTGAGCCGGTCTTAGGTCATTCTGACAAGATCCTTCTTACTATCATGAAATATGCATTATCAAAAGCAATGCACTTATGTCTTAGATTGGTAAGGCTCTGTACAGAATCTTATCCATTCTTGGCTTGCCAGTCTGTTAAATTAATAACTCTGTCTGGGGATATATTTTCAGTTTCAAGTCATGTACTTTGACTGCCAACATGTTGATGTTGTTAAAGACAAGCTTTAACATGATGGGAAGGAATAAAAATATTCCCAGGACAAAAAGGGTTAGCATGTTCAAGCTATATATGCCATTCTTGAAGCTTGACCAAAATGGAAACATTGACTTCAAGCTATGGATAATTTTATTAGCAGTATCTGCAGCATCAAAGCTCAGCATAGCAACATTCTTTAAATTTCTAATCTCACTATGCAAAGTTAAAATATCCAGAGAGGTGTTAGAATTATGCCAAATATGCTACAAGTGTCTTTAAACTTTTTTCTAATTATAAATGACTATCATTGTAAATTTTAGAAGTAACACAACTCTGCTGGTATTTGGCATGACACTCGAGATGGCTCCTTACTCTTAAACTCTGAAGCTCCTTCCAATAATTTGAATAGGATAAAGAGCATCAATCTGATGTTCCAAACACCTATCTAAATCCTCTTGTATACTCAACACATAAGTAACATTTTTTGCTAAATGATTAACAAAAGTAGCAGTCTTAACTTCTTGTGTCAAAGCAATTGCAGAAGCAGTTGTGCTAGCAATTAATGTAATTAAAGCTGTTATACCAGCAATGCTCAAGCCCACTACCCTATTGCTTCTGTTTAAAGCCTAACTTACTTTCCCAGTAATTACAAACTTTTTCAGAAAACCGAGGTTCTGTACTCAGGGCAGTAAAACAAAAGCTGGTTGATAGACACCCCCCCACCCCCCATAACAGACATGCCAGGTTTCAACACACTTACACAATTAGAAAGTATGCAGTTAATGCAACTTACAATAAATACTGCAAAAGAGACAAAAGTAATTTTAACTTGACAATTAAAAGAGCCTTATCACATGCACTAACACTTGTTTGAAATCCAGATCCTGTCCCAACTTTATCTCTTGCAAACATAACATCATAGAGATGCAGCTAACTTCCAAATATGTCTCTGAAAATATCCAGATCCAGCCTTCTAAAAGAAGACAGTCATTTTAATATTGGATTGATTTCTAGACTAGTACATGATTGAGTCCAAATAACTGGTCACCTTGAAGAAAAATACAAGAGTCATTATAAATTTGCTTTTTGATTCTTTGTCCCACAAGGTCAAAAAACTTGAGGCAAGACGATTGTCCCATCTGGGATATAGGAAAGCAAGGTGGGTCAGAAATATTTGTCCAATACAGCTTCCAGTCTCCCTTGTCGGGAACTCAGCAAGCTCACATGTCAGTGTCATTCTTTGTCTTAGCATCAGCATGTCTCACCAATCACTCTGGCAGCCACCATGCTGCTTCAGCACCCTGCAGAAAAAACACAAACATGCCCTCTTCACCATATTGGATACTTCCATATGCCAGTAAGTGGATCCTGCCTTTTCACCTAGGCATAAGTATGCCTAGTTGAAGGGTGCCATAGACACTCAGCAGAAAGTTGCTTAGCATACAATTTAAAAATAAAATAAAAAGAGCATGATTTAAATAAATTTGTGGTATATGAGGAAATACCTTCCTGTTTTTTATTTTATGAAGATATTGTTTTAAAGTTATGTGGGCCCCTTCCACAATACCTTTTCTTTGAGGATTATAAGAAATCTTTGTAATAAATTGTTGACAAGTCTCAATTCTCGACTACAACTGCCAGTTCCATTCTCTGTTTTTCTTAATTGGATATTTTAATTATTTACCTTTCAGATGTTATCTCCTTTTCCCATTAAGCCCCCCCCCCATACCACATATCTCATCCCCCCTCCTCTTACTTCTATGAGGGTTGCCCCACCCAGCCACCCATTCCTGTCTTCCTGGGGCATCTAGTCTTCCAGGGACCAAGGCCCTCTCTCCCACTGATGCCTGACAAGGCCATCCTCAACTACCTATATGGCTGCAGCCATGGGTCCCTCCATGTGTGCTCCAAGGTTGGCATTTTAGACCCTGGGAGCTCTGGTTGGTTGGTATTTTTGCTCTCCCCGTGGGGCTGCCAGCCCCTTCAGCTCCTTCAGTATTCTTTCTAATTCCTCCATTGGGGACTCTGTGATCAGTTCAATGGTTAGCTGTGAGCATCTGCCTCTGTTTATGTCAGGCTCTGGCAGAGCCTCTACAGGAGGCAGGAATCTGACACTGGCACTGGCAGAGGACAAGGAAATGGGCTGCTTGGAGGCATCTGATATTGGCCAAGGACAAGGAAATGGGCTGCAAGCAGGAATCTGACTTTAGGCTAGAACAAAGAAGTAATTTCAGGCAGGAATCTAAATCTTAGGTTAGAACAAAGAAGTAATTACAGGCAAGAATATAAATCTTATGCTAGAACAAAGAAGTAGGCTTCAGGCATGAAAATGACTTTGGGTTAGAACAGAGAAGTAGGCTCAAATATTTTGGTCATTCTGATAAGCCCTTAAGAAACAGTGATCTAGATCAAGGGAGTCTTCACTGAATTTTGTTTATTGCCTTGCTTGTTCTTTGACTATTTGTGCTTATTGTCTTGCTTGTTCCTTGACTATTTGCACCTATTGTATTGCTAGTTTCTCTCAACCTAGAACTGACCTTAACACTTGCATGAGATTAAAATGGTATAAAAGCACAAAGGAGAAGGAGGGATGGAAAGAGGGTTTATGGGGGTGGGGGTGGGGAAAGGAGATACATCTGAAATGTAAATAAATAAAATATACATAAAAAAAGAACAGAAAAAAAAATAAAACACTGATACCAATCTTTCTTCATTTTCGCTAACAGCTGTGTTTCTAATAATAATCTTTGAATATTTTAAAAATACCGATTGGCTTGTCTTCATATTCCCATGTCTTGATATTAGAAGAATTCTATCTGTGCCTTATCATTTAACAAAACTAGTTTAAACAATTTGGCCTCCTATGAAAATGAGCTTAGGATATTAAGATGTAACATTTGGAGGACTATAGCCAAAAAAATGTTATTAATTTTCTTGAAGGAAAAGTTTATAATTTTCTAATTAATCTTATTTGACAAAAACATAACAATAAAAAACAAATACTCTTTTTTTTTTTAACTTTGGATACACTTCTTGGATAACTTTGTTTGAACCATTTTAAGTAGTTAGCATGAACACTAGACATGTATTTATATCTGTACATAGTCAGGAAGTACAGCATAAATGTTTAAAGAGATTCAGTATTGGTTGGGTGCTTATGTTCTATGTCGTAGATGACAAATTCTTATTATGTCCTCCATACAGTAGAAGAGTGAAGCAGTTTTTTGAGTTTTCTTTTATACGTGTACTATGGTGATTCCTGAATGCTCTGCCCTCAATATCTAATCAACTCACAAAGGCTCTTCCTACTCCTACAATCACATAAAAACCATTGCAAAGACAATGAAAAAATAATTAAATATAGTTATCAATGTATCTTAGTTTAATTATCTTTCCTAAGCAGCATAGGTTGTCAAATATTGCATTTTATAAACATTCGAAACTGAGATGACCAGTTTTAAGTGATTATGTAAATCTAAAAATCTGTACTAATTAGCTCATTTTTACCTATTAAAATTTTTTCTGAACTATTAAAGCTTCATTGGGCCAAGGTCCAGGCTATTATATTTCTAATTAGTAGTTGTTCAACTCATCTCATTTAATTTTTAGCATATTACATCATTAGTCACAGTGTTAAGAAGGTGCTTCTATCAGTTGCTGACATATTTTTAAAGTATACATCTGCTAAAAGCTGTATTCTATGTCTGTTGCCAGTCATATTACAAATTATTCTAGATAAAACCTGAGGCAATTCAACATGAATTTATGTACTAATACCTGGGAGTTGTCCTGTTTACCCTATTTTCTTGAATTCTATACTTGGTTGACTGATATTTTCATGGCCTCTTAGAATTTATTTCTTTCTAAAATTAATTTAAAAAAGACCTTTAGTGTACAGTTCAAATTTATTAAAATCAGACCAAGTTTATTTTCTATCAATGAGTAAGGATCTAAATAAAATATAATATTTACTAGGTTTATAAATCACATGTGTATAATTATGTAAGGTAAGGATTACAAGTATACTGATAAAATATAAGCAACCCATAAGAAATTTGAGATTATGTTCATATATTCTATGTTCCTCCACTCAAATGTATTTGACTATAATGAATTCCTACTTTTGTTTATTGTTTATTTAATGAGCTACTTTGTAAAATTTAGTCTAGTCTATAATGTCTAAAACCGTGGTAAAATGTTACCATACCCAAAGGCTGTTAAGAATCTGAAATGAATTTTATTTCTCAGCTAGATCATTTAATACTAATTCCTTGAAATCTCTCACCCTGTTCCAGATCATTTGTTGCTTGTACCATTAATAAACTTATAGCCTAGAGTGTTATTGTGTTATTGTTTCAAATGTGTTCCCATTTAGAAACCTACAAATTATGTGTTCATTGTCATATTCAAAATTTAGTTATTTTCAAGGAAATAACAATGTACCTTTAATTATGTTGTCTAGAAAGGCTTACAAAAGCTTTGATTCTTAACAGAGCATTCTTTCAAGCAATTTACCTCAAACTATTAAACTGAGAAATTAATGGCTGTCTACAGTGGCTGTTTCTGGCAGATTACTTGAGTCAGATAAAGTTTGCTATAAGGTACATTTCTTTTTCTCTCTCTTTGACTTGCAATCCATCATGAAACTTGTCAACCTTTTATAACTCACTATTCTGAACAAACTTTGCCACTTGCACACAAAAACTAGCCGCACTCTGTGGATTGTATGAGAGAGAGTTCATGAGAAGCGGGGAGAAAAAGAGATAGAGAAAGAGGGAGAGAGCATGGTTGTCACATCCATCAGTACTGAAAACAGAGGGTAATGAGTGTTTTGCTTGTTTGCTTTTTCTATTTTATAATCCAGGATCCCCCCTCCCCCTGATAAATTGTTTCATTTACAGTGAGTGTGACCCGCGCAATCGTCTCACCAGCAAGAACGCACACGGGCACACAGGATCCTTCTGCAGCAGCTTTATTACCATGAAATGAGGAAAGACTCCGAGCCCCAGAGGTCTGGCGCTTATATACACCCCAGAGCGGCGTGTCCATACCTGATTGGCTGCTAGCTCATTACCCTAGATGACGCCCCGGGCTGGGCCGTGACTTGGCGCGCATTTTACCTCAGCGCATGCGCACATAGCTTGATTACGAAGCAGAGGCACACGAGGTCAGCGCCATCTTGTAATGGCGAAAGCTGCATTCACGCCCTTACCACTCACACATGCTCAGCTCACTTGTTTACCAGTAACAGACACAGGATGTCAGCGCCATCTTGCAATGGCGAACGCTGCAATTGTGCCTTCGGCCCTCTACAAGTGAGGAAGGGTCTTCCCACATCCATATCAGTTAACCTGGTTTCCAAATGGTTTGCCCAGAGGTCCATCTACCACATGATTCTATATTTTGTCATGTTGGCAATTGAGACTAACCATAGCACTGAATATTACTCTTTTTATTTTACATATCATCCTATTCCTGAAAATTCTGAAATAATATTACTGAGGTGACTAGTAAAATCTCATATATAACAAGAGATATCTTGTGTGACAGAGCTGAGGACTTCGTTCCTTCATAATTTGTATGTGTGTGTGTATGTGTGTATGTGAAGATATTCATGTAATGATTAACTTATTTAGATCTTAAAGCAAATTAGTGCCTATAAATTCTGGAAAAGAACATGAAAAATAAGAAGCTTAAGTGAGTATCTTTGTTTGGCATTTATTGCTGTGAAGAGACACCATGACCATGGCAACTCTTTTTTCCCCTCCTTTCTTTTTAAAGATTGATTTATTTATTTATATTTCAAATGTCTCCCTTCCAGTTCCCACCTCCATGAGCTACTTTCCCCATCCTCCCTTCCCTTCACCTCTAAGAGGGTTCTTCCCCACTCATCCACTCCCACCTCACCCCTTCTCTGGCATCAAGACTCCACAGGACTAAGCATATCCCCTTTGTCTTAATTGGAGTTTTACTGCTGTGAACAGACACCATGACCAAGGGAACTCTTATGAAAACAACATTTAGTTGGGGCTGGCTTACAGGTTCAAAGACTCAGTCCAGTATCATCAAGGTGGGAGCATGACAGGGTCCAGACAGACATGGTGCAGGCAGAGCTGAGAGTTCTATATCTTGTTCTGAAGGCTAACTAGCAGAATTGAGGGTCTTAAAGCCCACACCCACAGTGACACACCTACTCTAACAAGGCCACATCTACTCCAACAAGGGCCACACCTTCTAATGGTGCCAGTTCCTGGGCTGAGCAGATACAAACCATAGCACTCTCCCACTGAGGGCAGACTAGGCAGTTCTCTTGCTACATATATAGGGAGTACCACTGACCAGCCCATGAGTGCTCTTTGGTGGGTGGCTGAGTCTCTGGGAGCACTGAGGGGTTCAGTTAGTTGATGTTGTTCTTCCTATGGGGTTGCAACACCCTTCAGTTTTTTTTAGTCCTTCCCCTAACTCTTCCGTTGGGTCCCCAGGCTCAGTTCAATGGTGGGCTGCAAGTATCTGTATCTGCCTCAGTCAGTTGCTGGCAGAGCCTCTAAGAGGACAACCATGCCAAGTTCCTGTCTGTAAGTACATCTTGGCAATAGCAATAGTGTCAGGGTTTGGTATCTGTAAATGGAATAGATTCCCAAGGTAGGGCAGTCTCTGCTCCATTTTTTGTCCTTGCATTTCCTTTAGACAGGAACAATTCTGGGATAAGAATTTTGAGATGAGTGGGTGGCCCCATGTCTCAACTGGGGGCTATGTCTACTAGAGGTAGTTACTTTAGGTTCTATCTCCCCACTGTTGGGCATTGTGGGTAATGTCATCCTCATTGGGTCCTGGGAACTTCCCACATGTTATCCCTGTTTTCCACCCCACACTGCTACATATTTCTATTCGTTCTCCTGGCCCTCTGGGCTTCTCTTCTGTCTTCCCCATACCTGATCCTGTCCCCTCTTTTTTCCCTCCCCTCCCCCTCCCACCAAGTTACCTCCCTCCCTCCCTTCCTCTCTCTGTCTATCTCCCATGGTTATTTTGTTCCCTTTTCTAAGTGGGTTTGAAGTATCCACACTTTAACTGTCTTTCTTGTTAAACTTCCTATAGTCTGTGACTTGTACATTGGGTATTCTGAAATTTTGGCTAGTATATACTCGTCAGTGAGTACGTACTATGTATGTCCTTTTGGATCTGAGTTACTTCACTTAGGATGATATGTTCTAGTTCCATCCATTTGCCTGCAAAATTTGTAATGTCCTCATTTCTACTAGCTGAGCAGTATTATGTAAATATACCACATTTTCTGAATCAATTTTTCTTTTGAAGGACATCTGAGTTGTTTCCAGTTTCTGGTTATTATAAATAAGGCTGTTATGAACATACATGAGCATATGTCCTTGTGGTATGGTGGGGCATCTTTTGGGTACTGGCCCAGGAGTGGTATAGCTGGGTCTTCAGGTAGAAATATTTCCAATTTTTTTGAGAAACAATCAAATTGATTTACAGCTTGTAATCCCACCAGCAATTGTAATCCCACCAGCAATGGAGGAGTGTTCCTTTTTCTCCACATCCTCACCAGCATCTGCTCTCACCTGAGTTTTGACTCTTAGCCATTCTGATTGGTGAAGATGGAATCTCAGGGTAGTTTTGATTTGCATTTCCCTGTGACTAAGGATGTTGAATATTGCTTTAGGTGCTTCTTGGTCATTCATGATTCCTCAGTTGAGAATTCTCTGTTTAGGTCTGTATCTCATTTTTAATTGGGTTATTTCATTTTCTGGAGTCTAACTTCTTGTGTTCTTTGTATATATTGGATAGTAACCCTCTATTGGATGTAGGGTTAGTAAAGATCTTTTCCCAATCTGTGGTTTCTGTTTTGTCCAATTGACAGTGTCCTTTGCCTTATGCAAGATTTTCAGTTTCATGAGGTCTCATTTGTCAATTGTTGATGTTAGAGCCTAAGCCATTGGCGTCCATGCTGTCTTATAAACAAAACATTTATCTGCGGTTGACTGATAGTTTTAGAAGTTTAGTCCATTATCATCATAGTGGAAAGCATGGCAGCATCCAGGCAGGCGTGGTGCTAGAAAAAGATTAGAGAGTTTTACATCTTCATCTGTAAGCACTAAGGAGGAGATATTCCACACTGGGTGGAGTTTGAGCATAGGAGACTTCAAAATTCGCCCCCCACAGTGACATAGTTCCCCCAACACAGCAATATCTCCTCCAAAAAGGACACACCTCCTAATAGTGACACCTCCTATGGCTAAACATTTAAACACAAAGGTCTATGGGGGCCAGAATTATTCAAACCATAATAGTGAGGAAAATTTGAATTGGAGTACATATCTCGAAGAAGGCATGATGTATTTGCCAGTGTTATATTAGATTGCCAATGAAAGTGCTACAAGGAACAAAAAAAAAATACATGGGGTTCATTAAGAAATACAAGAAAAATATCTACAAAACAATAAAATTATAATTGGTCAGAGGAAAAGTAAACAGTATAACAAGCACAGAGCCCCAAACACAAACACTACATGCTCTTCCGGAGATACAATGATGAACCTAATGATGTAAAAAGAGAAAAGAAAGTTCCGAGTGAAAACAGACAATAAATAAGGAAGCTGTGTTCCCTCCATCTGTATCAAGAGGTACTGACTTCAACAGAAAATCACATTCAAGAAGGAAAATCAGGTGCAGACTTGTAGAGATCATCATAAGGTATTATACAACATCAACTGATGGCCAGCTCTAATAGAAAGGCTAGAGGCCTTACAGAAGCCCATGTAAAACCAAACTCCATAACTATGAAGGATATACACAATCTATATATTTTATCTTTAATTCCCTATAACCTATGTAAGTTTTGCCAAGAAATGGGACTTTGTATGTACAATTTATAGACTATAATATATACAGGAATTATTGTTACAGAAAAGGGAGACGGATAAGGCCAGTAAACAGCTAGACTATGAGTTTCATACATTGTAAATGAGTGAGTGTAGCTTAAGTGCTGAATGAACTCTGAAATATTAAATATTCATAAGCCTGTTCTGCAATAACCACTAGAAAATATAGTAGCATCTACCTGAATTAAATACATCAAAGCAATGAGGAAAATACAATTAACATAAAACATGGAAAAACACTGGCCAAAATGAATTAATTATTTGAATATTCAACATACCAAAATGAATATCACACGAGTAGAAAACTTTTACTAATATATGTATAAAGTTAATTATGAGAAACCTTTCCAGAAAGACAGCTACATCTTTAAATGGCTTCTTGGTGAAAACTTAATTTAAACATCTAGGAGAGGTATAATACAAATCTAATACGTATTTTAAATAAAGAAGAAAATTTGCAATTGACTTAACAAAACAATGATGTTCCTATTAATGAACCTAAAGTCAGTACTAGGAATTAAAATAGAAGTGAATCTCTTCTGAACTACATTCAACCATCCCCCTCAAATTACCAGTCAATAGAATTCAGAAATATAAGTGATATTAACTTGATAACCAAGTGAGAATCATAACCGAAATACAAAAATCTGTCAATATTTTTCAAAGCAACATAACATTATATTAAAAGATTAATAGGAAACATGTGATACTTTAAATACATGAAGAAAAAATAATTTTGAAGGCTTTTCCCCATTAGTACCTGAACAGGGAAGCCCATGCCTTGAATCCTAGAACTATGGAGTCAAGAGATAGGTGGATTTCTGAGTTTTATAATAAGGTCAACATCATCCAGAGCCAAACAGATCCTATCTAAAACAACCAAAACCACAGAAACAAATGAACATTAAAAAAAAAATCTCAAAAGACTATTCTGCATTCATTTATTTAACTGACTTGAGCAAACACATGCAAAGAGGCCAAACTCATGATAAATGGAATATAGAATACTTAGAGCTAGCATGGAAATGGCCAAAGATTGACCATTTTTCCTGTAAGATTAGTAATAAGGCAAGCATAACTGCCAGTCACATCCACACTCAATACTTTATGGAATTCCTTCCATTGTGTTTCTTTGTAATACACAATAAATTAAGATATATAAAAGCAAAACTAGTAGAATTAATAAGTGAATGTATTACCAGCATAAGACACAAGCCTGACATGAAAGCAATTTGTATTAAACTGGAAAATAAAATTGAAATAAAAAGAAAAATGTAGTTATGGTAGTATCAAGGGTAGACTCCCTCTCCTGGCATGGGAGAGGTTTGAAGAGGGGGTTCAGATGGACAGAAGGGGCTAGGTGAGGAGAGGATGGAAGGAGAGAGTACTGGGAGAGATGACTGGAATTGCTGGCTAACTCTGGAACAAGCTAGAAACCTAGTATAATAGAAACTCCCAGGAAACTATGAGGGTGACCCTAGCTTAGACTCCTAGCAATGGGTTATACTGAACCTGAACCAATTATCTCCTGTAACCAGGCAAGATTTCCAATGGAAAGTTTGGGACACCAACCCAGCCACAAAACCATCAACCTACAGTTTGTCCTACCTGTAAGATGTGCTAAGGAAGAGATAGCACAGAACTTGTGGAAATGGCCAATAAATGAACATGTGAGGCCCATGGTGTGCTGGTTTAAATTCATTTTAATATTGTAGGATTATTTACTACTGCCGTAACTATTATTTTATTCATTATTCTTTTGTTCAGTCTTATTTTCCAATTTAATACAACTATGGAGCCTGCATGGCACTGATCTAGACCCTCTGCACATATCTTACAATTTTATAGCTTGATCTTCTTGTGGGACTCTGAACAGTGGGAGCAGAAGCTATTTGACTGTGTTGCTTACCTTTGAGACCTTTTTCTCCTGCTGGGTTGTCTAGGGGAGGTACCTTGTGTTACTGCAACTTTGATATGCCATGTTTGGTTGATATCCACAGGAGACCTGCATTTTTCTGTTGGGAAATGGAGGAGCAGATGCAGGTGGGGGAGGGGAAGGAAATAGGAGGAGAAGAAGGAAGGAAAACTGCAGTATCCTTATCATAACATATCTACCTTTAATACTATAAAATATTGCTGAAAAAATAGAGGACGTGATATAAAAAAAAAAAAAAATAGGTCACCATAAGACACAATTAAATTATACAGTTCAATTAAAGGTTACCCTTGTAACAATATTAGAACAAATATAACAATGAAGAATGTACTACCAGGAATAGGAAGCACATAAAAAAACTGTCCAAAGTCTTCAATTATGAGGCAAATGCATAAAAAAGTAAATTACATATCATTGTATTGAGTCAAGACTCATTAGATTTCAAAAGTTTGAAAACAGCACACTTTGTTGAGGATAAGGAACAAGAAACATTTAAAATTCTTAAGTCCTATTTGTCATGTTAAGGACCATTGCAGATGGTTTCAAATGAATCTACAATTTCTTATAACTCTAAGCACCTTCTGTGTTACTAGACCAGCTGGAATGGTAATTACAGCTCGTGTTTATCATTAGTCACTTAGAAAACTTTAAACTCAATGTAGTCAACTGCTCTTTTACTTCAAAGTGTCTTCCCTGTCTCTTATCTCCTCATCCTGTGGCTGCTCTGACTCACATGGAGTGATATCTAGATGACTGTATCAATAATTTTTCTGCTTTGGGCTACTTTTTGCTATTGTGCTTAGTGGTTTAACCATTACTCAAATAATTCCACAGTATCCTGGCAGCACAGTCTTGACCTCCTCAACTCAATGGCATTGGAAAATAGACTGCTATAATAACATACCATGAGCAGAACCCATTGAAGGAAGAATGCTTAATTGAGTGTTTGCCTCCATGGGGAGAGTCTATAATGGCAGGGAGGCATGGCCACAAAGGCTGGAAGCTGAGCCACCATCTGCATCCATGGAAAGTAGAGTGACCAGAAACATGGCAAAGCTTTAACTTCTCCAATACCACACCCAGTCATACACTTCCTCTGAAAAGGCTCCACCTCCTAGAAGTTCTACAACCTCCCTAACCACAGTATCGACTGAGGATCGAGTATTCAAATACCTGAACCTAAGGAAAATATTTCTTATTCACATTACCATACTTGATAAATGGCAAGGTCTGGTCTGTCACGGATGACTGACAATTGGAAATTAAATTAATTTTCAGTGAATCACAATTTTTTAGTCTCTCTCTTTTATACTTTTACATATCTTGGTTGGATAGTTCTTGGCTCTCAGTATGGCCTGTTATTCTCCAGTAACTGCTCTTTTCCTTTTTTCATATACTGAGGTTTAGTATTAACCTTGAAACCGAAGCTCTCCCAGAAGGGTTAGCTATACAAAATTGAATTCTTTCACCTCCTTGGCTTGACTGTAGTCTGTGACATTTATTTCTTTCTTCCCTTTATACCACCACAGGCTGATTCATCCCCTTGGACTGAGTTTTAGAGACACTTAAACTACAACTGCATCAGTTTTCCCTGTTCTACCTTCCAGAATAGGAAAGTTGATGTGGAAAGTCCCCAGCCGTGGCTTGATATTACTATAGCCAAGAGCAGAGAGCAGGACCTGTAGCTCAATCATTAGTTCATTCATTTAGTGCTTAATTCTTTTTCTGTCCTTCCCAGTAGGTATTCTAGTCTTTATTTTCTTTGCATACTCTTGTTCTGTCTTCCTGTTTCTGAGTTTAAAAATAGGGCTCTCCCGCTTTTTAAAAGAATCATATTTGAGTGTGTGGTCCTCTGTTATTCTGGAGTCTACACAAGAGCACAGCTAATCTGTATTTTCTCACTGCTCCTGCTTTTTGGTTCAATTTGCATTTTTTCACTTTCTTCTATTAGCTTCCTAAGTTTTCCTCACTCCAAAAGGAAATACCATTTTTCCTCTCAGGGTAAAAAAAAAAAAAAAATTTTCCCTCGTCTTTCTAAAAAAAAAAAAAAAAAAAACACGTCTTCACTCACCATTTGTATTTCAAGTGTAAAGTCTTCGTCCCTGGCCACCTTAATATCTTAAACCTTACCACAGCTTGCAGGAAAGCTACTTGTGACTGTGTGCCAAAATCAATATGTTTTTGTCCTCTTTTTTTTTTTCTCATTTGTGAAGAGCTAAGGTATAGGATACTGTAATACCTTCTCTCAAAGGCTTATCTTGGTTTTCTTTCTTTTTCCAACATAATATTTTTATTGATTATTTGAGAATTTTACCTTGTGAACTCCAGTCCCACTCACTACCAATCCTCAAGGGTCTACTCTCCCACCCTCATGACTTCTTCCACCAAAACAAAAACAAAACAAAAGAGACGAAGAAGAAGAGACAATATACAATTTGTAATATACTCACTGGAGTACAGTCACACTACCAGTGGCCAGCCCCTTAAGGAAACTTGTCCTTCCCTACACACATCCTCAACAGAAGCAATCTAATGGTGGAGAGCTACACCTCAGTTTCTGTATCACAATTTTTAAGAGTTCTCTTCAATGGCTTCCTGTCTAGACTGTTACTTTGTAGGATGGGAGTTGTCAAAGAACTTCTATGTACCTCTACATCTTTGATGTGGCTTTCATGCCCTGGAGTCTTGGATTTCAGTGCTAGGCACTGTGTCCCTATTATTTCTTCTTCACATGCTTTGTTATATTTCTTTCATACTGATCTCTTCATAGGAATTACTGAGTGACTGCACATGGGATGGATATCCAGGTGGAATGGTCTGTAGACGGCCCCTCCTTCAGTTTCTGTCCTGCACTGTGTCTCCATATTTGCTCCCTTGAGTATTCTGTTACTACTTCCAAGAAGGACTGAAGCCCCCCTACTTGGTCGTCATTCTTCATCAGCTTTATGTGGTCTGTGAGTTGAATCTTGGGTATTTCAAGCTTCTGGGCTAAAATCCAATAATCAGTGAGCGAATACCATGTATGTTTTTTGTGATTGGGTTACTTCACTCAGGATGATATTTTCTAGTTCCATCCATTTACATAAGAATTTATCAAATTCATTGTTTTTAATAGCTGAGTAATATTCCATTGTATAAATGTACCACATTTTTTGTATCCATTCCTCTGTTGAAGGGCATCTGGGTTCTTTCCAGTTTCTGGCTATTATAAATAAAGCTGCTATGAACATAGTGGAGCATATGTCCTTGTTATGTGTTAGAGCATCTTCTGGGTATAGTCACCAAAGGTAGACGTTGATGTGGATGTCAGGATGTACATGCTGACAGGAGCCTGATATAGCTGTCTCCTTAGAAGTCTGCAAGTGTCTGACATACTCAGAGGCAGATGCTCACAGCTAACCATCAAACTGATCATGGGGTTCCCAATGGAGAAGATAGAGTGAAGGCTGAAGGAGTTGAAAGGATTCATGACACCATGAGGAGAGCAACAGTACCAACCAACAAGAGCCCCCAGGGTCTAAACCACCAGCCTAGGAGAGCTTAGGGAGGGACCCATGGCTCCAGCTATATATGCAAGTGAACTATATATAAGTGGGAGAAGAGATCCTTGGACCCATGAAGGCTGGGCGTCATGGGGGGATATTTGAGGGTGGGGAGGTGAGATACGGGGGAGAGTGGGTGGGGGTACACCAACGTGGAGGCAGGAGGAGGGGGGAAGGGATAGAGAGTTCCTGGGAGGGAGGGGGGGAAATGGGTAAGGAGAGAACATCTGAAATGTAAATAAAATTTCCAATAAAAAAAAAAAGAAAAAAAAGAAAGAAAGCAGTAAGTTAAGGATGTCTATGCCGATGGAAAACATTTTAAAATGTTCATTTCTATAGAAAACATGATCTTAAAAGTATGAATATGTTCTTAATAAAGTAATTAAACAATAAAGAAAAAAAAAGGAATTATTGAGTGGTAATTGGTAGTTAATTACCTTAACTACCAGTGTTACTAACCTTTCCCTAAACACAGTACTGTTCTTCACTCAATGAATAACTCATTTAAATGCAAAAAAAAATAATTTAACATTTATAATATATGTATATATACATATATTCCTATATGCATACACACTTATAAATAAATAATAGAAAGTCAGTAGACTATAAATTGTATTTAACTACAATGTCTAAGTGTCTCAACTACTTATAGCCCATATTGGCAACAGCAAATTATCTACTTATTAATACATGTGTCTACTTTTTGTATTTTGATTTTCTGTTATTTTTTTCCTGTCTGCCTATCTTATCTACTTCTGAGAGCCATGCTACTTTCAATCTATTTAAAGATCTTTATAATTTACAAACACTCAGCACACACCACAGTCTTCTCCTCACATCTCTCAGCTCTTGTGCCATAGCTACTTCTATCTATAATTGCTAGTGCAGACATCTAAGAAATTGCTTCCCTGTTGTTTCCCAGCTCTCAGTTTTAAATCTTTGGTTATAAAAACTAAAATGTGTAACCTCCTACTGTAATAAAATCCTGCCCCACTGGCTCTGCTAACTACACAGAATTAAGCTATCAATATTTCATGCACACTGAATCAAATTTGGTCCTATCCATTCATGATATCCACTCTAAATTCTTCTTTTTATTGGTTATTTTATTTATTTACATTCCAAATGTTATCCCCCTTCCTGATTTCCTCTCCACAAACACTCTATCCCATCTCGATTCTCCCTGCTTCTATAACGGTGCTCCCCACCCACCCACCCAGTCCTGCCTCACTGCCCTAGCATCTGGGGCATCAAGCCTTCACAGGACCAAGGGCCTCCCTTCTAATTGATGCTAGATTAGGCCATCCTCTGCTACATATGCAGCTGGAGCCATGGGTCTCTTCATGTGTACCCTTAGGTTGGTGGTTTAGTCCCTGGGAGCTCTGGAGTATTGATATTGTTGTTCTTCCTATGGTGTTGCAATCCCCTTAAGCCCCTTCATTCCTTCCCCTAACTCCTCCACTGTGGTTCCTGTGCTCAGTCGGATGGTTGGCTATGAGCAAAAGTTTCTAAACTCTACATAAATAGCTCTCATCCTTTCTATATTGTTAACACACACAGCACCTTTGTTATACAGATTTTGATGCCCAGAGCCATGACCAAATTGCTTCTTTAATAGGGTACACTTCACCTTGCTTGCTCTTTCCCCTTGCCCGCACCTACAAATACTGTGTGTTACAGTCAAAGGCAAGACTCAATTTATTAAGGCACCATTAATTACACTATTCTCAACTTCTCTTTTCCTAGTTACATTTATTGTCCACCATCACTAGGAATTTTCCTGGGGTGTGGAGATGCTATTGCATTCATTTGTCAACTAAATTGTCAAATTCCTGCTGCCAGGTACATTATTAAATAAAAATATTTATTGACAGATGGGCAGTAGTCTTATATTCTAACTGCATATTTTTTTAGCACCTGAAATATTATATATTCAGAGTGTTGCCTGGGTGCCAGATGCTATCTTAAATACATTTAATCCTCCCAAACACACTTGGCAGTCGTTGTTATTAAATCCATTTAATAAATGAGAACTGAAGTTCAGAGAGGTTAAATCTCCAAGGTCATATTGCTAATCAAAACCAGATATGTTTGATTGCAAAGCCCTATAATCCTTCCATTATACCTGGAAAATTCCAAACACTTGTGAAATGATTGTTTTAAATGAGAAGACTTTCAGTTGATTTAATATGATGTCAGGCATTTTTATATAAAATCTTTACTGATTTTGAATTTTTAAATAATTATGTTTGTTAGGCCATTGTTTTGTTTGTATTAAATTTTATGATTTTTCCCCCTGCCACTGAATGCCACAGGAACATTTGAAGTTCATCATAATTCAAGAATTATTATTGATATTATTGTTGTTATATGGTAATGTCACCATAACATCAGATGCCTGATACTGAGAAATTGTCAAAATGCACTAGAGAAATTTTATATCATAATGGCAAGCACCGGTATATTAAAACTGAAACATTTTAAAAGTCTGCTGTTGTTTGTTAGCTGTTTTAAATAAACTGTGGGTTCTTTAGAAACACATTTTTAAAAGGCAAATATTGCAATGTTTACCTCATAGAGAATGTTACGTATTATAGGTTACATTATAATATATATGTTATAAAAGTAAAAAATTGGATTAAACCAATTTTTTGAGGTTTGGATTAAACCTCAAAATGTTATGACTCTCTAGATATGCTCAATGAAAATCAGATATTTTTTCTAGTGGAAAAATATCTGAAAATTTTACAGTACAAAAAAAATAAATAAATCCTTGTAAATGATCAATTAATCCATGAGCACATCAGTCAAAGAAATAGATTTCCTTTTGGTTTGATCTTATTGAACTAAAAAGCCTCCTGTTTCAGCCTCTTGTGTGCTCAAATCAGAAGCATATCTTGTTTCACATGGCACAATTTGCAGTATTTATTTAACAGTAATTAGAAATACTATTGAAGAAAGCCTATGACATCAAGTGATGGAGACTAGAAATAGTTTTGTTACGGAATTATTAAAGAGAATGCCCTTGAACCAGACTGTAGCAATTCACCAGAATGGTATGTTAACTCTACCCCGCTGACTGGAAATAGGACAGAAAAATTGATGCTTCTCTTGGTTATATTTGGTTGAGAATATTCAAGAAAGGTTGGTGTCTGAATACAGTGGCATCAGAGAGTTTTAAAAACAGTATTTTTCTTCTGTTCTTTCCTGTCACTGTCTTCTAATATCACTAAATCAGCTTGAAGTCTTTGGCCCTAGTTAAGAATCTGAAGAAGCTAGCTTGGCAGATGTTCCTTTTGTTTGGATGCATCCTCCACCTGGGAGACTGGGCAGGGTTGGTCTGATTCCTGGAACACCGGGTACTAAGGCACTTCAGAAAACTGTCCATTGTGTTTTGTTTCCGAAACACAAGGAATACCATCGTGTTGGATGCTGGGGAGGACTTCTTTTCCCTTTTCTTCAAAATGAAGAGGAAGCCCCAAGCATTAAGAAAGAAAACCAACTGCACTGACTAGGGGAATTTGAGGCAAACAAATTCTTTCTCTATGACAATATGGAAAGGAGAAACATGACAGAGTTAACAAAAAGACCCATCTTTCTGTCAGCAGTCTTACTTTCGTTCTGCTGAGATCCATTAGCAGCTGTGAAGTGTGAAAATTAGGAGCGAAAGCACAGAGGATATTTTAAGGCTGCGAATGCAATCAGCTTTCACAATCCCTTATCACATCGCCACTGTCCTCCACCAAATATTGATCGGCACTTTTTTCCTCCTTAATGATTGCTCAACAGATTCAAATATTGCCTCAGAAGTCCACAAAGGGAACTGACCTGGCACAGACTGATAGCATCAGGGGCCTGTTTCCCAGGAGAATCAGCCAAGGGGACAGGGAAGGGAGCAGATGTTTTTTATCAACAGCAGCGATAGTGCGCTACCGTTACTCCCTTCCTAACCACATGCTCTAGGCCGTAATCATGTACTCCCTTCTTTTGCTTTCATAAACACAGCAGCATGTCATACTTCAAAGCCCGTCTTGTTGACACAGCTTGCTTCAGCTGTTCACATAGCAAATTGTTCACCGAAACCAAAGTTACCTCAGCTCTTTGCCAAGTGACTAAAAGAGGCTGTAGATTCTCGATGATGATTGCATTCCAGTGTGCCACTGCATGGGAGTCTACACACGTGGCATGGATTACTCTGCACATTTTAGGTCCTTGCGATGTATGCGGCTACGCGAGCTAAGATGAAGTCACCGCACCATTTCGCTTAAGCTTCCGAACATCCCATCGAATTCCTTTCTGGGCCAAAATTCCTTTTCATATACAATACAAATATAAACAGCAGAGATACCAGGGATATTATGTGGGTTGTGAAACAAGGCCATATTTACTGCTGCCATCACTTTGCCTGAGCTGACTGTTTTCTATCTATATCTATTTCTACCTGGAAGCCTACACAGTTTATATACCACAGTTTTGCGTGGCTATCCGTCCCCCCTCCCCCAGTCCTGATCAGATAGATTCACAGCAACAGTGCTTGATGGGCTAAAGACTGCCACAGAGTGTCACATCTTAGATTCAACCCAGGTAAACCCCAATCCTGTAGTCTAAACATATTCCCTTTAAGACTTAGTCCCGTTATCTATAGTGACAGATCTAAAGTACCCGAAGACCCACTTAAGTTTTTAAATCCTATTTTCTCTGTGCTAATGCTTGGCAGTCAAAGCTAAAATCAGCACAATTGCAATCTTAACGTCTTTCTAAATGATGACAAACACCTTTAAAGACAATCCAGGTGGCTAATCTTCCCTGGTCTTCTAAAGAGAATTTTCTCATGAAAAATGGCCAATTTCCCACAATCTGCTCACTTTCTCTATCTCTTCTACTGGGATTAGTAACTCTAGGATACTATAATATGCATTTCCTGCTTCTTATTTTGCTTTTTAGTTGGTTTGTCCAGTCTCCTTTTTTCTACCCAACTGTTTTACATCACAATCAGATTTAAATTGAAAGCAAAATTGTATCATTCCATTCACATGTTCTTGGTATAATTCTCCCAGCCCACCTGACCATAAATACTTTTTTCTAGCTGTCAAGGCCTTGATGATTTCCGAATCAATGGTTTTATTATGTAATGCGGAGGCTCTAATCCAGTGCCTAACTGTGCTAGTCAAGTGTTAGACCAGTGAGCTATGACCCCAGCCTACGTTTTTCATATTTCTATTATTAAAATAGATTTCTCATAGGTGGGGTGAGATTCCTCCTGAGCATTTTTGTGTTTCTACTTAGGAACCTACTCCCAGCCCCATCACTTGCGTAATGTGAATTCTGCAATTCTGACTTTAATCTTCTAGATTCTAAGCATCCTTCCCAATCCAGTTCATACCTCACAACACTCCTTTGTTTGAGCTTCTCCAAGTGCTCTCAGCCTAATTCCAGATGAATCAATAGTTCACAGATATTCCCACCAGCAAACGTGTGACCTCCTCCCTCCCATGAGGGAACAGAGTGAGAGTAATGGAGTTGGAAATACTAGCAGTATACAAAGGAAGGGTAAACTAGAAGTTGTAAGTTAGATCTAATCCAGAGTCAGAGAGTCACATGTTAGTGTGATAGGAAGCTGACCTCAGAAAAAGCACCCTGTCAGCAGACAAACTGGAAACTATGGAATACCAGCACTGAGAAAGAGGCTAAGAGCTACTTCTAAGTGTCCTATCAGAAGAGGCTTTCTACTACCTCCTAAAAGTTCTTCAGAACTTGTCGCCTGCTTGATTGCTTAAGAAATTCAGCTTATGCTAAATGCTGGCAAAGATGTAGCAAAAGGGAGTAGAAGGCAGGGCTGGTTGAGGCATCAACTAGTTCAAGCAAGTATGGAGATAAGTCTTTTGCTTCCACAAAAGGTAAAATTAGAACTAGAGTATTACCCACTTCCAGAAATAAATGCTAAAGACTAATGTGGTCTAATGGCCACACCAAAGCCTGTCCATCCATGGTTCTACCACACTATTCACAATAACCAAGATATGAAATCAACATACATATCCATCAACACATAAAAAGTGAAACAAATGTGACATACCTGATAGACAACAGATAATTGGATGATAGATAGATGATAGACAGAACGATGATAGCTAATAGATTTAGAAAAACAAATATGTGTTCTGGTAGGTGTGAGTCTTAAATTATTTATAATTGCATAAAAACATTTTTATATGTCTATAACATGATAGTAGAATGGAGGACTATCAGAAGGAAGGGTAATAATGAAGAGAAAAATGGGTGAGAGAAAAAAGGAAGAGTGTGGGAGAAAGAATATAGCAAAAACACATATCATACTTGGGGGAAAAAAGGCTTTATGAAACCTAACGCTTAAGCAATGATTATATACCAATAAAGCAAATGTGTGAGAGAGAAATAAATGCATGTGCACATGTGTGTGTTGGCACAATTGCCTAAATAGGCATCTGTGGAACCTGGACATTGGGATACTGAATATAAAAAGATACATGAAAGTATTGATTTAAGAAGTACTATTTCAGAGGCTGTTGCTTCTAGCTAAAAGGAGATGGAAGTTGAGGAGAAGGAGGAAGAGGAGCGGCAGCAGCAGCACCACCATCATCACCACCACCACTAACAACAACAGCACCCTGTTTTGCAGCTGCCAGGTCCAGCATGCCCACAGAAGGGATGAGTAACATTTTTCCTTCCCCTGGAACAGAGCCAGCAGGGCATAGGTCTTCCTGAATGCTGATGGTTGCTGTAGGTCTAAGACTTAGTTTCATAATAACGTATATGTTTTACTTTATGTTTCTCCTTCAGGGAATGCTCTCCCTGCCAAGGTTAATGACCTCCTGATAATTGGAAACAACATGATTCCTGGAAGTGAAAATGTGTCCGGCATTCCTCAGCAAAATGATAATGCTGTGACCTTCAGGACAGCCCTTAAGGGTGTGGGAAAGAACTCTGAAAACATAAGTTCAAGAATATATAAGTCAATGTAAGAACTGTTCTTTACAGGACTTCTCACTATGCAAAACATAAAGGTGTGGCATGAATTGTATAAAAGACTTCATGGACGTGAAAGAACAGAGGCAGCTGCACTAATGAGTCAGCTTAGTCAGAAAGATATTACGGATGGAGAGAAAGAGATTTGGGGATGATCTCAGGGTAAGATCCCAACCAACTAGGTTTATTGTTGTGTCTACAGTTGACTAAGGAATAGATTGAACTTTTAATCTGGAATGAATTACAATCTACAAATAGAGGGCTCTCTTGTGATCAAGATCTTGGTGCTGGAAGACACAGGCTTTGATCTTAATCTTGAGGAATAGTGGCCACAAAAACTTGGGCCCAGGCAGCTTTGGCCATATGACTCTGTCTTTAAGGGGCTAAGGTCATAAAATACTGATTCCTGGGAACCTGGAGTAAAGGATTGAATTGTTATGCATTACCTAAGGAAGCAGTTTATGCAAAATAGAAGAATGAGTTCTTTGGTCTGCAAGAGAGAGTTATCTCAAGCAGAGAGGTGTCTCCAGCTGAACAAAGGTGTCAGTTTGCATCCATCATTGATTTGGAATTATTCATCTTCTGCTTCCAAACACCTCTTCCTTAGGACTCTCTAAGGAAGCAGGTCCTTGGCATATAGCTATCTGGTTTAAGAAGAAATGTCAAGTAGATCATTCTCCTACAAAAAGTTCTATTTTTCAAGCCTTGCTGATATTATTGAGGAAGAAGAGTCATTTCTTACTGTGATGGAAGACTTTTCTCATTTCACGAACTAGGTATGAACCTGCAGAATAGGAAAGTTATTGACAATCTTGCATAATAGAATGAACCATTACCTCAGGATTTTTAAAGAGAAGGTAAAGCACAAAACAACAAAGATTTTACAGTAGTTAATTTATCTCTAAGTAATAAAATTATATGGCTAGAGCCACTAATTAATCATAACTTCTTTGTTAACTTCCATTATAAACTGTATAGATTTTATTCCCTTTTTATTATGCCTTGTCTTTTATTTTGACTATTTATAATATATATAGTATATATGCTATACTGGAATATATAGTAAAGGAAACAGATAAACTACAATGTGTGTGTTTGTATATTCCTGTATACATTACCTTACATACCAGCCTTATTTTCTTGAATAATGAAGCAGTTTCTTTCAATGATATTTTTCATCACCAAGTCTATTTACTCAGCAACATTACAATCAAATACATGAGCAACTTGATGCTGAGGCATATTAAACAAAGGTGGCTAGAATCTATTCTTTCCAGCTCTCCACTGGAGTCTCAGGTCTTATGTCTTCAGACCTTTGTCATGCATAATAAAAAGGACACTCTTATTGGAGCTGATCCAGTAAACACAACTCAGCTTTAGGTGGTTTCTTATAGAAGACAATATGTGATTCATTGTCTGGCAATAAGTGGATAAAAATTAAGTGAAATATTATACAGGTATATAAGGCTATGGGTAAGTTTTTCTGTGTGTTTTGGATTGAGAATGATGGTTTGGGTAGATTCTGCATTAGATTTTTAAAGATGACAAGGTATTTTCCATTTGGAAATAAAATTTCTCCTTGCAACAATACAAAGGATACTTTCTTAGACTGACCTTACAAACTTCAATGTTGCTAACAGTGTCTTAATTCTAGCAATTCCTTTTAGAGTCTTTGGCACTATGTACATAAATATTAGTACTGTCTGTGAGCAGACAATGCTGTGATTCATCCTTTCCAGGCTGCTTATCTGCATTTTCTTTTGTTGTCTTTACTGTGCTGTCTAGGGCTTCCAGAGTGTTAGTGAGGACTGGGGAGAGCAGGCATTCCCATCTTCCCCCAATCTTAGTGTAGAGAAATCCAACTCTAAGGATGTTGCTGGTACCAGATCTTTTAGATAAGTTCCTTGTCAGGCTCAAATCTAATGTTTTAGTCCTAGTTGATGTACAGATCAATGCTGGAAAAGATTTTTGTTAAGTGCTTTTCGACATTTGTTAAAATAATTCTATTCATAAGGTTTCTTCCTTCCCTTTGTCCTTCTTTCTTCCTTCCTTCCATCTACCCATCCATCAATCATTCCTTCCTTCGTTTCCTTCTTCCTTTCTTTAGTCTTTAGTTCTCTACCAAGACTTTGCTTTGTTGCTCTACTATATTGGAACTCATAGGTTCAAACCAAGTGATGTTTCCCACCCAGCTTTCAAATTATCAGAAACTACAGACCTTTCTTAACACACCCTGTTTAATGATAGTACTGGGAATATGTAAATAGACAGTGATTTTCTATTATATTTTTTGCAGTGTTGTTCTTCAAACCAAAGATTTCATGCATAAAGACAAATGATATACTGCTGAGCTGCTTCCCCAGTTCATATGGCTTTTTTTTCTACTTAATATGCTGCTACATTGAGCGCTCTACTTTGTTGGAAACTTTTGGTCTATGTTAAGTAGTCACAAAAGCAACAGATAGTAACTAGATGAGAAGGTAAAGTTAGCATCCAAGGTTGCATTAAAGCTGGGTTACTTTCCCAGCCCTTCCTGAGATTTGAATCACAGGATACATTTGTTTGTTCTAAAAGGGAACTTGGGTATAGGTAGCTGGAGCTTGATCTGTTCAAGTCCACATCATCCAGGGCTATTAAAACAGCAGTGTCTTTCAAGTTCTATGGCCTAACCAATTAGTTGATGTAGGGAGAGGGGTGGCTTATTGAGATGTAAATACATTTTAAAGAAGAGACAAATATACATTTGTGGTACCAGGGACAAATGCCACTGCCTGAATGATTTTGAAACCTAAACATATGGTAATGTAATTAGGAGCTAAAACTTAGAAAGATAAATAATGAGGCCACACCCTCATAGTTTTCACCACAGAAAGCTGCCTTTTCTCCTTTATGTAAATTCTGAGCCAGAGTAGGGAGCTTATGAATGTGGTGTTTGTGTGTGTGTGTGTGTGTTTACCAAATGTCAAGTTTACTGACACTTTCATTTGGAACTTACTAACCTCCAATCTATATGAAATGATGTCTATTGTTTTATAAACAATTCAAATCCTGGCATATTTTCTTGTTGTATCACAAGAGACTATGTTATTCTCAAAGATGGGAGGAGTAAGACCACCAACCCAAATCATCATGGCCAAATTAATTAAAATAAGCATTTAATTAAAGCAGGTTTTGTTTTTGTTCTTTTTTTTAATCATGTATACTCCCTTCTCCTAAGGCAGGGTTTGAAATATCAGCATCTGAAGTGATGAAGACAGGATTTTATAGTTCATGAGTAGAGGATTTCCAATGAGGGATTTGGAGGAGCAAAATAGAATTACAAAATTTAGAATATAAATCATAACAAGTTAATCATAACCACCTCCTGAAAGAAAGACATGATTTCAAGATGGTCGTAACAACAGGTAATCATAACAAGGTAGCCAAAGCAAGCCTTTAAAACAAAGGGAGAGTTGTAAGATGGTTATTAACTTTCTAAAACAAAGATACGATTTCCATTCCTTGAACAGGCCGTGAAGAATCACTTGTAGTTAAGGTATAGCATAGCTCAATCCATGAGAAACAGAAAATTTACCATAAAAGAGAAGGAACCGACTTTGGCTTTACTATAGGAAGACTTTTAAGTCTAAAATGGATACAGACTGGTTCTTCAACTAAAAGTCTTCTCTCTTCTTCAGCATTTTGTAGGAATTGAAGAAAATTGATATCCATTTGGTTGAATGTGACAATGAAATAATCAGGTCCTTTTGAGAGATTTTTTTTGTAGACTTATTCTTTGAACTCCTTATTTGTTTGTTTAGATGTTTTATGTCATATTAATACAATATGCTCATTTTTCTAAAAATTTATCCATTTCTTTTGTACAAAGTTCTATGAGAACAGTTGAAAGGTTTCCTATTTTACTTATAGTTTTTGTTTGACTCTCCTTTATTTTTCTTAGTTCATCTAAAAGTTTTCCAGTTTGTTTTCTTATTTGAAAACAAAATGTGCCTGTATTTCATTCATCTTTTCTATTGTTTTAACAGACTCCAGTTCATGTATTCCTTCTTTGGTTATTAGTCTTTCATTCTGCTAACTTCAGGTTTAGTTTGTTATTAATTCTCTGGCTATTTTTGGCATAAGTAATCTAATTTATAATAACACCAAAATAAAGTATTAACATATAAATTTATTCAAGGAAATAAAATATCTATATACTATAATATATAAAACACTGCGAATGAAACAATGAGGGCTTCAAGAATGGAAAATATCATTTTGGATAGATTGAAAAAAAATTACACCAACGATCTAAGCTATAGAGTAAAAATGATCCCTACTAAGATTATTACAATGGTACTTTTAAGTTCACATTCTAAAAGATCCAAAACTGTCAAAGCAACATGTGCAAAACAAAATCTGAAAATTTTATAGTTTCTGATTTTATAGTAGAAGAAAGAGCAAAATGTTCACATATTATAACATATATGATAATCAGGTAGTCAAATGCGACAAAATGGACATTCTATAATCTATTCAAAGATGGTTCATCTTTTTACAGGGTGCCAAAAACCCACAATGGGATTAAACCAATCTCTTAAAGAAGTAGTGTTGAAAATTTTAACTTTCACATATGCAAAAAATGTATTTCTTGTCTCCACTCCAGGAGTTGGCTGTTGGTTGTCTGAATCTTTATGTTAACCTGGGCTTCATGGTGTATTTTAGAACATCATAGGATATAAAGTAAGACCATGTCTTGAAAACAAATAAAAACATAAAGGAAAGAAAGTTTTAAAATATTCTTCTGTGATTTTCATCCCCCACATCCAAACCTATGAATTTATTAAAAACTAGATGATCCCCATATTCTGTTAATCTGCCTTCTGTGCATTACATCAAATAGAAAGAAAGCCTGTGTTTAAAAGAAATATATGTACTTCATGTCCATTTCAGTATTGCCTGTAATGACCAAATATGAATTAAAATACAGTGTCTATTGAGAAATTAATGGATGACAAAAATGAAATTATGTCAACCTTAAAAATGAAGCAGGAGTGGGGTCATTTGGAAGCATATCTTTGTGATTAAGAGTTCATACTGCTCTTGCAAAGGATCAAAGTTCAGAGTTCAATCCCCAGCACCTACCTTGGGTATCTCACAACATCCATTAACTCCAGTCCTAGGAGAATCTGATACTGCTGGCCTTCACAGCATCTGCATCCATATATACACCAGACAAACACATGCTCACACACATAAACACACACATATGTACGCATGCACACTTAAAATTAAATCTTTAAAACATCTGAACCAGGGTTTAGAAGAATGACTCAGTTAAAAGTATACTTGTCTTGTTTAAGAAGACCTGAGGTTTGTTCTTGTACTAGATTATATCCTTGTACTAGAGTTCATAACTGCCTGTAACACCAGCTCCAGGGGATAAGACACCCTTGTCTGTCTTCCATGTGTACTTACACAAAGCTCTCTCTCTCTCTCTCTCTCTCTCTCTCTCTCTCTCTCTCTCTCTCTCTCTTTCTCTTTTCTCTCTTCATTCCTCCCTACCTCCCTACCTCTCTCTCTCTCACACAACACACAAACACACACACCAAACACATGCACGTATGCATGCATGCATGCACACACATGTAAAAGTGAAAGCAAATCTTTTTGTTTGGTTTTTTGGGGTTTTTTTTTTTGTTTGTTTGTTGGTTTGTTTTTTTTTTACAGGTATATTTTTATGTTTTAAAATTCCAACTTCGAGACCTTTTGTGGGAAGGAATCAAAAAGCAAAGTCTAATGACCCTTGTATTTTTCTTTTTTGTTTTTTTGTTTATTTTCGAGAACAGGGTTTCTGTATAGCCCTGGCTGCCCTGGAACTCACTCTGTAGACCAGGATGGCCTCGAACCTGAATCCGCTGCCTCTGCCTCCCAAGTGCTGGGATTTAAAGGTGTGCGCCACCACCGCCCGCGAAAGCAAATCTTAAAGAAGAGTGTTACTACATATGGTATAAATAAAGATGAACCTGACAGCCATCTCACTCCATAAAATCCCAGAACACGAATACTTCATGCTTTCACTTGTAGGTGCAAACTGAAGGAGCTGAACTCACAGCAGAGGATAGAAAGGGAATTTCCATGGGCATGAAGTGAAGGAAATGTGGTGTCATTGGTTAATACAAAATTTCAGTCATGCAGAATGAAAATATTCTGTTCTGACCTATAGGGTTCCACCTATAATTAATCATACTTATCTTTTCCAGGGGTTACATACTGATAAATCCATCATAATTTGACAATGCTATAAGTAAAATAATTCACAATCTAACCTAACCTACCAAACATAATAGCTGAGCAACATATTGAATTGTGGAGTTTTAGTGGATTACATGCCCTCATATAGACACAGTGGCTTTGCACAGTGAGTATTGGAGCACATATATCTAGTGGCACAGAAGACTGAAATCAGTGCAGTATATGCTTTCTGTCAACCCTTGACACTTCTGAACCATCAACGTAAATATCTATGAATACAGATATAGGATGAAATCATCCTAGAGCGAAGACTACAGTATGTTGTGTTCCTAATATTTACTAGGATATAACTTAATACCCTGACTACACAAATATGCATCTGAATGACTGCTGTAGTAGGCAATGAGACTGTTGATTAGTGTTTTGGGTATTTTACCAAGTATGGAAATTATAAAACATAAAATTTTATACTTTAAATATGTGTAATTTTTATGTTGATTGTACTTCAATAAACTTGGGAAGAGAAAAAAGCCCTGGGGGAAAAAAGAACAACTATAAACATGAAAATTGTGAGAATAACTGTCCTCAATCAAGAGGGAAGACCTCTCTCTGTTTTCTTCCAGACGTCTTCAGTGAATATACTCTCAATCCTTATTTTTATCAAATATACACATTCAATTTCAAATATTGGCATGAACACCCTTTAATTCAATAATATACATGTTCCTTTGGGAAACGTTTACATTATGTATAAATGAAGAGTAATTTTTAAATCAATATGTAAGCTGAAATGCATTTATTTTGTTTCTTGCCTGTTGCCAACAAAGTTCTAAGAGTGCTTGTCTAAGGGGAATGTATTTCAACTTGTCTTACAAATTAGATTATGTCTTTTCTTGCTCTTTGATATTTTACTGTCACTCATTAGAATGTGGCCACGTTACAGAATCTCTTCTTTTTGGTTCTTCTTGAGTGTGAGCTTAAAACCTCTTTAGAATCCCTAATCTCAGAATAAGTTTCTTTGTGCTTTATTATTACTGGCTCATTTCACCTTCTTTGCTTAGCCAGCCAAGTCTTTGATTTCAATTGGAATATTGGCCACTCTGGATCCCATTATTTTGTGGTATCATTTGTATCAATTCTTTAGCTCTCAGGGTTGTTTGTATTAAGTGCACTGGAAGCAGAGAAATCTTCAGCAACTTAAAGTGAGGGAGAGTTCATTTATGAGGCTGAACTGTCCCTGTAGTTCCCACTGTAATTGCTGCTGATTATTTTTATGTTGTAATGAAGCAATAATGATCAAAACACAAGACATTTCTTAGGGATTCATGACTGGTTGACTTTGCTATGGGCCATTAACCCCGTCATTAATTCCCCTGAAAATGTATTGTGTTAAGGTCATTATTGTTAATATCAGGCTGCATGAAAACATTTGCACATACTCTGGAGTAAAACTGTTGATTATTTTCTGCTTGTACAAGTTTTGTGATTGAAAAACTTGAGTGAAAAAAGCAATAAAAAAATCAAGAAGAAAATGAATTATTGTTCAGCAGAGGAGGATGAAGTATAGTTAATGTGTTCAATTTATCATATTACACATGATGCATGTGTATAGATATTTATCTATATAAATATTATATATGTACACATTTCTAGATATATTTAGGCTGTACACCACACACTCATACTAATTTGTAAAATTTATAATTTATAATTATTACATTATATGTTTAATAATTTAAATTATTACCCTCATCCTAAGTTATACAAATATTGCCTATCAGTTTAAGATTTGAAAAATCACCACTCTTACTGATAGCTGCTTTCTTAATTACAAAAAAAAGAAATACTGACCAAACATACTTTGCTGTATATCAGTTCCTTTTTAATACCACTGACATAATGAATGTGCATGCAGTTTTTTGGATGGCTAGAAAGATGGATCAGATGCTAAGACCATTTGCTGCCCTGTAGAAGATGCGGGATTTAGTCCAAGCATTCACACGATGTCCCATAACCACTCCTAACTGCCGTTTCGGGAAATCTGATGTCCTCCTCTGTTCTCTGAGAGCAGCAAAAATTAATGTTTGTACTTGCAGGTGAAACATCTATACACATGAAATGAAACAAAAAATCTAAAAAGCTTTTAATTTGAAAAGAATTTACCTGTTGAATAACAAATCAAAATATCTACGTTTTCCCTTGTAGCCACAATCGTTTAACAGGAAGACATGGGCAGAACTGCTTTTATTGCAATCAGAAAACATTTTTTTTCTTCTAAGTATCATAGGTATGTGTCCATGAGAAATGATAATGTGAGTAGAAAAACTGTTCTAGAAAAATTAATTATCAAAACAACCTAGAATACCCCTAAATATTTCAAGGATAACTCAATAACCAGTGGCTAGTGGTTGGAGGTCCATCATTCAACTCCCTAAAAGATCAACCATACCGCCTAGGAAAGAGTCAAGATGCCCCAGACACAACTAAGATTCAAATGGTTTCTTAGCAAAACCCAAAAGGTCCCTCTTTCCTGTCCATCAGTGAAAATGTCATGTGTCTGTGGCTGATGCCAGTCCCTTCTGAAGCTCAACTTACAGAGAAACAATAACTTCCAATAATTAGGAAAACCTAATTTCATATTGTTAGAACTAACACTGGCAATTACTATTTCATGTTCTTTTATTATCTCCCGATTTACATTTAAGTCATGAGGAAAATAAACAAAAAGGGGAAAGGTTTGGCTAGGAAAAGGTTTCATGTATCAGACTGTATGCGTGTAAAAAAGAAAATGGACTTAGGGAACCATGATGTTATAACTTAAAATGTCAGGGACTATACAAATATAAATGATTAAAATTAGCAATACCAAAGTAGGTTTGAGAAGCTACTTTTAACCTTAGAGGTGCTAGAAAAGGGTGACTTAAACTCTGTGTCTAGAACAGGGGCCAATCAGTAATAGGTGAACTAGAGGCAAGTACCATCCATCCTAATTTTTCGAATGAAAAGACCAGAGTCCAGTAAGCCATTTAGCTGAGGTAAATCAACTGCAGATCAGCAGGAACACAATCTGAATTAAATATTTTCCTTTGGTTTCACATGACTTTGTCTCAGAAAAACAATTGCTATCACCCTTTTGAAATGTTTTGGAGGGGAAGGCTCCCCATGAAGAATCACAGATTATGATTTTCAGTATATGCAGTGATGGTGAACTTCCTGCATAAACCTCTCCTGAGCACAGTACCCAGACTACTGAAGCAAATATTCTCCTCATCATTTCTATGAGGCTACTTTCTGGAAAACACTATCATTTTAAGTCTTTGGACATAAAATAATGCATATTACCTTATATATCACAGCTAAGCTTTGGCCAAATATTCGAGGCTTTAACAGAACCAAGTTAGACTTCCTATGAGAACAAACCCATCAGCATGCAGCTAGACCTACAACACCACCTCTGCAGTCACAGTGAAGTTTGCCATCAGAAGACTGAAGGAATTGAATAGAAGCCCTACTGTCTGAGACTTGCCTAGCCTGTAATAAATGGATTAATTTATTAAATAAATAAATAAACAAACAAACAAACAAACTCTAAGTACAGCTTTTGCTGAATCTTTAGGTCTCCAGCCTTCTCTCCATTTTTGTTTTCATTTTCTAAATCTCCATAATTGTGGGTTAATGCTTTTGAATAGTTTTCTTTACTGTATCCCACCATAAATTCTGGTTCTCAAGGACAATATGGCTAATACAAATGGAAAATAAAAACAGAAACAGGAAATTGTGTGAAAAGTCAAAAGCATGTGGTAAGAAAAAGCTTTGAAGGGTATTGTCCCATCCTGAGAAGAACACACAGGCTGCTCCCCCAAAACACACCAGACACAAACAAAATCCCATCTTGAAGTTGAGCATGGGGCTGATGACACTTATTATTACTGCCTCCTGTTCCTACAGGAAATTAGTTTTAGGTTAAAATTAATATGCCTTCAATCTTCTTTCTTTAAAAGAAAGAATGAAAACAAAATAAAAAATACAAAACAGCCAAAACAAAAAATAAAACTGGGATCATACCTAGCTTCAAAGTTTAAAGAAATACCAAAGAAATGCTTTTCTTGGAAAGCATTTTCAGAGGAATATACATAAATGAATTTATGCATATGTGTATGTATGGGAATGATAATTAGGTAAACTTGGAAGCTAGTGGAGTGCATTTTCTAGGACAAAAATCACATATAGTACAGGATGGTGACAAACTCACCAAGCATTGGAAGCTTGAGTTGAACTTCTTATCCTCCCATCTCTACCTGCCTGAGTCTCCTGAGTGCTAAAATTCGAGGAATGCAATACCAGGCCTAGAAAGATTTCTTGCCTCTATAAACATTTTCTCTGGGGAAGTAACAAATAACTTTAACAACATACCATCTTTCTTGGAGATGTTGTATTATTTACATTATGTATAATTAGATACACAGGTGTGCGTACTCACACACACACACACACACACACACACACACATTCAGGTTTATACTATGCCAGTCACTTGTAAACAACTTCATTTTATATATTATTGTCTGTAACATACCATCCATATATACATCAAAAATGGTTCTGCATTTGATTAATGTTTCCTCTATCTTAATATTAGTAAATGTTTCTTTAAGAGCAGAGGTAAAGGCATCTAGTGGCAGTGTTCAGAAATGAGCCAGAAATTTGCTCCCTGAACTTATAATGAACAGACTTGAGAAAGCCAAGCACACAGAACAGCAGTTTGGCACTCTGCTGAGCTTGCATCATGGACATACCACCTTTTCTAGTGATGCATTTGGCAACCAGAGACCCTTTTCTGCACATATGATGAACATACACCCTTGTTCAAACAGTGCACTTAGATATCCATTGGCAACCTAAGGTCTCCACCTGAATCAAGCTGCATATGTAACTTTTCTAAATGGTGGATATGTTAGTAATCCATGATAATGCCCTCTTTCCCTTCAGATACCTAGAACACATCTGCGAAGTTATAATTGATTGATCGATTGATTAGTGATTGATGGATCGTGTAGACCACCGTCACTATTGACACATAAATAATCTATTATTTTTTGCTTTGAAAAAACTTTTCTTGCCTCTCTAAAACTCTATGTAAACTTTTGTTTTGCTTTCTTGAAAAAGACAAGAACCTGGAAAACCCCAACCCAGATCCTGACACTGGTAACAGAAAGATTCTGTCTTTTAACAGAAATGATACTGTCATCATCATTACTACATCTTCATTCTCTATGTTAGTAACAGTGTGTTATCATTTGACTTCCTCTAATAATCAACTATTCCTTCAAAAAAGACAAAAATGATGAATGAGACCCCTTAGAAAGAAGGCAAAATATGATGGAGAAGAGTGAGGACCCTTTATGACAAAGGCTTCCAACCATGCTTACACACAGAAAACCAGACTTAAGAATTTAAGGGATATGCTCTCACCTCCTGATCACTCAGTACCATTGGGTACAGACAGGAGAAAGGGCTCCCATTTATAGAGAGCCACACTGTATATTGCCACCTGATGAGTTTCCTCTGAAATCTCTTTCACTGTTGCATTTTCAGAATGGAAGATGGGGATGGCATTCTCTTGGAATAAATACAGAGAAGAAATGCTGACAGCTGGATTGCTCCCCTGCAATTACTTCACAGAATGAAAAGTAGCAGGTTCACCCTCATTATTATATTTTGTGCTGTGCCTTTTACAAGAGCTCAATTTGATAATTTTATCAGGAGTTAGGATAATTATCAATTAAAACTGAAGCATTATTCAAGATAATTGAGGAATGGAAATGAAATATTATTTCTGAATGGTACCAGAAGCAAAATTTTACATAAATAGTATCATTAACCCTTAGCTTAAGATTCACATGCACTTCCTCTGAAAACAATTTTCACAACTTATTCTTGTTTAATATTTTGTATCAGTTATAAGTTTTAAGAGCATGGAGCTTCTGCTTGCATATATGTCTATACACCATGTGGAGTTGGACTTACAGATGGTTATGAGCCACCATGTTGGTGCTGGAACTAACCTAGGGTATGCTGCAAGAGAAACCAGTATTTTTACTCTCTGAGACATGGAGTCCCTCACAACATATTCTTTCCATTGTCATTCATTTTACAAGTTAACAAAATTATCTACCATTATTATTCAGGATTATATTAATTTTCCTCCACATTAACATATTTATGCAGGATGCTATTAAAAGTATTTGAAATACACTATTTTAATCTTTTAGACATTATTTAGTAAAAGTGTTACATTTAGTATAAATTCCTGAAATAATTTTAGCAATGTGTTTGAAAAAGATACTGATGCAATAGCCGTGGAGATTTGACAGACCCATTTGTGCCCAAAACTTGGGCACACATGTTACTTCCTTTTCTTTTTCTGGTGACAGAAGGGAGCCTGATTCATATTATAAATTATAAAGAATATTATAAAGGTTCAATTGATGTTGAGTGAATGAATGAACGATTAAAGTAGAGCTTTCAGAAGGAGGCAGCATTTGAATCAGACCTGGAAAAATAAGGCTCAGTTTCAGTCTATGGGAAGGAAGGGGAGCAGGGAAAAGCCAGCACAGGACTACAGTGGAACTTGTTTGGTTTGGAAAAAACTGGCACATAAGTGTGAAGACTGCCAAAGAGCTAAGTCAAGGGAGGACATTGTGACCAGGAGAGTGAGACTCAGCAGCCGCTTAGAAGCCACTACGGATTGTCAAGCCAGGTCAAAGCACTCATGGAACTTCCGTAAGATGACAGTAGGGATAAAGGGAGTTCACAAATCGAACTGGAGTCAAGGCTGGATGGGGAGGTGGAGAATCCCTGGCTCCTGATGCCTTTGGTACTACATGTGCACTATAGTTGTTCTTGAACGCTCTGAGGAAGATGCAGAGCAGCAATGGGCCTTCTCACATGATGAACGTTTTTCTGGAAGACAATTGGCTTGGTGGAAGAACAACTGTCCCTGAGTCACTGGAGGGAGAACATCAGTGTCACCATTTCTGAGACATCTTTGTTTAGAAGGCAGCACCTACTTCTGCAGCTATATGCCTGCAGACTGGTACAACATGATGGGACCAGCTCAGGGTGGAAGGTGAGCAGAAACATTGATGACATTACATCTACTGCAAAAGGTGCCCTGGGAACTTCCGTGGCAGGGCAGCCACTGTGGTCAAGAGTGAAACTTTGAGGAGAAGGATTTGAGAGCAGTCCCTGGGTCCACCACACAGTAACTGTGTACCTCTGAGACTCCCCCTGACAACTTTGGGCCTCTTTAGCAACGAACTGGTGGGGGCAGGGCGGATGCTGAGGTAAATTGACTTATATGCAGTTAGCTCTGGAAGTAGGGGCTGTTATCCAACTCTGTTTATCTCTACCATTTGAATTCTTAGCAGGAAATTTAGATTTGGGGCATAAAAATGAAGAGCGTGTCAACAAAAGATAATGAAGTAATGTATTTTTTCTCAGCAGGCTTCAACACGAAACAGTGCCTTCCTGTGGTGTCCAGAAAATGATTTGGCTAAAAGTCTTTAGCTTTAAAGCAGAAATAATCTTATTGGAAAGGAACCATTTTATTGTTATCCATGGGTGAAACAATGCACGTGCTTGGTCCTTCACAGATGCAGGGAAACGCTGGGGGAATTCTCTTTATGGTCCCTCCTGTGGGCTCAGTTATCAGGTCTGCCTTTACGTGGTACTCTCTCCCATCTGTGGCTCAAACTAGATTTCTACCTTATGAAATACTGTATGGTTCTGATTCAAAGCTTTCCCCCTTTAGCTAGATGGCAGAGGTATTCTAAAAACCAACTTTCAGGATACAGTCCCATGACATCTGCTCTGAGCTAGAAGCATAAACTAGAGTATGATCAAGTCAGCATCTTAAGCTGCCAAGCTTACTCAGAACACGTATTTTAAAGAAGGCTTCTTTCCTCTGGTAGTTCAAACAAGAGAAAGCAGGATTTTCCCAGCAGGGTAATAGCAGCTTCTAAGCTTAGTGGGATGACCCCATCTCCCTTCCCCCTCTCCTCCCCTCTTCTCCCCCTCCTCCTCCTCCTTCTCCTCCCCCTTCCCTTCCACACCCATCCCTCCTTTTTTCCTTTCCACTCTTAAATTTACCTAGTAAGTAAGAACAGTGTGAAGTGTCTAGCGCTCTCTATCTTAAGCCTTGTTCAAGTCCAGGGTGGGGGTGGGGCACACAGTTGTGCCCAGTCAGTAGGAGGAGAGCGCTCTCCAGCTGCAGTGGAACTCCCTGAGCAAATAGATTATGGCCTGTCGCTTCTCTTCTAGTTTCCAGCAGTTTCTACTTTATGTGTTACCCTCCATTATTAACCCCGGTGTGATGGCATCCCTGCCACTGCCCTTGCTTTACTGCCTGGAGAGTCTCATGATCTGGGCATGGGTATCATCTACCGTTTCCTGTGCTCTAAGATATACTCTTTAAAATTCAAATGTAGGCAGAATGTAGATAAATGTCAAATAAACATAAACAAACAGAGGATCAGAACAAAAAAAAAAAACTGTGAATGGAGAATTGAGGAAGAAATAAACACCAAAAAGGTCAACTTCTAGTGAACGGAAGTAATTTGATTTAAACAGGAAAGTAATTGGGAATCTGGAACCACTGGAACCACAAGAAGCCACTGCATTATTTTTTCTCAATACTGAGATTTGGATGAAACTCTTTCAGTTTCTATGTAATATAATTATATATATATATGAAAAGTGACCTATGGCATCTGAGGTTAAGTCTTTTGCAGCTTATGGTGATATTTTCTTTCTTCTTATTTTGAAACCATTTCTTATCTGGCCTTAACACCAAACATAGGTATGGTTGGTAATTTGTTTTGTTGGGTGAGTCCTCTAAACTAGGTTACTATATATCTTTGTTTTCTTTAACTTTTCCTTTCTTTCCTTTCTTTTTTAATGAACATTGGAGAGGAAATGAATTACCTGGCCACAGCTGAGACTTTTTTTTCAGGGTCTGTTTCCCATTTTCCTTGATTTCTATGCACCTGGACTTTTCCATTTACATCTTGAGCTCAACAAACCCTACCTTTCATTCATACAGGATAAAGTGTGGTTTCCAAACAGAGAAACAAATAAAAAACTAAATGGAGAAAGTACAGTCACAAAGTATAGTTTTAGTGTAAACAGAATCCTGAGTTCAAACGTTTGCTTGTAAGTGTGTTCAACAGAGCAGCCTTGCCTGGTTCTGTCAGAGAGCGGCTTTGCTATGGTATAGCACCTGGAAGACAGCCTAAACAGATTTAAAGTTTGACTGAATTATTGAAT
Organism: Mastomys natalensis; assembly: GCA_021653895.1. Lineage (NCBI taxonomy): Eukaryota > Metazoa > Chordata > Mammalia > Rodentia > Muridae > Mastomys > Mastomys natalensis. The sequence goes on along the minus strand of JAJTUV010000523.1, from coordinate 1,529,027 downwards.
TAAATATCTTTTTCGCAACTTTATAATTTAAAATCCAGTGCCTACATGAAAAATTGGAAGAATGCTGTTCCTCAGTTTCTCCCATTGTGATCTGATGCAAGATGACATCAGAAATGTACCAGTTTCTTCAACATCAAAATACAATAAAGATAACAAAACATCAGAAAGTTACAATATCCAGTTTTGCTGGCTAAAAGGCTGAAATTGGGTTGTCTAATGGCATCTTCAGAGAGGCAATTTTGACAATTGATTGCCACTTCTTACATCCTCATGGATATCAGCAATCATTGACAACTTTTGATATATCCAGATCCAATAAAAGGTCAGTAGTTATCCGATGTGATTTTCATGCATGAATACTGAATTTACATCGTTTAATCTCTTCTATCTACCCTCTCTAAACCCTCCCAGTGTCCTGCAGTCCTCATAACCTCTTCTTCATTATTGTTACACATAGACAGAAACACACACACACACACACACACACACACACACACACAGATACACCTTGCATAATCCATTTAGTATTGCTAGTATTTATATGTGTTAGGACTGACTCTTCTCACTGAATAAGCTATTAGGGAACTCACTCTTCCAAGAGAAAACTGATTCTCCTTCTTGCAGAAGCCATTGATTGCCTAGCAATCATCTTTGAGTGGGACCTTGTGAAATTTCTCCCATGCATGTTGACATGTCAGCTGCAGTTGGCATTAAGCAGCTACATTGTTGAGAATTCATGGGTGCAGCATCCATATCACATATAGAATAGACTACCTAGCAAATGAAGTCCTTCCTGTAGTTAAAATAAATTTTAATTTTTATAGCTGTGATTTACAACATAAATTTTTAATATACAGGGGCTACACAATGACTCAGTGGTTAAGAGCAATGACTGCTCTTCCAGAGGTCCTGAGTTCAATTCTGAGCAACCACATAGTGGTTCACAACCATCTGTAATGGGATCCGATGACCTCTTCTGGAGTGTCTGAAGAGAGAGAGAGACAGTATACTCACCTAAAATAAGTACATCTTTAAAAAATTATAGTATACAGGCAGATAGTTAAATTGTTAGTATTATGAAGTACATCTTACATGGTTACATATTTTTTGATAAGAGGTAAAAATATTTAAGTATGTATTACAGTGTGGGAAAAAACTGGGGGGCCTGCGGTGGCAGGCCCCAGGCCCATAAGGCAGCGGCCGGGAGCATGCGAGGTGGAGGCTGCCTGGAGGCCTCCAGGCAGCCTGTGTCTCACACAGGAGGAAGGTCCCAGGTTCCAGTGGCTGGAGGCTTCGGTGGCGGCAGGCCTGGCTGTCCCAATGACACGAGGAATCCTTGGTTCCAAAAGGGTTTATTGTCATGGCGGATGGTGGATGGATCTGGATGTACCCCCCTAAACTCAGGGCAGACCTGAGTTAAGTAGGGAGGGAGAAAGGGGGAGGTTCTGTGGAGGAATGGTTAATTGGCTCCGCCCTCTGACCTTCATTAGTATGTAAATCTCTAGGGCTGAGGCCTGTACTTACACCCTCTACCTGTGCACTTTGGGAGGGGCTGTAATGGCCTACGTGACTGAGCAATGTAGGTCCATGGAGATTAGACTGCTTTTCAGGACCCTGAGTTCTGGGAGCGTGGCCGAACTCCTGAGTTTCTCCCTTGGAGTCTCGGGGTTCTAGGCCCATGCCCAGCCAAGAACCAGGATACCCTTACGCAGTCCCACATTACAGTATATACATTCATACAGTATTTTAAGAAAGAAGACAAAAGAAATTCCCTACTACGTTTGGTGATGGCTATACCACTCTTTGTTCTCTGACTGTTTAAGCAATGCACTGTCCCCACTATCTTGTTCCTGTTGTTTCTTGTGAGAAGTAGTCTCGGAGGTTTGACAGAACACATCTGTTGTCTTGATTTGCATTGCTTTCATGTTCAGTAATGTTGTTGAATACCTTACCATGTATTTGGAAGCCATTTCTGCATGAGATGTACATCCTGCTACAATTTTAAGGATTTTATTAACTTTGTGCATTATACCATCTAACAGATTTGAAAAAAAAATGTTTCCCAGTGTGCAGATAGTTTTTTTAGTTTTTAAAATTGTATGCTTTTGCTGAAAGATGCTTGTACATTTGGTGCCTCCTTTACTTATGCTTTTGTAACCAAAGTTTTTGACTTAATATCTAGAAAAATCATTATCAAGGCCTTAGAGTTTCAGGTCTTACATCCAGTTCTTCTGTAAATTTTTAATTAATGTTCATTTGTGTTGTTAGATAAGGTTTGGTTTTATTTGTGTGTGTAAATCTGATGTTCTATGAGGAGTGTATCTCTGTCTACATTGTGTCTCTTTAGTGTCCTTGTCTAAAACTAATTGACAGTGTATGTCTGGATTTATTTCCATTTTTCTTTCTGTTAGATTTACTTTCATTCTTTCTTTTTTATTTCCATTTCCTTTTCTCCCATTCTAAGCTAGTAAAAAAAAAAAAAAATACCAATTTCAACTGTCTGCATGCTCAAATCACATTCCCAAATAAGGCTTCATTCACAGATACTTTGGACTCGAATCTTCCCCCTCCTTGCTCCTAGTATAGTGTTGTGTGTGTGTGTGTGTGGTGTGTGTGTGTGTGTGTATGTAGGCCAGAGGTCAGAATCATGTTTCTTTCTTAATAAGTCTCCAACTTAGTTTGTGAGTCCAAGTCTTGCTCTGAAGATGAAGCTCACCAGTGACTCTAGTCTGGATAGCCAATGAGCATCACTAGCAAAGGTCTATCAGTCTCTGCCTGCCTCACTTGGCCTTTATGGAGGTGCTGGGCATCTGAACTAGGTCCCCATATTTGCATGGCAAGCACTTTACTTACTGAGCCATTTCCCTGAACACACACACACACAGGGAGAGAGAGAGGAGAGAGAGAGAGAAGGGAAGGAAGGAGGGAGGGAGGGAGAAGGACAGGGACAGGGAGGGACAGGAAGACGGAGGGAGGTTATTTTGATAGCATAATCCAACACACAATAAGTAGTAGTGATAATAACAGAACTAAAAGAAATTTACTACAAGCCAGGTAGCCAGGTCTTAGTCACTCTGAATACCATTACTACAACTGTACTGTTTTAGGTCAAGTAATTTTTACAGACCCATTTGCCATCCTCCACTCAAAGTATTTTTGCACTGAGGAATATTTGTCTCAGAATATTTGAGATATCTGTGTATTATATTTGTACCTAGATTATCTTAATTTTCTTCTCCATTAAGATAGATCAGTCACTGGATAGAAAAAAATGTGATTATTTCAGTTACTAATACATTAGATTTTCCATCCCAGATGACATATTCTCAACTACTAATACAGAAATCTATAAGCAAATCATTCCTGTTTCCATAAGAGCCAGGCTTCAGGATAACTTAGAGTATTTTTTATCTCAGACAGGGGTACCACATAAGCCAGTTTGCTTAGTCATATTAAAAAGGATTTCAGATCCCTGTTCTATGTAGAAACATTCACCAGACAATATGCTGGGACTTAAAGAAACAGATCAATTCAAACTTGGTCTTTGTAATCTCAGGCTTTGAGGTACACAATTCTATGGATCATCTGTGTTTATAAGATATTCCAGTTTCCCTTCTTTTGCTGTTAGAAAACACTCTGAACAAAAGTAACTGAAAGGGAATTGGGGGTTATTTTACTTTACAGAGTGCAATCTAATATTGTTGAAAGTCATGTCAGGAACTCAATGCAGAAACCATGGAGGACCTCTGTTTGCTCCCAGGCTCAGGCTTAGCTAACTGTATTATATAAACCAGGTACACCTGTCCGGGGTGGTACCATCCATAGCTCAGAGGAATGGACCCTCATACATCAAGTAACAATCAAGATAATCCCTGACAGACACGTACATAGGTCAGTCTGATATCAGCAATCCTTCAATTAAGACTACTTCTGAGATCACCCGAGGCTGTGTAAAGTTGATGATCAAAGCTAACTAGTACATAGAGAAAAACAGAGTTCCAGTTTACTCAGTATCTCTGATCTCAAAGAGAACAACTACAAGTCTATGATGCTTCCTTTGCCCTAGATATCACGTCTGTTCACCCATTCATGCCCAATTCTAATTGAAACTGACCAAAGCATCTAAATTGGTTTTGTCATTCCTGGGGTTCATGAATTTTTAACACCTGAAAAGAACACAATGGATAGTTATGATATGACTCAAATTCACCATCTGAAAATATGGAGCCATTGAAACTGAGCAAAGACAGAAGTACATAGTTTGATCTCTGACCTCCTCTTGCCTCTAGTGAAATTTAGTCATGAAGTAACTACCTAACTTACATCTTCTGAAAGTAGATCAGAAACCACACCATCCTGGACCTGCCTGATATTCTGATATTTTCTGAAAATAGGACATACAGCCCACAAATGACAGGTGTCTTATCTGATATAGAGGAATAGATAAGATGAGACAGATCTTAAAAGACATAACCCTGGCCATTGTATTGCTGTCATTATATCCTACCTTCTTGCCCAATTATATTTCTATACTTGACTGTCTGTTCTCTGTCAACTGAAACATAGAAATAGTTTTCCATGGTTCGTTTGATTTTCATTTCTAAAATTTTGGTTAAATAAATATTTTGTGTCTGACTTTTGTTGATCTGTCTTCCATTATAGTGGCATTAGCCATGAACTTTGCAATGAGTAAGGAAAATATCTTACTTTTTCTCCCCTACGCTTAATGAATTCTAATTCCTGCATTTCCCCCACAAACATCACTAGGAGCCAAGATTCTCTTCAGTAACATTCTACAATGTTCTGCTTCAGGCTAGGATTTTATGGTGTATTGAGATTTATTTTCTTAATGTTTTTGCTGATGGTATTCCAAGGAGCTTTCTCAACAATATGAATTTGTTTATACAGTGTTTTGTTTTCCTCCTCTACTTCAATTAGTTAGCTATGTTTGCACAGGTACTGTGAGCAAGACCTGTAAAATTAACCTTTCCCAACCTAGCCAACTCAACATTTTTCAAATTAACACACTACAATACTGCCCAGCATGAGAGTAAGCATTTTCTCTTTCTTTTAATTCTTAAGAAGAATCCATGAAATTCCAGTGCAAAGAAAGCTGGAGGCAAATTAATATTTAAAATATGCAAAATTTTGGCATTTATTGGGTTCCTATTTTAAGACATACAAAAAAAGTAGCAAGACCATAGCAAAATTAAACAAAAGTATATCTCTAAAATTAAAGATGGACTGATTTCCAACTCATCATCAGAAGCTGACAATATAATTCTCAGATTGTACACAGTTTTGAAAGAAATATGTACAAGTAAAGACCAAGTGGTCTCATTTCTATAAAATGAAAGTTCATGGTGATGCAATTGTTATAAAATAAGGATCAAAATATTAAATCTATTTATCCACATTTGAATGGATATGATGCACCAGGGCTTACTTCTTAATTAATTTTTATGTATTTATCTTGGAAGTATATGAAACGTGTGTTTATGTGGTATATGTATGTGTGGGTACACATGAATATGTGTGCACGTGTCATGTGTAGACAAAAGCCCAATCTTATGTGTCACTCTACGTGGGGATATGTACTTTGTTTTATTGGGAAAAGATCTCTCATTTGGCCTGGAGTATTGCTGAACAAGCTACACTGGCTTTCCATAAGATCCTGGGATCCACTGAGACCAACAAAGCTAAACCTCCTATCCCTTCTCCACTCCATCATGACTAAGCATTGATGTGTATTTGAGCCAGTAGAGCCCACTCTTATTCAAACCACAAGAGTGTCTAAAAATTTTGTGAGTTTAATTTGGTTATCAAATTTCTGTATAGCATTTCCTTCTAGTCTAAAGCCATTTATCTTATTATTTACCATGCTTCTCAAGTTTTCATTATTCTAGAACGTTCTCTTACTTGTCCTTTGTTTATGATGGCACCATTTTAGAATATACAGGTCCTCCGGTTTCTAGCTATGTGTTTTAATCAACTTGTTGAAAATTTCCTCATATTTTAGACTCTTTCAGGTTTCTTAGACATTATGCCATTTCAAAATATCATATTAGGAGGCCCATGGTAATCCTTTTGTATTTTAATGATGGTATCATTAGGAATTACCTGACCAAGGGAGTGTCAACACTCTCCAGTCCAGAGTTACCATATTTATTTTTGTATCTTATGAGTAATTTGTGATGAACACGTCTAAAATCATACAAATTCTTTTTCTTGTCAAAACCCTTTAGCTTTTTAATGAAGGCATTCCTTTTAAATTCAAGACTTTCTCTCCCTTTACTATCAGCATTCTAAGGAATTTTATTTACCACTTTTTTAATTTATTGGTTGATTAGATGATCAATCATCTGTATAGATTCATGGGCTTTTATTTCTTCCTTTTGTTTACAATCCATTAAGCTATCTGCACTATTACCTTTTCCCTGGCCTGTGGAAAGACATTCAAGCTGGTAAAGGCATACTTTTTATAAGTCTTTTTCAATTTATTCTGATATTTTCTACTTTGAACAGTAAGAAATAATTCTAGAACCATCTTATTTCATTCTATCGTAAGCCACTGTTGGTTAAAATACCTGGGGATTCCTAAATACCTTTTCATAATGTTATAGCTGTACCTTTATCTATACATGTTCAATGCTACTGTGGTTTGTTGTTATGAAAAAAAGAGTGTATAACATAATGTCACACACCTAGGTTCATCTGTAATTGCAGATGCCACTGTGACATTAATCTTTCTTCCCTCTACTTACCCCATATTTATATTATGCTGATTCATGGACAGAACATATCTCTTGCTAGGTGTGTGTGTATGTATGTATGTATGTATGTACATATGCACATATGTATGAATGTATCTGTGTACTCACTATTTGCTTAGTCCTATCAATCACCTATCATACTTGTGAATTGTTTCATCAATACCACTGCACAATGAATTACATAACTCTTATTTTGTTCGCATTTTTCCTTTCATGACATATTGTATATACCTAAGGTGAGTTATATACTACATTTAAATGTTACTTTGATTTAGTTTTTTCTTCCTTTGTCTTAAGAAACTGTAATAGTTAACTGTGATTGCCAACTAAATGCATTCTAGAATCTCCTGCGAAGTATTATCCAGAATAAACTAAAAGAGGAAGGAGAGATTCCATGATTGTAGGTAGGCAGCGCCATTTTGTGGGCTGGAGTTCAGACTGAGTAAAGGAGTAAAGCAGCCAAGCACAAGCATCCATTGCTCTCATCCTCCTGACTGTGCATGCAATGTTGCCACAAGCTCCTGCCAGTATGTCTTACTAACCATGAATCTCTGTACTGCAAAACTTGGGGCCAAAGTCAACTTACCTATGTTACTTTTGGTAGAGAATTTATCAGACACAAGAACTGGATATAAATGGATTCTACCCATTTTGTATGATTATGTTAGACTTCTGAAACACAACTGGTTTCATTTTTATTAGTTTTAGGGTTTTCTCATTATTTTGAAATACTTGTGATTTTGGAAATATGGAAAAAGTAACATTTCTAAGAATTAAAAATTATGTTTTATAAATACAATCAAAAAAAAACACTGTTTCTCTTCTCTATACATCTCACCAGTATAAATTTTCTAATTTTTGTTTCATTAGTTTTTTTGTTTTTCCCAGAAATTAGATAGAAAATGGATAAACACAGAAAACAGATAGATAATAGACAAATATATATATATATATATATATATATATATATATAAATATAAAACAGTATAGATATATCTGATAGAGATGGAAAGAAAGATGTCTTTATTTATCCTATACATGAGTGGTTCTCAACCTGTAGGTCTTGACCCCTTTAGCAAACCTCAAATTTTGCTCAATATTTAGCAAAAAATATTTACCTAACTATTTATAACTATTGCAAAATTACAGTTATAAAGTATCAATGAAATAACCCTATGGCTGAGAGTCACTACAACGTGAGGAATAACGTGTATTAAAGGATCTCAGCATTAGGAAGGTGGAGAATCACTGCTATACGATATATATCCTGTCCTATGTATGAACCCACATTTTATGTATCTCTCCACAAATTATGTTTTTAAATTTTCCTAATTTATATTATAATCTTGGAGAAGAAAGAAGATGATACTTTATAAAGAGCATCAGAGACCTGGAATGTTTAAGTACAACATAGAATAGAAAGAAAATTGGGTGAACAGAGGCCAAGTGTTGGTAAAGAAGTTGAGTCCTTTGATCTGCCTCCTATGTGAGAAGCCACACTGGACTCCACAACTCTCATGAATTCCCACTGCTCAAACCAAAAATTAAATCACCGAAACACTCTCTTGAGTAATCAGTGGAAAAACTGTTCCCCCTTTAGAAGCCTTCCTTTAAAACTTTGTTTCTTCTTTTTACTCCAATTATTCTTTTTCTAATTAAATTCTTCTCTCCTTTAGATTATCAGCCTTACAATGCAAACAGCTCCCACCATTTCTCATCTCTCCTCCACCAGTATGCACAGTGCCCTGATGATCATCCCAGTATTCTCGGGCTTCTGTTAAAACTTCTCAAACAAAGGATTTATGCTATGCTGACACATCCTCATTTTGCATTTTGTCATATCCTCCATTTCATTTAAGTGTTCCCTGTCTCCAACCAAACTTCACACTTCTATGGAATATTTTATCTTTGAAGTAAAATATAATGACATTGTCTCTCTCCACGTTCCTCCTTCTAACATTTCTCAGATACCCTCCTTCCTCCTTGTACATTCCTGAAATCAAAGCCTCTTGTTCTATATGTTCAACAGGAGGAACATTATGCCTGGGACTTGACACCTACCAAGGCCAGGGGCTAATCAGGCAATGGAATTTAGAGTGCACCCTGCTATAAGTACTTTATGAAACCAATATAATTTATAACTTCATTTTAATATTTATCCTTATACCCACAGATAAGAGGGATTCATCCCCCTCACAAAAGAAACTTTTTGAAGTTGGAGACTAGTCCAAAAAACTACAACTAATAAAAAGACAAAGAACGAGTGACCATTCCATGTACATCCCAAGTTAATAACATCTACAACAGAACTCTTGCATCTAAAATCTCAGGAAATAGTGTGGAAGAGAGCACAGAAAGATGGTAACAGCCAGAGGACCAAGGTGTTTGCTGAGATTGTATTTCCTAGAAATGACAGGGAAGACTCACTCATGATACTGCAGCAATGAGGCTGTCAAACTTCTCTTTCAAAAGCCACTCATAATGATTGTTATGGCCTTCTATCCACACTATTCAAAAGGTGATCAAAGATCTAGAACGATCAGCATTGTTTAGGATTTGATTAGAAATTTACCTCAGATACTAATGGCAGAGAAATAAACTGTTCTTGTTGGAACGAGAAATCACCCAAGTTAGAAGCAGAGTACCCCTAAGCAGAAGAGCATTCTTTCTATTTAACATGGTTCACATAGTGTGTCCTCAGCTCCGTCTCACAACATAAGTCCTGCAGTCACAGCTGTTATTTGGTTCTTCCTGGTTTCCTAAGAGTTAAAGTTCTCTTAATTTAGGGAAAGGAATTCACAAACACATAAAGTAACATTCCGAATCAACAAAAGGCACCATAGACTTACTGGCTTAAGCAACAGAAATGTCTAAGAATTTGGAAGGTTGGTAAGTCTCAGATCCTTCAAAGGTGTGGCTAAGCTCTGATTAAGGAAGCTCCTAATTGTGTTAAGATACCGGTATCTCTATGTAGAGAAATGGAGAAAGATAAATATCATATAACAGAGAGAGAGAAATAGCTATGAAACAAGCATTCTCAGATTATGCTATTCATGTTCCTCTGTACAATGTGCTAACTTAATGATCACTAAATGTTGTATCATGATTATTTTTTTTTTTTTTTTTGGTTCAGACAGTCTCTGACCCTCCTGAACAGTGTAAAGGCTGGCCTAACTCAGAATCGCTGCACTTGCCTCCAAGTGTGGATTAAATGCGAAACAATCGGAATGTTAGTTTTTTAATGTTTGAATTTTAAGGGAACAAAGAAGTCATTCAATACAACTAGTAATATTGGTCCTTTAAAATACTCAATGATTTTTAATCTTCTTTCAATACATTTCAAACAGAAAACTTTTTCCTATCCTACTGTTTCTCATCTCAGAAATCTGTCATTACTCAATCCTATGATTTATAGAACATTATTTATAGAACAGAAAAAAGTCAATAAGTATTCACTGAATAAAAATGAATTAAGTGTTTAAATGAATATTTCTCTAAAAGAATGTACAGTTAACTAAGTTTTGGCTGGATAACAGCCCAAACTGGAGCTAAGACATCGATCCAAACAGGAACAAATGCAAGGAAAAGGTTTCTAAACTTAAATGTGTATGTTTACATGTGTGTATACATTTGTGTGTGTATATGTATATGAGTTTTATAGATCTGTTTACATGTGTATGTCTGTGTATACATTGTGTGTATGTGTGTTCATACACATGTGTAAACATTTTGTGTTTATGTATGTGTAAACCAGGGATCCATCTTAGGTGTAGATGAATAAGAATCAGAAGGTTCCCATCTTGTTTTGTGAGACCTAAGGGCTCCAAACAGTTCACTAACTGAGTTCTTTCCCCATTCTCTTCATTGTGTCTTTCTTAATCAAACAGTTCACACTTGTTTCAGAGACATTGATGGTGTTTTATTGTTTGACCCTCTGAGGGCATTTCTGAGCATCCTTTCTTCATCATTCTTCATCATTGTTATTCATCTTTATTTATCGTCTACAACTCCAATGCCCTTATCCCTCTCTTTTCTGTCATCATTCATTAATAAACAACCCTTCTACATATCTGTGGTATAATTTCACAAGTTCTATCATCTTCTCCTTACTTGATCCTTAGTTTTAAGTATCAGTTGAAGAACTTTGACCAAACATCCAAGGGAATATGCAACTTCTGGATTTCATTTTCTGAAATTTATACCCAGAACTCACTCTCATTTTTATTATTGTAAGAAAGAATCATTTATATCCAGTGCCTAAGTGCTAACTGAAGTGTACTGATGCCCATCATGAAGGAGTATTTTGATTCTTGTTTCTAATCCAATTCTGATTCTTTACTTGGTTCCTCTTCTGTAGAATGCAAACTCTTTGAAGACAGTTCAGTAAGTCCTTAAACATGGGTCTATTATTTAGGACCAATTCCTTAAGCCTGACAAATAAATTATTCCTATGGCTGTAATCTGAGAGTTGTGTTTTTAAAAGTAAAACAATCTGCTCAGGAGGACCATTGGACTTAGAAGGACATATGATCAATGTAAAAGACAAAATGTGTTCGTCAATGGCCTTGCAAACAGAAACCAGTTGAACACATTTCATCAATAATATGATGCTAAGTTTCTACTAGCTGCCTACATGTCTTTTTCGTATGCACAGCTTGTTTTGCTTCTTCATATACATAGTTTACTTTGTGTTGATTTGAAAATACTCTCTAGAAACAGAAAATTAGTTAGCTTCTGGTTAAGCACAAAATACTTTTAAAAATTTCAGAACTTTCGTAGCATATTCCAAATATGATGTAAATTTATTTTTAATTTTTTGCCTTTTGAATTAAAATAAATCTAAGAATTTTTTCATATAGTATATTCTTATCATGTTTTTTCTCCTCCCCCAAATCCACTCCACCTTATGCACCTCTCTGCCCATCCAACTCCACCCCTTCCCCTCTCTCAAACAAAAAGAAGCACACAACACTTCCTCAAAAACCTGAAAAAATTTAGAAGAAAAACCAATAAGACAGGAAAAATGCTCAAATTAAGCAAAATGCTCACTAAAAGGCCATTGAGTTTGTTTTGTGTTACTATCTATTTCTGCCATTCGATCTACCCTCAAGTGTGGTTAATATACTGTTAGAATCCATTTAAGAAAACTATTTTTTCTTTACCAATGGATCAATTGCAAATAGCTTTTTGCATAGGGGTTGGAGATTGTGTCTACTTCCTGCTCTTAGCTCTGGGCCCAACCCTGAAGCCCTATCTGGCTCAAAGCTGTGAAAACCCTGTGTGTGCTACCACAGGATCTCTTAGTTTATATGTACATCCTTCATCGTACTGTTATGTCTAGAAGACACTGTTCCCAGGAGTAATCCATTGTCTCTGGCTCTTACAATCTTTCTGCCTCCCTTCTTCATAGATGAGCCCTGAGGAGAGGGATTTGAAAGCAACTCATTTAGGACTGACTACTCCAAGGTCCTGGACTCTCTGCACATACTCCACTTATGGGTCTCTGTGTTATTTTTAATTATTATCTGAAAAAATATATACAATTTGGGTATTGCATACAAATGGATGGCCCGTTCCTGCAAAGTTTGTGTCTTTTTGATTGAAATAAGATTTGTATTGAATTCTGCAAGGCATTGTTGTTTGAGGGCTATTGGAGTCTCTGATATAGGACACTGTAGGTTTTAAGTTCCAACAGGCAAACATGATGCTGCTGATTCTGAACTTTTATGTCATTATCTCAGTTGGTATAAAGTACTGAGCAATGCACCAACAAATCTGTACATAGGTTTAAGAAAAACAGTAAATGCCATACTGTGAGCAATTGAAAGCAATTATTCAATCAATCCTTCTATTACTGGGGATTTATGGAGCGCTTACTTTGCATCAGGCATGTTCTAAACCCTGTGCCATAGGGAATAAGCTCTTTGCCTTTATGAAACTCAACTGGGGAATGACTAAACAATGAACTGAATAGTCAATGAACAAGATAATTTTAGATGTTAAAAAGATGTTTAAAAAAATGATGTAAAAAGAATTGGTGCAGGGGTTGCTTTATTTTAGGTAGTCAATTAAAACCTACATTTTATAGCTGTTAGGTTGACTGCTGTTCACACACTGAGCAAACACTCCAGACCCTGCAAGCAGAAGAGAAATAAGGTCTTTAAATGTATGCCTTGTCTTCCTGAAGAAAGATAAGTCAGTATGGTTGATGCTTAGGAAGAAGGTAGAGAGTACAAGGCATTGAAGTAGGAGAGGCAGGCAGGGAAGAGATTCCACAGGTCAGTGGACTCCATTATGAGTGTTAAGAATTGATTTTACAAGGAATGATAGCTTTTATTGGGATGTGATATCCCATTGTGACTGCCTTTGCCGTATTCCTCTCTGGTGTTGGTAACACAGTGGCTATGACTGAATGCACACTTCTCAGCAATTTTTCTCCCTCAGGTTGACAATGAATACAATTACACCCACTGCCCAAATGAAACAACAATGTGAGGAAATTCTTCGAACTTCTTAGGCTATCTTCACTCATGGTTAAGGAGACCTACAATCCTGGTTTCTAAAAACCTCTAATTTGGACACTCTATTGTGTCTTGAGAGTTAGTCCTTGGCATGTCATCGGTGATGATTTATTTGAAAATGTAATTACCTAAGGATTCTTTAATTCTTGGTATCCTAATCATCTTGCTTCAAAAATAGGAACAGTAGTAAAGATATAATTAAGAAAACTAAAACTAACCTATGAAAAATATTATGATTTAAAATAATTCCATTATATTAAATATGTTTTACCTCAATTAAAATGAACTTTAGAAGATGATGAATTTGTAGTATATTTGATTCAAAACTATAATACCATATTGCTGAGAGAGACCTAAGAGTTAAGGATTCTCACAAGCGGTGAGGTAATAAAATGAATTCTTAGTTAATTTTGACAATAAGTGCAGCGATTACAAGCCTACACGCACTAAATGAACAGTGTTAACTTTAAGAATTTCAGAGACATCAAATTATCAAGAGTAAAACCTTTATGGAGAAATCCATAATTAGTATGTATACCATTCCAAACCTCACTGTTTAAATTTCTAAAAAATGTATTTTCTAAATATATGTATGCTTCCCCATATATATTCCATGTAATATGGGACTGGTTTCCTAACTCATAAGCAATAGTCCATGAACTAGTTTAAAAAAAAAAAACATATCTTGATTAAAAGTCACTCTTGCATCAATTTCCCATTTAACTAAACATTTAAAACTCATAAGCAGCAAATCAGGTTTTTTTTTTTCATTTCTTTTTATGCCCAGTGATTAAAAACTAATAATTAATACATTTGTAAAACATATTTAGAATATGTACTATCTAGAATATAAATCAAAGTAAATGTAAGTAGGAAAAAATACATGTTCAATGTATGGAAAAATCATCCAGTTAAGTATTTCCAACCCACAGCCTGCAGGCTGCATGTGACCAAGGGAGCTGTGGAAACCAACGAACACAAAATCACATGCTACTCTAAAATGTTATGAATGTTTGTCTGTAGTAATTTCTTCCCTTTGCTCTGGAACATGCACTTTGTAAAAGACTACAATGGTTAATCTTAATTTTGGACTCAATAAGATTTACAGTCACTATGGAAACAATCCTCTAGGCTTGTCTGCAAATTTGCTTCTGGAGAAGTTTAACTGTAAAAGAAAGACTTATCCTAAACAGTGTGGTACCATCATATTGGTGCGGGTCCTAGATGAAGAGAACAGAGAAAGTAAACTGAATGTGGGCCTCTGTCTTTGTTTCCTGACTGTCTGTGCACCGTGTCTAGCCACATTATTCCTTCTTTGCCTTGACTTCTCCATCATGATGGACTATAATTAAAACTGTGAGCTGCCCATCTTTCCCTAACCTGCTTTGCCAGGTGTTTTGTTTGTCACAGTAAGAGACAATGTAAGAAATACACTGTCTATGCTTTGCCTTAATATTACAAGGTCAGACACTTGAACCAGATGAGGAAATCACTGAAAGTGATTTTAAGAAGGAATTACAAAATGGTTATCTTACAAATGAATTGGTCCCATCTCTTTTGGATTGACACAATAGGATTAATTTTAGAAATAATACAGGCAGAGGTTTTAGGACCCTCTATGTCATTCTTAAAGAAACTAGAAATATTTAAAGTACATACTATTGCAATGTCTGTCTTAGAGGACATTTCATATCTACCTTCAGAAATAGTGGCACATGTGCAGAAGGAGCACATTCCTCCTCTGTAATCCCTTCATTTCCTCCGCTGTCCTTAGGAACTACTTCTGTTGCTCTTAAACAATGTCCCTTGACTGGTCTTACAACATACATGTTGGTTCAGTTTTTAAGAATACAATCATTTTTTAAAGCATTCGCTCTCAACTGTGAGGAATGACTAGTCATGTAAACCCTCTACTTTTTAAATGAAAGTTTATAAGGTAGAACATCTAGTAAATTATTGAAAGTATGTAAAGCAAGACAATATAAACGGATTCCAGATAGGCCAGGGCTGCATTTTAATACGGGAGCTCCTGTGTGACGAGGTGAACACACTTTAAAACTGTAAGAGACAAGACAACTACTTTCTGTTTTTCTGAACTGTCTGATCTTCAATGACTGAATATGGATGAGACAAAGAGAAGGAAGGAGGATTAGATTTTTGTTCTATTTTCTTTTGCTTAAGAATCACACACACACACACACACATACATGGAGCTCAAATTTGAGCATTAAATATTTGAGAACTTCCCTCACATGCACCAAGGCCTGTTAGCTTTCAGTTTATATGACCCTTTTTATATGGAGACAAATCACCATAGGGCCAAATTAAAATGGTTCCTCTTTTGCTTTCTTATGGGTAACAAGTTTACTGATGTGATGACAGTGGAGTTGTTTATAGAGAAACCAGGGTGAACATATTGAAGGAAAAAGATTTAGGAGCCAGTGATGCTGGTTAATTGTAAAAAAAATGTCACTGTGCTATTTCATTATTAGTATTAATATTTTGTTTTGCTCTCGGAGTTACCTCAGTTTTTCCCAATGAAAGTGTAGTTTCAAATAGATGTTGCAACCTTTTTCCCTTTGAATTTCCTTGATATATATTAGTCAAAATTTCCTTGTCAGTAATTATATATGATATAATTATCATATAGCTTCAAGACAAACAAAAGACATAAAAAATAAAAGTAAAACTTACAAAGGTGCGAGTAATTTTGTTCTGAAAAAAATTGAAAAGTAGCTCTAAGTTTATAAATTACAGACAACCATGATCTCCAGAATCAAAAGTGCCAAGCAACCTTCTTGCAAGAGCAGATGTACATCACTGTGGTGGTTTTTCTCTTTAAAGTTATTACTGGGATATTTGTAAATTTAGAGTTTTCCAAAGTCATTGGAAATGCTTTTCAAGAAAATATAATTTAACACACTGTGCTAGATGCCTATTGGCTTTTTCATCATAAACTCTACAGCAGAAAGTAAAATTCACAAAATGATCTTTCTGTCACCACCTTTTTCAGATTTGGAACTAAGTGAAATGTTAGTGTCAACTGTCCACTCTCCATGGTAAAAGATTTCATTCATTTATTTAGACTTCTTTCCATGCACTGTATTTTGATCATATTTTTTGCCCTCTCCAATTCTGTGATAGTTTGTATATGCTTGGGCCAGAGAATGGCATTAAGAGGTGTGGCCTTGTTGGAGTAATGTGTCACTGTAGGCATGGGTTTAAGACCCTCACCCTAGCTGCCTTGAAGTCAGTATTCTGCTAGCAGCCTTCGCATGAAGATGGAGAACTCTCAGCTCCTTCTGCACCATGCCTGCCTGGATGCAGTCATGATACTGCCTTAATGATAATGGACTGAACCTCTGAAACTATAAACCAGCCTGAATTGTTTTCTTTATGAGAATTGCCTTGATTGTGTTATCTGTTCACAGCAGTACAACCCTAAGACAATCTCTTTCAGCCCCACCTCATCTCCCTATCCACCCAACTTCTCAATAAGAGATATTTCCTATCAACAGGCTTCTCAACCAAAACACAAGTACAAATTCAGTGAAAAGTTGATGGAAGTCACACTTTGCCACCAAAAATCTCTTAAAGTACTAAAATCTTTATCAAATATTTTATTTTTCCATTTTGGTGGAAGATTATAACTTTTGCTGAGTCATTCGGTCTGCATGCCAATCTTGGTTATAAACTTAATTATATCTTATTAATGATGGTCCATTTCAGCTCCCCAGTAGTACATAAAGGTGTTCGATTAATACCCATATTGCTTTGTTAATTAATTTCCTGTGATAAAACTTACAAATGGAGATATTTCTCCATGGTGTGCTGACTCTACATAATAGGCCATCTTTCTGTGGAAACCACATAACTCTTAACAAGCCCGGTTATGCTCACTGGTTTCTGCTATTAAAATGTTTAATTTAACCATAAATTTTAGCTGACAACACATTCTAATTTTGAGGCAGATCAAATTAAGATTCCAATTTTAATAACAATCAAACTGGTTATGCAATCTGTCTTAATTCAGTCATTACATAAGAATTGAATAATAGAGATTATGATTCCCCTATTAAAATATTTTATTTTTTTTTTCTTTTGTAGTAAAAAGTGGAATGTTACTCTATACTTAGATTAGAAACTGGGAAAACAAAATAAATGACATAATTAAAAAAATACTAATGGTAGTGAATAGATCAGGGTACTTTTTTAGGATAACTTTTTTACTTTTCAAGTTTGTCCGTGGTTGTGTTTATGTGTGTTTATGTACGTGTATATCATTTTGCTCTAGGTCACTTATAAATTGTTTATGCTCTCATATTTTTGTATCAAAAATGAAGAATTCAAAGAAAATTGAAAGCCACCGAAAAGTTCCTCACTGCCTATGCAAGATAATAGATTTTGTGAGATATAGTAAAAGGAGAAAATGTCTCAGCTTGAAAATTAACAATCATATTAATAGTTAAATATGCTTATGTCAAATTAAAATTTTTCATTTCTTTCAAATGATCTGCAGCATATTTAAGAATATGGCTCTTCAAAATTATGATGATGATTATTGTTATTCATGGTTTTCTAATAAGAAATATACTATATGTTTTAAGTGTGCAATGATTTATAAATCTGTTATTAGTAATATAATAAGCAAGCATATTTCAATTTTGAAATTTAAGCATACAAAATTTTGTAAAGCAAAATTTCTACTTCCTATCCAGCATTAAAGTGCTTGGAAATTGAATTAGAAGATGAATATTATACTTTTTTTCACACATCATGTTTTCCTCATTTCCATATTTCTGGTTGACTCTGAGAACTGTTGTCCAGTCTGTGACCCTAATATTTCGTCATTAAAATTAGTATTTTCTAAAACTGATTCATTTTATCCTCACAAAGATTGAGAATATAATAGTCTTAAGCAATGAATTGTATGTTCTCCATCTCCACTTCAAAGATGAAATGTTCAGCTCATAGGTGATGATGTTAGAGTTAAGGGTAAAGAATGTGGACCTGATGAGTTTTCATGAAGTAAGAGAGTTCACAAATGAGATCTGCTTACCAGTAAAAGCAGTAAAATACACGCTCCCCCCTAGTGTCACAGAGGTTAAATAAGAAGATAGTTCTTTGAATAAAGCAGACAATCACTGGCCATCAAAATCCTCCCATGTCATGCTATTAGATTTCTCAGTTTCCATACTTATGAGAAATAATACTTGTTTCTTATAATCTATACAGTTCATACTGTTTTGTTATTGCATCCTATCTAAGTTTAATTTTCTGTTGTTTTGATAAAATATTAACAGAAACTAGGAGAGGAAATAACTTATTGCAATTTCTAGATTGTAGTTCTATGTCCAGGGAAACTAGGGAGCTCAAGGCAGAAATCTAAAGGCAGACACTGAAGCAGACATTATAGAGGAACTCTGTTTACTGGCTTGATTTCCCAGGCTTGACACATACAACCCAGAACCACTACCCAAAGGAGGTATGACTCACAGTAGCAGGGACCTACTCATCCACTATTAACCTGGAAAATCCCCTGTAGATTTGCATGTAGTTCATTCTGATGGAGACATTTTCTCAATTGTGGCTCTATCTCTTCCCAAATGAGTCTATGTTAATAACACATAATGTGAATGACAACTTCCTATTTTATTTTCAGAAAATCCATCATACTAGACAATGTGGTGCTAAACCTGAATGAATTCAACCTTTATGGTGATCACTTTAGCTTGCACTCCCAACTTTCTCAATACTGTCCACATTTTGGTCTATTTCAGGCAATGAATCTAACATTTCCAACCACCTGAGCACCATATAAAATCAGAGTCTCTACTTACAGGGCCTAGCCTTACTGTATGTTTTTTCTCCCACCATCTCCAGTGCTAATGTGTCTCCCCAGACAGACTCCTATAGATTCTTAGCAGAAATTAGAAAGCTCAAGTAATTACTTGGGAGTATAAAGTTATATCCTCACGGGTCACCCTTTGTCTAGTAGTAAAGAAAAGTTATGGGCCTTCTAAACTCAAATATTGCCAAATTCTCACCATTATGTCTTTTGAATTGAATGATGCATGGGACATGGTATCTGAGAGCAGCACATTTGTATGAATTCAGTTCATAAATTTGTTACACTTTAAAAGAATGGCAAAAGCAGACTGCACTGATTCCTGTTCCGACTCCTCGTCTGTAGTCTTGTTGCATTGTGTTGCCTCTCCTCCTAGGGTTTACTATGGTGTTAACTATAGAGAACAGTCACCTGTTGGGAGTAAAACAGTCATTTCTGCTGCGGGTCCTGTCCGGTTCCTCTTCCGGTTTCCCGTCCTGTCCATTCAAAGCGCATAAAGTACTGATAGACATTTTTCAGTTCTGAGGGCAAAGGTACTCATGCTTACGATCCATTCACCTTTACCCAATGAACCATCTCCCAGGCCTGCTCTTACTTTCTAACAACATAGTTATAAATCTTATCTTTTAAAACACTCACAAAGAAAAATTCAGATGTATTGTTTTCATCCTAATTTTCAACTCATAGAGAATACCATTTAGCAATGTTTAATCCAATTAATTGATTAAAAATAGCTTTCCTTATGCTACCCAAATGATGTAGGTGAAATGATGAAAGTTTAACCAGAGACAAGAGTTAGCAGGAAACACACTTGAGTACCTGAGGCAGGATCTAATAGCTGTTGATAGGGAGTTTAATATTCTTTGTTACTAACCAAAAATAAGACTCTAAGCAACTTAAGTTTGATGATATTTCTAGGTGATATATCAAAATTGATATAAGGAGATGTTGGCAGAGATGACATGCATTGATTCCAGTCCACAGAATTTTCCAGTGTGTTGCATGTTTCAGCCCTTTGTCTTTTTGTCCTGAAACAGTAAGTTACTATATCTTATTATAAAATAGTTTCCTTTATAACCAATAATGTATATGATGGGATGTATAAGTACGTATGCTATTTTGTATGATTTTCTATCGAAGCAAGATAGTTACAGTTACACATAGCTCTGTTTGATTGCTGTCACATTGATTACTTGACTGAATAATCTATGTGAATAATTTCCTTTTGTCTCTGGTTCTGCTTTATTTAAATCTTCAGATATTTTTCGACAACTGCTATTATAGGGGGACACCCATACTCAATGGTGCCTCTTTCTTTGTGGATATATTAGGATTTCATCCTCCTATAAATTTTGAAGGTCAGAAAAACTCACTAGCAATATGTAAATAGAAGCAAACACATTAATTATTTCTAGGAGCACAAATAATGAAGCAGCAACATTCCAATGATCTCTCTCTTGCCTAGAAAACAAAGACCTGGGTAAAGAGATTCATTTGACAAGATCCCCAAGTAGTGTTTGCACTAAAATTAAGCTATGAGTGAGCAATAACACTGAGATTTTCACTATATATATTAAATTGCACATTAAGATGTGGCATTCATGTAACAAAACACGGAAAAAGGTATATTTCTAGTAATGGAAAATTTGTTGAAATATAAAAACAGTCTGATGCTCTAAAATAATACATGATTTGATAATGTTTGTTGTAAATTAGGAAAAAACACATTTCAATTATGTCTTATATCTCTAGAAATGAACAAAAAGAAGAGCTCTTTCATTTTGCAATGTGGTGAAATGAAAGACATACTCAAAAACGTCTTGTCATCTTGAGAGGATTTGAAGGTAACAGGGAAATAAAGTGCACAGGGGTAAGTTCTATTTAGGACAACAGCTTCTGAAGTCTAACACAGAATATAAACGAGAGAGGAATATTGATCAATGAAAGCTTATTAGAATTCAGCATCACAACTTGTTTAAATCAAGGAAATAGCCAATGCTTTTATTAGTAAATATTTTGATTTGGTTATAGTATTCTAGAATATAAAATCAGTAAGTAAGACAATCTCAGTCAGATATTTTCAAATAAAAATATAATGTACTCTAAGAAAATTGACAAAGCATTTAGATTCTCACCTGGAATACACCATGCTTGGGTTTTCATTTTAACACTAAGGACACAAAGGAGTGGTCAACATAAAAATTGCTCTCACTTTGATGGAGACAGAGTTATTCTGGTGCCAAATATGAATAACCATGGCTTGGGAACACAGATTTACATTACTCTATTTTCTACATTTCAACGTATTAACAGTTTTCTGGGGTTTTTATAATAGTAAGACAAAAAATGTCTGAAATATAGATACTTTTCAATACATTAGTGGAAGCATCAGTATAATCTGGTAGAGAGGAAGAGGAGGCCTGTGTTTACTGGTGTTCTCTAATTACACATTACATTTTGCATTGGTGAAAGCCAGTGGATTGTTAATACATTCCAAATTGTTTTATATGACAATCACAAAGTTGCTTGAATCACAAGGATCCTTGATTAGACAAAAAGTTGGCAATGATTTCCTTTTAAGAGAAGTGAGATATCTCAAAATACTTTGGCTCTGGCTCTGGAACATTAAAACTTCTCCATGATCATTGATGTTGTAACCAGTCCGTTAGTCTTGACAGAACATTCAACGAGCTGATGCTTCTTTCCCAGAAATTTAGATAACAGTTATGATACATGAAAAACATTGTTTATAAAAGATCTTTTTTTTATAGGTTTTGCTACCTGCAGTTTCTACAATCAATAGATGAGAATGATTACGAAGAGAAGACTCAGTGGTTAGTAGCATTAGCTGCTTTTCCAGAGAACCCAAGTTCGATTCTTAGCACACGCACATCAGCTTACAATACTCTGTAATTCCAGGTCCATGATCTGACACACTCTTTCTTTCATTTCTTGCACTGTACACACATGATACCCAGGCCTACATGCAGGCAAAATACCCATATGCATAAAAAAATGAATACTTTTTATAAAGAATAATTTAAAGAAGTAAGGGTCATATGTCAAAATGGAAAGATGGTGGACCAGAATGACTTGAAAAGATAGTCAATATTCTCAACATGAGCATATCCTCCATCACCAATGCTCCATGACACACGACTGCTGATAACCATAAGCAATGTGTCCACAGACACCCAAAGATGGTGAGATTTAAAAGGAACTACACCTGCTCACTCTCAGCCCTCTACCTGCAAACTTTTCTCTTATACAGAACAAAGGGTGTTCTTAATAAACTGATCAACATTGTCTTGAAACTAGAAAAATGAAAAGGGGGTTGCAGTCTAGTGCATAAGTCTGTGTGACTCTGGGAAGATGACTCAGTGCTTGTCAATCAAACATAAGGACTGGAGTTGAGATCCCTAGCATCAGTGCTAAAAAGCTGTACCCAGTAGAGCAGGCTTATAACCTTAGGTAGATTCATGGAGTTTGCAGCTCAGCCAGTCTAGCTGAATAAATAAACTCCCCAGTTCACTGTTAGACCTTTCTGAAAACAAATACCATGGAGTACACCTGTGGAAGACATGGCTTCCATATGATATTCAAGTTCATGCATGTGTACACATATACACATCTAGTATGTTTGGTGAAAAGACATGGAATGCGGTTGTTAAATCTGAACAAACCAATAATTTGATTGTGTTTATTCTAGAGTGATGCATATTCTAGAAACTTACCTTGTGGCTGCCATTTCCTAGGACTGCTATGTGAACATCCACAGACTCCTCTGTCTTCTTGAACAACATCAGTAGGGGCTACCAACTTATGTTCAGCTCCAGCTGACTGGATTGTTAGTCATCTTCCCCTTTTAATCTTGGAGCTCAGTAGCAGGTTTCTGTACTTTCAGATCCATCAGTCACTTTCCATGTGACACTTCTGGCCAACAGATTGCTTTTATAGTCATATTTTAAAAAACTGCTGGCTTTTGTCCTAGCTGGAATGACAACTGTTCACATGTTCTTAGTTATCTTCTCCTGTATATTCATCAGCAAACCTATTTTAAAAATCCCTAGCTGTTCAACACCAAATGCCTTTTCCACCTGTTCTTCAAACATGGTTTTTCACTCTATTACTAACAGGGTTTGTGTGTGTGTGTGTGTATGTGTGTGTGTGTATATATAATATACACACAATATATATATTACTATATATATATATTTGTGTTATGTATATATGTATATACATATATAAAGGCATCAACAAAAAATATGCCTATAATAAGCATGATAACTGTTCTATGCCTCTGTGAGTCTTTATTATATATTAAATCTTTTTATTTGTAACTTTGGGATCCGAAAGCAAAAGAAATTTTCAACTGTTTCAATGTCTTTTTATTCATTACAAATGAATGAAACAAAAGTGAAACATAACTTGTATGTTGTTAGAACATGAATCATGAAATTCGCTATAATCATCAATTAAATTTGGTGTAACTTATGTCATTTATCTCATGGAATATTTATATCATATTAAGTATACTGATATGTTCTATACTCATTCTTCTATGCTAATGGTCTTAATCTCTAGAACTAAACTTCCTTCCTGAGTCTAGAATATTAAAGTCAACTTTACCTAGAAAATGAACATCTTATGAATGATTGTTTTATGTATGAAACACTTTAGAGAAGCGAACTTCATTAGACATATTTAATTACTTTTAAATATATGTTAATGACCTTTGTTCTAAACCATTTGACATTGCTAAAATAGAAACACAGAACATAGGTGTTTTTTTTTACTTTTATTTTTATAATTCATGTTACCTGTGTGGTTTATGTCACATGTATGGGTTGTTCCCAAAGAATCAAAAAGGGTAATACATCCCTGGAGCTACAGTTACAGTGGCTGTGAGCTGCAACACATGGGTGGTAGGAAGAAGAGTGAGTGTTTTTAACCACCAAGTCATCTCTCCAGGCAACAGAACACAATTATAAAATGGAGCTACAGTAGTGATCAAAAGAAGTATAACATCTGAATCATTTTGAAGTTGAAATTAGAGTTCCATGAGTTCAACAGTTTTATATGTGTTCTGACATATGGAAAAAAAATAATCTGAGATAATATTGGAAGAGTTTATTTATACTTAGCTTATGATTATTGAAAAGCAGTTACTTGTCATTGGCAGTAAAAATGATTACATTCCAGTCTTTAGTCCTAATTTCTAGCCTGATCTGATAAGTTAGTAATTGATGGGGAAAAAAAAATCAACATTCTTTTGTTTGGCAAAATTTCTATATATTCAGTGTAATTTGTAATTATGAATTCCTTAATCAATATTTTTAAAGTACTAAAATGCTCTTGGAAAACTATATATTTTTTTTTTATGAGTGAACAAGAATCTTGTGCTAATAGATTTCCCATGGCCATTTCTAATTTGTAGTAGACTGTCAAAGGATTCAGGCTACAAGAAGGCTACATTTACTAATGCCTTTTCAGGGATGGTTCTAAAAATAGAAGAAACGAAGAATTTCCCAAGGCAGAGCAAACAGGATGGAGAGCATGGATAAACAAAGTGAAAGCAGGGTCTTCTCACAGCGAACCCTTTTTGGAAGAGGTCTGTTCACCACTTCCCTTCCTGATCAGAATGTGTGTTCTCCTTCTTGGTTCCTCCCTCTTTTCCCTTTTCTAAGGGGGATGATTAACTTGATACTTATCTTCATGTCTCACAAATACAACATTGTGAAATCCTTCTGTTCTACTATTTTTAGAACCATCCCTGAAAAGGCATCAGCAAATATAGGCTTCTTGTAGCCTGAATCCTTTCACTGTCTACTCCAAATTAGAAATGGCCATGGGAAATCTATCAGCACAGGATTCTTGTAATTAATAATACTGTATCTATCTGCCCATTTCAGTCTCTACAAAACATTTGACATCAGTGGAAAGAAAATAAAATACAAGTTTTCTAATTAAAGTAAGCTTAAATTCATGACTACACATTTTAACAGGTCTCACCAAGCTGGGAAATCATGCCTATTTCCCTTAGCCTCAGTTTCACACTCAATGAAAAGCATTACTGCCCCCTCCACTTAAATGCATAAAACCTTATCCGGCAGCTTATGGCCCAGTGATGGGTAATTGGAAACAAAAAGAAACTCCTCTAACTTCTCCATGTAACATCTAACTGAAAAGTATCACATTCTTCCATTGTTCTGACTGATGAATTGTCCTTCTTTTATCAAACGTTAGCATCCCAGTGCAATAGGTACAGGGAGGTTTAGAAGAACGATGTGATGGAGACCAGGAAGTCAAACAAGGGGATGATGTCCAGAAAAAAGTGAAATGAAGTGCAGATGAAATGAAATCAAGATAAGAGGAAAATAATGTACTGAATGATGTGAAAAATATCATTGAAAAGATTTCTTTTTTTTTAAGTTGGAAATTTATTTACATTTCAGATGCTTTCCCCTTACCCCCTTTCCCCCCCTCCCTCCCAGGAACTCCCTATCCCTTCCCCCCTCCTTTTGCCTCTATGATGGATGGTGTACCCCCCACCTTCCCCGTACCTCACCTCCCCACCCTGAATACCACCCCCCACAATGT
Organism: Mastomys natalensis; assembly: GCA_021653895.1. Lineage (NCBI taxonomy): Eukaryota > Metazoa > Chordata > Mammalia > Rodentia > Muridae > Mastomys > Mastomys natalensis. Next base: position 1,503,285 of record JAJTUV010000523.1, on the reverse strand, counting down.
CCAGCCTCATGGGACCAAGGATCTCTTCTCCCACTTATAAATAGCTCCCTTGCATATATAGCTGGAGCCATGGGTCCCTCCCTAAGGCTCCCAGGCTGGTGGTTTAGACCCTGGGGGCTCTGGTTGGTTGATATTGTTGCTTTCCTCATGGCGTCACGAATCCTCTCAACTCCTTCAGTCTTCACTCTATCTTCTCGGTTGGGAACCCCATGATCAGTTTAATGGATTAGCTGTGAGCATCTGCCTCTGAATATGTCAGACTCTTGCAGACCTCTAAGGAGACAGCTATATCAGGCTCCTGTCAGCATGTACTTCCTGACATCCACATCAACGTCTACCATTTGGTGACTGCACATGGGATGGATACCCTGGTGGAATGATCTGCAAATGGCCCCTCCTTTAGTCATTGAAAAGATTTCTACAGAGTAATCCCCCCCACACACACACAGTATTTTGTTTCTCTAGAGAAGACAGATATGGGCTGGTGATGGTTTATCTAAACTATTAAACATATCCACATATTTTGTTGTTTACCAAGAAGGTTACAGAGAAAAATAAACATTTTTAAGTTCTCCTTTTGTCTTGAAATTTTTCTTTTCTTTCAAAACCTCTAGAAAAAAAAACAAAACAAAACATATATCCCAAAGAATGTTCCATGTTACACGATCAAACAGTGTTAGATGTGGGATAGATGGTTGCAGTCTGCTGGCAAGACTAAATAAGGAGCATGCTCGCATTTCTCTTCCCTCTTAGTTGTAACCTCTTAGTTGTCTTTATAACCCCCTTGCTTCCCAGTTTCTTCTATACTAACTGAACTAACTGGAGTTGGCCAGAATTTCTGCCAGAATTTGTGGGAGACTGAAGAATGGCTCAGTGTTTAAGAGCACCTACTATGCTACAGAGAACTAAGGACTCACTCCAGCACCCACAAGGCAGCTCCCAACTATCTGCCCCTCTGCTGCTTCTCTCTGAAGGTTCTTACTTCATTCATTACCATCTTTCATATACCAGCCTCTCACAAGATGTACCTGGGCATATTCTTCAGCATTGACTGCAAGCAGACAAAATAGTTGATTACCAAATCTACCCACTGAATCCTGCCATTATGCCCTGTCCTCCTAATTTCATCTCTTCTCACCTTGCACCAACTTTCCTTACCCTCAGAAGGACTACTTGTGTTCATGGATTTCCGGCCTTCAGTCTCTTTCTTTGAATCCATTACACATGCTAGCCAGGAACTAGGCCTAACTCCAGCATGATGAAAAAAGAATGCTGCATAAAAAGAAATAAAATTATGACACAGATAAAGAAATAAAATAAAACCACAGAATATATAGACATGAAACATATATAAATGTACAAAACTTCCCATCAGCTTTGAGAAATAACCACTTTAATGCAGTGGTTATTTCTGTAGACAAAATAAAAACTAATTTGAATTGTATGAATGTGAAGAAATGCTATATTTTATTCCACAAAGCTATGTATTATTTAATTATAATAACAGAATGTCAATATGGAGTCTTACTTTATGTTAAGAAGCAAAACAATATCCAGGAATCTATAAATCAACAACCAAATAATAAAGTTGTCATTTGTAATATATAGTGGACTTTCCCTGGTTCTTGACACGAAATGGTCAGAAGGCAAAGATGGGCAACAGAAAGCACTATCAGAAAGAGGAGAGAAAAACCAAAGCACATTTGTAATTGGAAAACATCTGAATTTATCACCCAGCCTAAAGATCAAACAGAATTAAATATCAAAGGCTACATCAAAGTTTCCCTCTGAGTACTAATTTAGAAGGGCACTAATGCTTTATCTATGAAGTTGACATACTTTCCAAAGTTGTTTTTATTTTCATGTAAGCTGGCTGAGTTTCAATGGAGACAAGACAATGCGCTAGAGATGCTGTATTTATAGTTACAACCTTCACATCAGAAGTTAAGGTGGGAGGTTTGGCTATCTCACTATTGAATAGAAAGGCTATAGTTGGATCCATGAGTCCTAGTGGGGAAGAAATAGAGTAGATGGTACCAAAATTCGGAGGCCAAGCCTTTAGAAAGAGTGATGAAAGAGCTTGAAAGGATACAATAGGAGCAGCACACACACAAGAGTTTAGACGTGCAGTCAAAGGGCTCAAAGGAAGAAAACACTGCACACAGAACTGGGGAGATTAGCAATAGCAGATTTTATAGTGATATCAACGTTGAAGGTCTCATAAATACTCAACGGAGTAGTTATGAGTAATACCAGAGAAAAAACTTATTCTAAGTAACATTTCCCTCTAAGAGAATATACTAAAATATGCCACATTGTCTGACAAAATGTGTACTGTATATCAAACCTATGTTCTATTAAAAGAAAGCTACAATGAGCAAAAGATGAGCAAATGAAAAACATATACAGAAACACAAATCTTTAGTAAGTTCATATAAAGAGATACCACGCTCTCTGGTAATCAGAAAAATTGAATTAATGTGAAACCATTCATCGTTTTATAACCAAGTGATTGGCAGAAGTTAGGAAGCTGCAATAGTGATAATAATTATTGGGAAGGTGGAAAGCCCAGACTAGCTTAATCTTACTCAAGAGCACTTCAGCAGTATTTACTTACTCAGTAAAAACTGCATATACCTTATGACTCTATACCCTCTTCCTGTTATAGTAAGCAAAAAATATTCTCTGAAGGACATTGAAGGGGGTCTGTGATGATTGTCTTACTCAAGAAATACTCAAGATGCCAAGGAACCAGAAGATTCTACTTGCAACAGTACAATGTCGGCACTCTCCGGTAACACATATACTGAAACTTTCCCATAACATGTGATGAAGGTAGGAGGCAAGTTGGAGGGAAGCAATTAGAAATAGATGCGATCTGGGCTGTGTAAGACATCTCAATGGATAAAGTACTTGCTGTGACCACAGAAAATGCTATATCATTTGCCTGGAAGCTTCTGTACATAATCTAATGGCTGAGGTCGGGGCCAGAATTAAGTGCAGCCAGGAACTCACTAGCCACCCAGGCTAGCTGAATATTGTGCTTCAGGTTCAGTAAGAGATCTCGTCTCAATAATATGGTGGAGAAGCCATTGAGAAGGACATCCAGATGTCAGCCTTTGGCCTCCACATGCACATACTCAGGATATAGCGCGCGCACACACACACACACACACACACACACACACATGCATTCACTAACAGACCAAGACTTTGTGGGGATATGAGTGAAGACTGCTCATGATGAGAAAAGTGCACAGATGTGTATCACATCTGAGGAAATGGGTGCCTTTTATAGTTTTTTAAAAGACTTGCTAGACTAACAGGAGAGCAAATTCTAGGAATAATAGCCCAGAACAGGGAAAGATCTTATCAGTGACTGGTTATTAAAGTTTAAATTTAATCAAAGATATTAAGTAACTATTCATGTTTTCTTTTTTAATAAATCCTGCTTCTTATTGTAACAAGAGAGCTTTCTAAGAATATCACCTGTTTGGTGCCCTGTCATAAAAAATGAAGCAGTGCTTAGGGACATAACTGCTTCTTCCTAGCCCATCTCTATTTACTGACAACTCACTTTTCCTTCTTAAATTTATGACACTTCTCAAAATATGTTACCCTGTCTATGACTTGATTCATGCCAGGATAGGCCCTCTGCTGTCTTTGACTTAGAAGCAAACATTTATGAGGGCTACTTGATAAATTTTAACCTGCCCTCAGTTGGAAACAACCTCCTTGTCAGTAATTGGTCTCTCTTCTCTGCTGATCCTATGACTTCTGTCCTCTCAAACTGTGTGCATGCACTCACATATGCATGTGCATGTACATACAGAGAGAGAGAGAGAGGAGAAGAGAGAGAGAGAGAGAGAGAGAGAGAGAGGGAGAGGAGGGAGAGAGGAAGACAGAGAGAGAGAAAAAGAGAGACAGAGAGAGACAGAGAGAAGAAGGGAGGGAGGGAGGGAGGGAGGGAGGGAGGGAGGGAGGGAGGGAGGGAGGGAGGGAGGGAGAGGAGAGAGAGGCAGCTAAAGACAGAGAGACAGTCTAGATATTTTTGGTTTCTTTGTCTCTTTCTCTTTTCCTGGTCCAGATCAGAAACTTCAGTGAGCATTAGTATCAAGCTAGTCACTGTGAACTCCAAAGTGACATCTTTCCAGAACTCGCCAGTAAGCATAGGTCTTACTATTGTCTTATTTCATGCACCATGGTGTTGTTCTTTTTTTTAAAAAGTACTTTTAAATTTATATGTAGGATATCTTCTGAATTTTCTGGTCAAGTGGAATAAAGATAAATTAGCAAGTTGATGCAACTGTCTTGCTGAATAAAAGCTGGAAGTGATTTTTGTGGTTAGTCCAAGTTTCACAGCACTCTTTTGGGAAAAGCATGACCTCTGTTTTATAGATCCAGAACATGATGCTGTGCTGGAATTGCAGAAGACAAAGGAGACAGAAGGAGGAAGGGCAAAGGGAAGGTGAAAGTCTCAGCTTTCATATATAGTTCCTCACAGATTAAAATTAAAAAGAAAAACTATACTTTACAGTCTTTGAAATAAAACTACACTGAGTAAATTCTAACATTCACATAAACCTTAATGATAATTTTTTAATAGTTGCTCTTGCTCCAATTCAGAGCTCAAAGTAATATTGACACCAGAAAACGCGCTATTAAGTAAAAATGCATGTGGCTTCCAGAGGAGATTATAATAAAGCAACATTGATTTTGTTGTTGTTGTTGTCGAGGTGAAGATCAAGGGAAAAAATCAATCAATGTTTACCCATTTCAACAATATCTTAATATTACCCGCATCAAAATCCAGTATTTCTCTGTGCTCCTTTTAGTGGAAAGCCTCTGGGAACTGCAGCATCTCCTGGAGAAGTAAGAAATTGATCCCTTATAGCATAGCTTCCCTTATATCCCTCCTTGGCCACCCTCCTTCCTCCAGATGCACAGCCCTGTCCAGCTACCTGAAATTACATGCTTCTTCAATAAAAGTGAGACACCTCTTCAAATGTTCACTGATTCAAGTAGGTTATACTTGCATTCCTCCTAGATATTTTAGAAAATAAAAGGAAAACACTGTCCTACTGAATGAACAACAAAGGGTAAGCCATATTTTCATAAACTTCATTCAAACCTGAAGATATAACAAACGTTCCATATGCATTACTACATCGCAAGACAAGCCTTGGAAAAATCAACTATGCAAAACTATTAGAGTTGGATTGCACAATTGCGGTGGTAATAATGCTTAATTTTTGAAATTAAATAAAAAAATACTCAGGAAGCAAGGAATAGAGCTACCTCAAGGTTCAGTTATAGCACTCCTAGACATATACCCACAGAACTTTATATCATACTATAGAGACACTTGTTCAACCATGTTCTTTGCTGCTTTATTCATAATAGCCAGAACCTTGAAACATACTAATTATCCATCAATGGATGAACAGATAAAGAAAACATGGTACATTTACATAACGAATTATTACTCAGATGGTAAAAAATAAAATAAAATTGTGAAATCACAGGCAAATGGATGGAGCTAGAAAGAAAAAAAAAATAGCCCGAGTGAGGTTATCCTGATCCAAAAAGACAAATATGGTACGTATTCACTTATATGGGGATGTTAGCTCTTAAGGTTTTGATAATCAAGCTACAATCAATATAACCACAGTGGTTAGGTACAGAGTTAGGGTTTAAGTAAAAGTATGGATTCCCTAGACAGGGGAAATAGATAGCTGTGTATAGACAGAGAAGGGGGATTGTAATGGGAGAACCTAATGGGAAAGAAGAGAGAAGAGGGGACTGGAGGAGTGAATTGTGACTGTGGCAGAAAACTGAGGCCAGTTTGTGGGATTATATAGAAACAATGACAATAGAGACTTCTGAAATACATGCATATATGAAGCTGATCTAAATGAAGTCAACAAACAACAAGAGACAAAGCCACTACTGTCCATCTTTTTACACCAAATGAAGCCTGCAATTCTGGGCATTCATTACATCTAATCAACTGGTTGTCCAAAGGGGTCCTATGGGACTTTCTAAACAACCCAGGTTATTATCGAGGCTATGGGTTGCTCTCCATAAACTCATTGTAGAGCCCAGGTACCTACCTAGAGTGTTCACTCCTATAGACTAATATTCACTGTACTAGAAAGTACTCTGCACACTACCAAAGGAAAAGGTAAATACCAATCCAGATACACATTCTTTGAACTACAATAATTACCTGAAAGAGGCCCTAGCACAGCACAGTAGTGACACAAATCTGTGGGAGAAACCAACCAATATCTGATTAGACTTAAGGTCCAGTCTAGAAGATGGAACCAGTCAGGGAACTGCTCTAGTGGCTAGGAACCTGAAACTATATTCTTGTTCTGTAAAGAGATTTACAACAAAATAATTCCTATCAACATTCTGCTGAACTAAAGATTAAGGTTCCTCTTGCAGTAAATGAGAAGAAATACAGAAACACACTACTGGGAAAAGTACAGAGAGACCTTGGAATACTTACTCTTAAAAGAGATGACTGCATCGAGTCCCCTCTAGGGGCTCAGGGAACTACAGAAGTATGGGTGGAAATATTTTAAGAGTTACAGGAGATGGAAGACACCAAAGAAACAAAACCATCTAAACACAGTAAGACTGACACACAAATGAACTCACAAAAACTGAAGCATGCACATGTCCTGGAGAGGTATGGACCAGGTGAGGTCCCAGTACTTAGAGGGCATTGGACACAATCCCATATCTCTAATCCAGACACTGTCTGCAATTGAAACTGTTGCAAATAAGAAGACTTTTTAATGATTCTTAAAGCCAGACCCCTTGCCCTACAATAGATATCTAAAACAGAAGGAACTCAAGGCAATCCATGTCTCATAACACTTTACCAGTGCAGTTTTTAATCTTTATAAGTCTTGGGCATATATATTATGCTTTCAGGGTTTTTCTGGGGGCGGGGCAGTTCTGTGATTGTCAACATATGTATCTTTGTATCCATGTGATGTTTTTGTTTTTTCTTTGGTTCTTTTTCTCTTTCTTCTGTTTGTTTTGTCTTATTCCAGTGTCTTAGTTACTGTTGTATTGTTGCACGGTGACACCATGACCGCAGCAACTCCAGGAAAACATTGAATTTGGACTTTCTTATAAGAAACATCTGAATTTGTTGTGAGTTAGATAGCTGCCATACAAATATCTGTGTCTCTTTGTCATCATCTTGGATAGGCCAACCTAGTTGTAGCAAACATATTTCTCAAAGTCTTTTCATAAAGGTATATGTATGTGATTATTCACAAAAGTGAAAGCAAACTCGGTTTTATCCAATCTCAGTTAAATTCAAATTCAACTTTCGTGGGAATGACTACCAATTAATGGAAAATTTAAACAGAAGAGAATCTACAATTTTATCACTTGCAATGAAAATATTCCGTGTCTCTAATTTTTATGCAAGCATAAAGAAATATGACCACACTGATAAAGTTCTCCATGGTACCATGAACATTGCCATATAGTAACAAGTGTTCAGAATCAATCTTTATCAGGTTCACAGAAACCTGCCATACATTGTTCAGTTATACAATTAGTGCCAGAAACTTAACTAATTATTTCTTTATGGTACCAGCTTCATATGCACACAAAGGCTCTAGCAATAGAATCTGAGTCGGAAATCTAGCATCTATCTTTTCATCGCATGATGAAGGATCTATTGATAAATCCCTACTCATGATTTTCAGCCCTCAAAAAAGTATAAATTACAAGAAATACATAAATGTAATTTATATTCAGTACAAAAATTACTTTACAATTTGAGGATAAAAATTCATAATTGGATTTTGCATTAGGAATTACATTAAGAAAATAGGTTGGAACTTGTGTTTTGTAAATTAACATTCCCAGGAATAACTTTTTGGAAAAGGAACACTTTAGAAGAGTAGCTATGAATCAGAGTACCACTATTGACAAAACATACAAACTACTTTTAAATAAAATCTTGTACAGACAGGCAGAAGTTGCTTTGCTCCCTGTTAGATGCCTTTATTGCTGCTACTTCATTTGCAAACAATTGGCTGTGTGACAACAATAAGAATTTATGAATACTCAGAAGGGAAAAACTGTCAGGGACAGGTTAGATCCTAAAATAGGGAATAGAATAGGACAGAATATACTCTTTTATTACATTCAATGGATTAGAAAGGCTAAAGCCAGCCTTGAAATGTTTTATGAAAAAGAGGTAGAAAGGATTAATCTACATAATTCACTAATAAAGAGTGCCCAATGGACACATGAGTGCCCACCTAAAGGTTATCCTTCTAAAGCCAGAAATTTAGCATCACTTAGATGGAAACTAAAGGACTTGTTAGCTCCATATTTGCAACCATTTCTAAGGCATACTCAAGCCTTCAACATCATCTTTGGCTTTAAACAGGCAGCTTCTGTGGAAATTTTCCAGCCCGAGTAGTCATATATCTTCTAAATAGGCAGCCTCGGTAGACAGTACCAACTTAGATAAGGACAAGTGAATCATAGGCAAAGTTATAGTGACCCGTCCCCTGAACCTACACCCAGCTGATACCCTGTTCTGAAAGGTATCTGTATTCCCCCTGAACTCCTATGCTCCGGTGCCATTCCCTTCCTCACATCCTGCCTTTTTGTGTTTATAACCTCTGTGTAAATAAGTAAATTACGATGTGATTTAAATAACTAAATAAATTAAAAAAATTCTATTAACAAGTGAAAGTCTGATGTGGTAACACTCCAAGAATTTGAATGTTGTTAGTCTTATTCGAGTTTTTGTAGCATTAAATGTAACACCAGGCAGGTGACTTGGATGTATTATTATTACTAATGATACTATTATCTGTTTATTTTCAAAGATAATCAGATTGTCCTGAATTTTCTGTTTACTCCTTTTGACAACTTTCAGAAAACTGTTTCTTTGTTGCTATCACTCAAACATAGAATCAGTTCTCAGGATATCTGAAAAGCTCTGATTGTGTGTTTGCTAAGCTTTTCAGATCCTTTGATGTTTCTTTTCCTTTTTATTTCATGCCTGTGGATAATATTTCATGGAAGAAACTATTTTAAAATAAATTGTGTCATATTAGACTCTGTAAGAGACTCGTCTACTTTAGAATCCATTAGAAATTGATCTGTACATTTTTCTGTCTTTCAAACATACTGTCATTCAGCAAAATAAATGAAGTACACTTAGCACCAAAGAATTACAGTGTTATTTCTATTACTAATTTCTGTAGTGACTGTTTACACATGATATACAAAAGTATTTTTAAACTTAAGATAAATCAAATATGATAAATACATTGTTTTTCTTCTAGTATTCTACACCAGTCATGTAAGTCTGAATTAAATTTTCATTATGCTTGATAGTGTCTCAACACACACATACACAGGAAAGATGTGAGGTTAAACTAAATTCAACCCGTAGGCAAGGGACACTTTGTTGAAATAGAAACCATTGGTTGGGTTATGAGTAGACCACAGAACTGGAAGACAGGAAGGAATGTTAAGAAGTAGCCTCTATATTTTCTTATCTGCTTTTAGTGTATTTTGACCTATTGATATTTAAATGACCATGTAATTTATTTTCGTTCTGCTAAGCAGGCAGAAGAGGAAGTGATATGGACAAGAATCCATAACAAAGACAAAAGCAAGAAACTGCTTAGAGTTTCAGCTATTGCTGGCTGAACCTCTCAACAATGACAACAATACAAAAATATTTAATAGTTGATTGTAGAACACTTTGCCTGGAAATTATTGGAACAAAGACAAATGACAGGAAAAGATCAATGTTGCCACAAAGATATATTCCTGTTATACGCTCTTGGTCTGTCATATTCTGGAGTAAGAGATAAAGATGATTCAATTATAACTGAAAGGAAATATGACCCAATAATCCAAAGAGGGCCAAGTATTCTTCTTGGTAAGCTGTTCTCCCACTAAGTATATAGAGATTGACAAAAACTCAGAGCTTAAAAGATTTGCACGAATTCTCTTGTATGGCATTATTTTTAATTTAAGGGACATGTATTTTATGGGGAGGAGGATACAGAAATGGAGAAGGAGGAAAATATGTGAATGTTTCAAGTGCAGTGTGAATTTATGTCCTTAAGAAAAATTATAAGACACTGAGAGTGATGCATGCAAAAATGGGGACACACTTAAGGTATTAAAGATAAAAGACATATATATTAATAGTTAGGAGTTTAAATGTTCATAAAAATACATAAATATAACCTTTTGCATCAATATATAAGCTTTAGATTTATAAGACACCTGAGGGACTGATAATGTTGTGTCAATTTGAGTAGACCAAGAGATTTCTACATAAAATACTATTTCAGGATGTGTCTATGGGAATCTTCCCATAGTTCATTACCCCTCTCAGTTCTAAACTCAGTAAAGTAGATCAACTTCTACAATGTAGATGATCTTTATCCCATCTGATCTTATCCCCAAAGACCTAAATTGACAAAGACATGGAGGTGGGGAGAAGCTGAAATATTTTTCTGCCTCAGTACTGAACTGGGATATTGCACCTCTTCTGCCCTCAGACCTGTATTTGTTTCATTGGTGTTGTTGTGCAATGTACAGACCACTGATCATGACATGTTCAGCATCCAGAATCACATAAGCCACCACTTATAGAAAGTCCCTCATAACCTTCTGCATCTATGAACTATCTATTAGATGTTAATCTGTTCTAACTCTTATTTATATATTTATTTATTTATTTATTTATTTTATTTATTTTAATTTATTTACCTTGGTGAACTCCAAGTGATACATTAAGGAGGAAAGAAAATGGTATCAGAGCCTGAGGACTGCTGATGCATAGAATGAAATAGTGTCAAAATCACAGACATGGAGTTACAAAATGGTGTCAGGAACTTATCTGCAAAGACAGAAATGTCCAATGGGATCTAAGTTCTGGAAAAATGGTACAGTTATGAACTCGTAATAGTACATTAGTCACTTTTCTATTGCTATGATAAAATAACTCTGACCAATCAACTTAAGGAAAAAAGAACTTATGGTAATCTTCTATTTCAGAAGACATATATGCCTGAGAAGGCATAGCAGGACTCAGAGAAAACATGGTGGTAACCACATCTTAACCACAAACAAAGAAGTAGGGTAAGGGGAGGCTATCAAACCCTAGGGCTTTCCCCGAGTGAGATACTTCTTCCAGCAACCTGAATAGTGGTATCAACTAGGAATCAAGAATTCTGCTTAGGCTGCGAGGCTAAGCACTGCAAGGAAATATAAATAAAAGTTAAAAATATCTCTCTGGGTTCCCTGAGGGACAAGCCTGACTGCATAGGGGTTGATGTCAAAAGTATCCCCTCTCCAGGAAAAAGACATCGGGATGGGTATGGCCCTCATGCCTCACTGGACAACAACAGGAGGACCTGACCCATTACAAGGTCCCCTTCAATTATTAGAGGTCAGACCTCTATCCCCGCCTTCTCAAGAATAGAATCGCCAAGGCCCTTCTATACTTAGAGAAGGGAGGAGATATCAGGAGCAGCCCTACATATACACTAAAGGCCTAAAATTAGCCATAGGCCTAAAGTCAGCAATAGTCCTGACATATATGCATGCTAACACCAAGTCTTGGGTCTCTGAGGAAAAACACTGAAACAGCAGGCTATAAGCTATTGTAAACAGGCAGCTTCTGTGGAAATTTACCAGCCCAAGTAGTCATAGGTCTTATAAATAGGCAGCCTCGGTAGACAGTACCAACTTAGATAAGGACAAGTGAATCATAGGCAGAGTCATAGTGACCTGTCCCTGAACCTACACCCAGCTGATACCCTGTTCTGAAAGGTATCTGTACTCCCTCTGAACACCTATGCTCCCGTGCCATTCCCCCACATCCTGCCTTTTTGTGTTTATAACCCTGTGTAAATAAGTAAATTATGATGTGATTTAAATAACTAAATAAATTTAAAAAAAAAGAATTCAAATACATAATAGTCTGGGGAACATAGAGCATTCAAACTGTCCAGTCCATTTCATGTTCCCATAGGACCATGACAATCACATGATGCAAAACTAATTTAGTCTAACTTCAAAAACTGCCATATACTTTAACTTTCAGCCTAAAAGATTGCTTGTTCAGAAGTCTAAAGTCTCTCTCTTGGGATGACTATAGTCCCTATATACATTCATCCTTGGCAGATAGCTCAGCTCTTGAAGAACAAAAGCTTACTCTTCTATTTACATATCAGTTCAGTCATTACCCTAGGTTCCCTTTTGATTATCCATGAATCTGCATCCCATAACCCCAACCCCTGATTCTTAGAAAAAAGACAACAGAGCACATTCTTTTTTTACTTTTTTGTCTTATCATTGCAAATGAATTCAGAAATCTGCTTGCCTTTGTAAGTACAGACAATAACTTACTTGGGTGGAACTGAGACCTGAGCCCTTCCTCCCTGCCTGGGCTTAAACTAGTTCAGTTCCAGGCTTACCTTGAACTCAGAAATCTGCTTGCTTTTGTATCTGCCTGACAAGCTGGCTCACAGTGCAGTTGCCCCTGTTCTTTTAGGTTTGTGAAGCTCCTCATATAATTCACATTGCATTATTATATTTTGTGTAGTTGAGAATTCTGTATTTTTGAATGCATGTTTTAAGAGTTCTTTCCCATAGCCCTAAGGGCTGTCTTTAAGGTTTCAGTGTTTACTATTTTTGTTAAAGACGTAGACATGCCCTCATCTCTATGACATGATCTGTCTCTAGTTTTATGGAAGCATTAACCTTGAGAGAGGACATTCTTTGAAGAGAGAACATAAAAATATGCACATTATTATACAAACAAGCCTTATGCCCATGGCAATAATCAACACTTGTGGAGGCCCACATCCTACTAGCTCTGTTCCAGGGACAGCAACCACGTCATGATACCCCTTACATGGCCAAGCCACACTGGCACTGAATGCTGCTATATATATATATGGAGGTGGGAGGTGCTAGGTCCAGCCCATGTATCCTCTTTGGTTGGTGATTCAGTCTTGGAGAGTCCCTAATTGTCCAGGTTAGTTGATTCTGTTGGTCTTCCTGAACCATTATGACTCTCATAAAAGAAAGCATTTAATGGGGCTTGTTTATAGTTTCAGAGGCTTAGTCCATTATCATCATTTTAAAGAGCATGGCAACATGCAGCCAGACACGGTACTGGAAACTACCTGAGAATTCTACATCCAGATACATAGACAGCAGGCATAGAGATACACTAAGGCCTTGCCTGATCATCTGAAACCTCAAAGCCCACTCACGTCATACACTTCTTTCAACAAAGTCATACCTACTCCAACAAGAACATACCTCTTAATCCCTGTCAAGTAACATCATTCCATAATGAACATGTTCCTATAAGCTTATGGGCCACTCCTATTAAAATCACAAGCTTTATACCATTTTTCTCAGCATTTTTTTTTTTTTTTGTGGTCATGGACCCTAACCCTGTCACAAACTACCTGGCCTCATTGGATCTCTGAAATAATGAAAAAAGATCCACAATTCCCTCTGTTTTGCATTTCTCTTGTCTCTAAAGCCAGATCATGTGGACAACCTTCTCAAGCTCCCTTGTTAGCTTTGGCTGAAGCCAGGATGCTTTGAACCACAGCTGCATCACTTTATGTATATATTGAAGAGGATGAAAGCATCCCTAGGACATTGTTGTCTAGAAATAAGCAATCTTTTAGGTTCTATTTCATTTCTCAAAGACTTAGGTGGTAGTGTCTAGCCCTGTGCAGTTTTTCTTCTATTATTCTAATGCAGAGCAGGTGATGTCACTATAATGATGTCACTACTTAAAGAACTGTGGCCTCATTCTAGCATGACTTGACTGCAGCCTTAGCTTCCTATTGCTCTTTTTCTCTTCAAAATGCACATTTTTCTTTCTTCCCTTTCTTTCCCTTACTTGTTGCTCTTTTTTGGTGTAAGTAATGAATTTAAATAAGTAGTAACCATATCACAGACTCACCATTATGCTGTCTTGAAAGTTCTTAAACTAAAAAAAAAAAAAAAAAAAAAAAAATAGTGTTACTTCCATTACTTTTAAATTTTCCTTCACATGAGTTCTCATAGGTCTAATGCAACCAGATTCTTGCCCAAGATATTCTAGGAATGGCTTTCAGTCAGTTTCCTAACATGTTTGCCTCTGATTCATGATGTAAACCTGCATCTCTGACTACACATTTGTTTGCCAGAAGCCAGGGTACTCAATGCAAGTATTGCATTGTCTCCAAACACTGACAACAGTGTGTCCCAATTTTAAAGCCAAAATAGACATAGCAATGAGAAGGCAGACAGTCATCTATATCTCTGGGGACAAAATTAATCTGATATCAATAGAAATTATAATAAAGTGGTAGATATTTATCTCCTTTAAAGTCTTCCATTTCTCAGATATTTAAATGATGACTTTGCAATACAACTTGCAGTTCATCAGCATCTCTGCGGAAATTGGAAATTATACTATGTGATACAATTAAAATGTATATCCACAACCACTCAGAATAATCATAGCTAATTAGAAATTATGAATCATTAAAATGACATGGTTTTCTGGCAGTGTGTGTGTGCACAGCTAATTCCTGTCTCCTAACTTCCTTATCCAATCTCTGTGTAAATCTAAGGCGGTACATTTGTTACACTCTTCCTATTAAGTTTCTCCATTAGCCAAATTACCATTATAGCTAAGGTTTAAAGGTTATCTGGAATAGCAAAATACTCAACATAGCTAATACATATAATTAGCTGTGGTTAGATCCATGTTAACTTTTCTACTGCTATTCAGTGAAGTTTCAAAAACAAATCATTTATGCAGGCTTATCAGGGATGCCAGAATGCTCCTGATGGAATTCAGAATATTCTTATCATAATAAAATCCTAATTTCGATTTGTTCCAGTATCCAACATTAATTTGAAAGTTGACTATAAAATTATCCAAATACTTGAGTAATTCTGGAACAAAATGTACAGTGCTCAGAGGGGAGGGGGATGTTAAAATACATTTACAAGAGGGAAAAAGGACAGAAGGGGAGGAATAAAATGCAATTAACACTGTGAAGTTTTCTTTGAAAATCAAAAGTCTATTAATACTCTCCTTGTGTATGTGTGTTTGTGTGCATCTGTAAGTGCTGTTCACAGACTTGTGCATGCAGAGTCCAGAGTTTGGTATTAGATGTCCTCAACAGCCTGCATTTTATCTGAGAAAGCAGGATGTTTTTTTAAAAGCCTAGAGCTCAACAAGTTTCAGAGCTTGTTTCCTGAACCAGCTCCACAAGTTTCACTAGACAGCATGCTTGAGACATGACTTGACTGTGCCCTTCTACTCCACTTGTCATGCCTAACCCCTGATACTTATGTTATAGGGATCTGCACTCCATTTTTTTACTTCTGCATGGTGTGCTTTATCCACCAAGCTCTATTTACAATTTTAGAAGCTAAGGTTAAGTATGACCATCAAATAAAATATGATGCATAGAATTGCTTCTGGTTATCTAAACATGACCCCTAGAAGATCATCTAGCAAAAATACTAGCATAGATGGGATATATAACTTCAAGGCTTCACCCTTTACTCAAAATTTGTGGCAGTAGATAGTTGCTGGAGGAGGAAAACACATCCTTGGCCGGATATGGAGGGTTGCCATGCTCCAGGGACAGCTTCCCTGACATACAAAATAGGCAGCACTGACTAGACTCAGTGAATTACAGATAGATAGATAGATAGATAGATAGATAGATAGATAGATAGATAGATAGACAGACCAGAAGAAGATAGATAGATAGATAGATAGATAGATAGATAGATTTGTGACAGAACATGGAGGATATGAGGGGGATTATACAGGGAAAATAGGGGATATTATATGATAATAATCCATAAGTATACAGGGATGATATTTTCAAAATAGAAAAAGAAACAAGAAAATATTCATGATGTCTTTAATTATAGCACTTGAAAAGCAGAGACGGAGTTGCCCAGTAGGACAAGAGAACAAAGAAGAGAGAGAGAGAGAGAGAAGAGAGGGGGAGAGAAAGAAAGAAAACAATAATTTGATCAAAAATGTGCTGAATAAAAGTTATTTCCTTTTAAAGTGGGTAGAACTAGGAAGCTCCTGCATATAACTTCAAACATGTTGTGCTCATTCCGAATTTTTCAACTATGAGAGCAATTGGGCTTAGGTGTGGAAGAAATAGCAGCTGCAGATTAGGTCTTTCCTCTAATTGACAAATTCTACCCAGGTCCCAAGCAGGGAGCATACTGATCCAACAATTGTAACAACTACTAACCATAGCTATAGGGAGCACTAATGGAGATAATTCTGCACTTGTATGGACTTAGTATCTAAGCAGGCAGCTGACCTGACCAAAATACACAAAGAAACGTGATATCCTCTGTCTGAGTTTGGGTTTCATTGCTGTGAAGAAACACCATAACCAAGGCAATTTATATACAGATAAACATTTCATTGGAGCTGGCTTACAGTTTTAAAAGTTCAGTTCATTATCATCATGATAGGAAACATGTGAGTGTACAGGGAACATGGTGCTAGAGAGCTGAGAGTTCTATTCTCAATCTAAAGGCAGCCAAGGAGAGGCTCTCTTCCAAACTGGCAGAGCTTGAGCATTAGGAGACCTCAAAGGCTGCCTGCACAATAACATACTTCCTCCAAGAAAGCCTCCCGTCCATATTTCAAAAAGGCCACACCTCCTAATAATGCCACCTCCTATGGGCCAAAGCATATTCAAACCACCACATTCCCTTCACAGAAGTGTGACAGTCACTACACAGCTTAAGTAGTATCAAATCCTTAACCTGAATGGGAAAAACTATGATGTTTAAGGAAATGTAAACAATGGGATAGATATGACCTACAACATGACTAATGTTAATTCACATGTAGGTGTGGTTTTCTCATCATCATTGGATTTATTAGATATAACTAAATTCTACTATTTGAAGCTCCTGCAGAATTGGTTGTTATGGTTATTGTACAATTTTCCCTCAGCCTCAGACTCCTCTTTGTTCTTTACTATTATGCTGGGACTCCAGTGTGAAAAGAAGTGATTTTTTTTTTGAAGCTCAAATTGTAGGTTCTGCCTACCAGGTAACAGACAAGAAAGCTAGAGGAAGAAAAAATAATTCCTTAATTTTTGCTTTGAATTAAAGAACTGCCACCTAACATAAAAGGCTGTTTTTCTACAGCTTACTTGACATCCTCCTAGAAGTTGTTCACATACTCTAGCACTAGTGGGCCAATTCTCTCCTTAAATATCTAGTGTAGATTTGGGACAGAGAGATGATCAGTAGTTAAGAACACTTGATGTTCTGTGAGAATCTCTGCTCATTCATAGCACCTACAACCATCAGTAACTCCAATTCCAGGGCATCCACCTCTCTCCTATATCCTCTATGGGCACCAGACATGAACTTGGTACATATATATTATATGCAGGCAAAAGAATAAAATAAATAAATCTGAAGAGTTGAAAGAAAAAAGATTTAGAGTTGCTAATATATTCTAATGCAAATTGAATTAGATAAAGGATGCAAATAGAATATAAAGAAACCAAAAAAAACAAGCCAAGTTTGAAACAGGTAAACTTCCATGAGCATAACTGTATTCAAAGGAGTATGATGCAAATGTCATACTAATGAAGTAAAATGAAAAGCATGAAGCTTCAGTGGAAGCTGTATGGTTTTAGCGAAGCCAAAATCTTCCAAACAATCAATGCTTAAGCCCAAAGTGTTGATGGTTGCTGCCTCCAACACAATAATTGGTAATCTTTCAAAATGAAAAACATACTAATTCAAAACCTAAGCTAAGGAAAACATCATTTCCAAAATCTGATTCTTAAATAGAATACATCGGACATAATCATGTTGTATATAATTGAGAGGCTATTGACTTGTGAAGCTTATGCACTTTGGAGAAAAACAACATGAAGCATCTTGAAATTATAAAATTATCTCTTGGACATTATCATGCATGAATTTTATTGTACTCTTACATTTGTAAGTATGGTAGATTATATATGGAAACTATGAGCTAATACAATTAGCAAAATAATTTATCAATTCTATTCTACAATCATTAGCTGAGTTCATATTATGGTCAAGCATAGATTGAGTTCATTACATGAAATACCATATTCTGATAACCTATTAGTGATTTCACAGAAGCCAAAGAATACTTCTTTCAAGGATAAAGAAATAATAAAATCAACTCTGGCAAATGCAAGAGAGAAATATTGACAGGGCACATTTGAAAAGACACTGATGGTATTTCACAAGTTGGTAGCTGATGTCATTTACTTGAAGCCATCATGTGGAGGGGAAAAAGGAGAAGTATGCCTCCATATTTCCAATCTGAATGCATATATCAGAAATAAAGACATGACATGAAGACAAATTATTTCAGGAATCTTAGCTATGAAAAGAAGGGAGCATTAAGAGACTGTATATTTAGTTTTGATTTGAGTGCATGTTTGTACCTATCCCAAATGAAAATGCAGAAATGACTGAAGGAGCTGAAGGGGTTTGCAACATCATAGAAAGAACAACAATATAAACCAACCAGACCCCACAGAACTCTCAGGGACTAAATCACCAACCAAAGAGTACACATGGAGGGACTCATGGCTCCAGCTGCATATATAGCAGAGCATGTCCTTGTCGGGCATCAATAGAAGGAGAGGCCCTTGGTCCTGTGAAGGCTCGATGCCCCCCGTGTAGGAAAATGTGAGGGTGGGGAGGTGGGAGTGGGTGAGTGAGTCGGGGGACACCCTTATCGAAGCAAGGTGAGGGGAAATGGAATAGGGGCGTTCCAGGTTGTGGGGGACCGGGTAAGGAGATAACATTTGAAATGTCAAAAAAGAAAATATCTAATAAAAAGGAAAAAAATAAATAAAATATATTTGTTAATGGCAATATTAGATGCAGGGTTTTCTATTTTTCAAAAACAACATCTGATATAATTCTAACTCTAAGAGCTAATACTTGTACCATGAAATGGGAAAATGATATAGGCAATCAGATTCAGTAATCCTTCAGCTGTGTATATCCATTCATACACAAGAAGAGCTCTGTGCTCAATTCTGACTTGTGAACTGTAGATAGGTAGGCACTGTCCACAAAATCCTCGTGAGTACATCAGTAGTATTTTTAATGAGAATCTGGGAGGTGTTGATTAGTTAAGTAATAAGGTACCAGTTGTAGGCAAGTATGTGTGAGTTTCTTGAGAACACTGATAAACACTACAGAGGTTTGAAAGTGAAGGAATTTCAGAAAAGATACATAAATAAATGTTGATGCTGATAATAGTTAAAATAACTAATGTCCACTAAAAGGACTGTGACTGATTGAATTTGCTGTAGTCATATAGTGAGATATTATGAGATAATAAACAAATGAGCCACTAACTTACACGAATGAACCCAACAACTCCACGATGAAAAACATCATCAAAAAGACACAATGTTAGACATTGTACATGATAAGTACAGGACAAGATAAAGTCATTACTCTAGCAAATTCTGAGGGTTTAATTTCTCACAGAACTACATAGAGCTGGTAATACTGGGGTGAACCAATCCACCCATCTGCATCCAACTGCTTTGTGACATCACTGATCAGAAGTCTCCTCTTAGAATTCTCCAGCAAACCGAAAAATTGAGTATTTGAGAGAGTAAAATGATGTACGGCAAGAAGAGAAAGAATTAATATTCTCCCTAGGTCTTTTCATATATAAAATGTATTTATATTTAATATACAATTATATTATATCAATTATAATAATATAATTACTATTTTAATTTAAAATTATATAAATATATTTTATATGATATATGATATAATATTAATGTATATTATATCATATATAATATAAATCTTTCTTATATATTTATAATCACATTGATTCTCAACAACACTACTAAACAAATAATACTTCCCATTCTCTACAGATAAGAAAGCAGGCTCAGGAGATAAAGAAGAGTTACACATTTAAGTGGATCAGTTCATAGGCTTTAGCATCCCATAAGCAAGACACTGTGAACAGTTTGTGTCAGCCACCTCACACTGGCATTCTTGGTTGCCACGTGGGATAGTACGAGCACCTATCTGATATGGCACAATACAAGAAGACTTCACAGATGGCCCTGTGTGTCCTACAGGCATGAAACAGAGATGTCAATAAATAGCATGGGATTGTTACTGTGAAAACTTCACCTCGGATCCTCCATAACATCTGCACCTTTCATATGTTAAAGAATATACTTCAGCTACCTTATAATTTTTCTATTGGCCTAGTTTTGACTTCTGATAATAAGGGTATAAAGAACACATCCAGGTACAGAGAATTGTAGAGCCAGGTAATAGACACTCCCAGAGTCCTTTGATCTAATTGCTACCCCATGAGTTTAAATCTTCTCAAGAGAGTTCTAAATTTCATCAGTCTGTCTCGTTCCTGGTAGTGACAGATGACAAGCTTGTTGGAGACAGGCATAAGTTTGTTGTATTCTGCTCAGGACTGGATTTCTTAGATGCTGGTTATGAGACTGTTAGATTTAAAAAGTGTCCTCTAAATATCTGTTGCTTAAAGCATACAAATTTAATGACCATGCAAATCTGTATTATATTCCAGACTATCCTGTGACACCATTGATTATAAAATGTAATCAGAGTCCCTGCTACCTGAATTCCTTACATGAATGTAGAAATCAAACAATTCCAACATTTCAAGATCCAGATGCCATTGAAAAGTAATCTTTCACTTATTTAACTCTGACTTTAACTAAATAGAACAGAGAGCTCTATAGGAAACTCAAGCCTTGCATTTTTTTAACCAATCATACAGAACTATTGCAAGCACATAGAAAATAATGGGGATTTTCATACTTGCATTATACTAATGCAATATCATAATGTATAGCTATATGTTAATTTAGTCACCGGTAGTCTTATTACTAACATTAATTTATTCCATATTTCACAAAGCTAGATCCCATCTTCAACAATTTCATTGAAATACACATTATTTCTAGAAGATACTCTTTGCTAATACAATTTCTTTTTCAGTTGGAAATTAGTACAGGAGAAATAATTCCCCAACGTGAACTGACTTTGTGTAATGACACAATGTTAGATATTGTACACTTGAACTTATATAGTTCATAAAATGACAACATACTTGAACACATATATAAATTAGAAAACTATAAATTAGTAAAAATTAGTATAAATTAGCAAAAAAGGAAAGAGGACATATGAAAGCATTAGAGAATGATAAAAATGTTGTTTTTGATGATGATGCAGGTTGTATACATTTCTCAAAACATAAATGCTTAAGTTTAGAATGCATGTCTATCTATAGGCATCGAGGTATCAATACAATGGGGCATGTGTGAAAAAGGGAAGTATTCACATAGTACAGAAAGAGAACTCATCGGTCTCACTGTGAAATGAATCTCAGTCTTGGGTCTCTGTGGAAATCCATCATATTATAGACCCTGAAGCTTGCTTTTGGCACATGATTAAAAACAGTACTACCCCAACAATCACCCAAAGCATCTCAATTTCTACCTTTCTCAACATTCCACAATCTATCTTTTTAAAAGCCACTTCAGGAAGCCATTTTCTGTTGTTATTATTTACTAGCAGCAAGTGAGTAAGTACATGACCATGGCATATAAGATCTGCTTACAATCAATTTAAGGCAATCTATCAACTTATTCCACCATAATGCCCTGGTAAATTGTGTTTGTCTCATCCTATCCCTTCCTTCATCTTTTCTAAAGCAAATTTACATAAAATACATATAGATTTCCAGTTCATAAAATTATGCTTTCAATTCTCCACAGGCATACTTTTTATATATACCCCTATCCCTTCCAGGTCATTTTAGTCCAATGACCCAGAATATGTCGTTTATTTTCTTTCATCTATTTTCATCATATGATTTTCAATTTGGATTGAACACATCGTTCAATTGACCTTTACCCCCTGCTGGCATAACTCAATTCAGATTCCTTTGTGTACATTTCTTGGAGAATTTTACCAAACTATAATGTTTGTTTATATTGTTCAAATTGAGCCTTAGATTATTTCTTTATTAAACTCAAAAAACAAAAATTAAAACTATACCGTTTCATAAAGAAAAGAGGTAATTTGAGCAATAAAAAAGGAATATTAAGGAATACAGAGTATGCTGAAAGATAAACAACGCCTTTATTAGGAATAGGACTCAAAGCGATTAGACATAATCTCAAGAATTACAAAAGAATGATTATTACTGCTCTAAGTGAATAGGTGGTTGCATATAAAGAGAGAAATAGCTGAAATAGAAGTGTCTGAGTTGCTTGCAATAAATACTTGGAGGAGGATTTGAAGGCTAACCTCTCCGTTAATTGTGGAACCATACACTCTGCATGAGTTCTTGACTTCACTCTGAGGAGACTCTACAGGGATTCAGGTTGGGTTAGTAAGTGTCAGCATCCTGGGATTCTGAAATATGCTGGAAATAATTTGTGAAGAATTTTCTTGAATATGTAGTGAATCTAATAATATAGTTTGATGAGTAAATGAATCAGAAAATTGAGGACTAAATTCTCCTTGCATTTTGTAGGTTTTTACAGAGATAGCAAGGTCAAAACATTTAGATTTCAACTGAAGAAGCATCAGCTTCATTCTTAAAGACTATTTAAACCCAATCATTGTCAGGCACTAAAACAAAATCATGAATCCCACTAATTTAAATTCAACACTTGGGTGTAGAGTTCACATATAAGGGAAAACTGGGCTACACTATTACAAATGTTATGCAAATGTAGAGAACAGCAGTAATGTCCTGAGACTAATTGTTAGCTGGGAAGAAACACCATGCCTAGTGATCACGGAGCATGCGCATTCTTTTAAAATCAAATCAGCTCAATTTAAAGGATTTGTTTAGATTCGATGTATCTATTTTTATGTGGAGATCCTTGATACACTGGGCCTTGAGTTTTGTACAAGGAGATAAATATGGATCAATTTGCATTATTTTTGCAGACCACCAGTTAGACCAGCACCATATGATGAAGATGCTTTCTTTTCTCCACTGTATTATTTTTGGCTTCTTTATCAAAGATCATATGTTCATAGGTATGTGGATTTATTTTGGGGTCTTCAATTCTATTCCATTTATCTACCTGCCTGTCTCTGTACCAGTATCATGCAGTTTTGTAATCATGATTGCTCTGTAGTACAGCTTGAGGTCAGGGATGGTGACTCCCCCAGAAGTTCTTTTATGGTTGAAAATTGTTTTTTGCTCTCCTGGGTTTTTTGATGTTCTAGATGAAGTTGAGAATTGCTTTTTCTATCTCTGTGATGAATTGAGTAGGGATTTTGATGGGGATTGCATTGAATCTGTAGATTGCTTTTAGTAAGATGGTCATTTTTACTATGTCAATTCTACCATTCCATGAGCATGGGAGATCTTCCCACTTTGCTGAAGTTGTTTATCAGCTGTTTGAGTTCTTTGGTGTAATTTATTGGGTCAATTATGTATACTATCATATCATCTGCAAATAGTGACACCTTGACTTCTTCCTTGCCAATTTTTGTCCCTTTGACCTTCTTTTGTTGCCTAATTGCCCTAGCTAGAACTTTGAGTACTATATTGAATAAATAGGGAGAGAGTAGACAACCTTGCCTTGTCCCTGATTTTAGTGGTATTGCATCAAATTTCCCTCTATTTAATTTGACGTTGGCTGTTGGTATATTGTTTTTATTATGTTTAGGGCTTTTGTGTCTTTGAATTCCTGGTTTTTTTCAACACTTTTATCATGAAGGGGTGTCAAACTTTGTCAAATGATTTGTCAGCATCTAATGAGATGATATTTTTTTTTGAGTCTGTTTAAAATGAGACACACAATCTAATAGAAGAAAAAATGGAAAATAGCCTCAAATACATTGGCACAGGAGAAAATTTCCTGAACAGAACACCAATGGCTCAGGATCTAAGATCAACTATTAACAAATGGGACCTCATAAAATTGCAAAGCTTCTGTAAGGCAATGTGTGGGAAAAACCTGGGGGGCCTCAGCGAGGCCCCTGGGCCCACGCGCAGCAGCCCGGGACCTGCGAGGTGGAGGCTGCCTGAAGGCTTCCAGGCAGCCTGTGTCTCATACAGGAGAAAGGTCCCAGGTTCCAGTGGCTGGAGGCTTCGGCGGCGGCAGGCCTAGCAGGCCCCAATGATAAGAGGAAGTCCTTGGTTCCAAAAGGGTTTATTGTCATGGCGGATGGTGGATGGATCTGGATGTACCCCCCCCCCAAACTCAGGGCAGACCTGAGTTAAGTAGGGAGGAAGGGGGAGGTTCTGGGAGGAATGGTTAATTGGCTCCGCCCTCTGACCTTCATTAGTATGTAAATCTCTAGGGCCTGAGGCCTGTAGTTACACCCTCTACCTGTGCACTTTGGGAGGGGCTGTAATGGCCCTTCGTGACTGAACAATGTAGGTCCATGGAGATTAGACTGCTTTTCAGGACCCTGAGTTCTGGGGGCGTGGCTGAACTCCTGCCGTTTCTCCCTTGGAGTCTCGGGGTTCTAGGCCCATGCCCAGCCAAGAACCAGGATACCCTTATGCAGTCCCACAGCAATGGACACTGTCAATAGGACAAAACGGCAATGTAAAGTTTAGGAACAGATCTTGACTAACCCTACATCTGATAGAGGGCTAATATCCAACATATACAAAGAACTCAAGACGTTAGAATCCAGAAAATGAAATAACCCAATTTCAAAACTGGGGTACAGAGCTAAACAGAGAATTCTGACCTGAGGAATCTTGAATGACCAAGAAACGCCTAAAGAAATGTTCAACAACCTTAGTCATCAGGGAAATATAAATCAAATGACCCTTATACCAATCAAAATGGATAAGACCAAAACTCAGGAAACAGCAGGTGCTGTGAGGATGTGGAGAAAGAGGAACACTCCTCCATTTCTGGTGGGATTGCAAGCTGGTACAACCACTCTGTTAATTAATCTGGTAGTTCCTCAGAAAACTGGAAATAATTCTACCTGAAGATCCAGCTATACCATTCCTGGACATATACACAAAAGATGCTCCACCATATCGCAAGAACACATGCTCCACTATGTTCATTGTAGCCTTATTCATAATAGCCAGAAGCAGGAAACAACCTAGATGTCCCTCAACCAAAGAATAGATAAAAAGAAATGTGGTACATTTACACAATGGAATATTATTCAGATATTAAGGCCATCACAAATATTGTCCTCTGAGAGGATCTACTAGTACCTGACTGAGACAGATGCAGATACAGACAACCATTGGACTGAGCTCTGCACCTCTGTGGAAGAGTTAGAAGAAGGACTGAAGGAGCTGAAAGGGATTGCAATCCCTTAGGAATAACAACAGTATCAACTAACCGGACACCTCAGACCTCCCAGGGATTAAAGCAACCAAGCAAAAAGAATACATAACCTGGTCCATGCACCTGCTACATATGTAGCAGAGGACTCTCTGGGCTCAGTGAGAGGCTATGCACTTGATCCCATGGGACTTGATGCCCCAGAGAAGGGGAATGCTAGAGGCATGAGGTGGCAGTGGGTAGGTGGGTGGTGGAGCACCCTCTTAGACATGAAAGGGAGGAGAGATGCAGTGGGGAGCCCATGGAAGGGAGACCTGGAAGGGAACAACATTTGAAATGTAAATAAATAAAATATTAATAAAAAAATGTACTTTTTGAAACAGAATAATACTGGGTTGAAAGCAACACAATTTAAATATGTTGACAAACTCTCTTAATCTGTGCCAAACGTGTGTGGATCGTGTTGGCTAAGATGATATTAATGTAGAATGTTGTTTTCTTGATCATCTAATTAGTAAGTATTAAAAAATACATATGTCCAGGGTAAGATATTGCATTTGTGAATATTATCATAAAAGATATAAACAGAAGTGATATGCATCAGTATATATAAATAATATACTTTTGCATAAACTTAACCAAATATCCAAAAGACTTAGTACTTACTGTGCTGTATTCACAACAATAAATGTGAAACTAAGGAATGAACTGATTGCCACATTTGAAACAAGTGATTATCTGCACATTTTCAAATTGCTAAAACATTTGTAAGCATGTTGAAAAACTCACAAAGGATAATTTATTCATCTACCATTTAGTTTTAATTTGTCTACCTACCCCAACTAAAAGGTTCATCTTTTACTGTTAGTTGTACTATCATAAGAAATATAAAAATTATGATCATATCATATGTACATAATCAACATATTTCATTTTCCTTGCAGATGATCTTCTAGTGTATGAAAATAATCTCTTTACTGTTTATGTCTCATAGCAGAGATGACAATGAGATTATTCAGCTAAAATCCAATTTTACTACTCGTAACCTTACTAAGTACATTCTGTCTAAATATCTTCCTAACCTAACAAAGCCCTGCCTTTCCTCTGGCCCCTTTGCCTTCATGAATAAACAAACTGCTGTCAGAGAAGTGTCAAGGTGAATACTTAGAGAGAAATGAAAGCAGAGTAACATTTGGGTTTATGCGTTTGTAAATTTCATTTAGCTCTTGCAATGGTTATTGGTTGCATAATCTTTTCAGACCGATACATTTGTAATTTTAAATTTTATTTTAGTATTTTTTGCATTTTGGTAACTACTTTTTTCTTTTTTTTTTTTAATTCTTCTTTCATATATGACACAGGGCTGCAGTTTCCCCTCCCTCCCTTCCACCATGGGGAATGATTTTCATGAACTCCATATCTGACAGAGGGCTAATATCAAAAATATATAAAGAACTCAAGAAACTAAACATCAATAAGCTAAATAACCCAATTTAAAAATGGGGCACAATCTAAACAAAGAATACACAACAAAATAATCTCAAAAGCCTAGAAACAAAAGTAGTTCAATATTTTTAGGCATTGTGGAAATGCAAATCAAAACAACTCTGAGGTTCAATCTTATCCTGTCAGAATGTCTAAGATCAAAAACACAAGTGGCAGCACATGCTGGCAAGGGTTGGGGCAAAGGGAACACTCCACCATTACTGCTAGGAGTGCAAATTTGTACAGTCACTTTGGAAGTCAATATGGAAGTTTCTCAGACAATTGGGAATAGTTTTACCTCAAGACTCATGTATTCCACTCCTTCGCATATGCCCAAAAGATGCTCCATTCTCCCAGGAGGAGACTTGCTCAACTATTTTCAAAGCAGCTTTATTCATAATAGCAACAAACTGGAAACAACCTAGTTGTTCTCACCTGAAGAATGGATAAAGAAAACATGGTGCATTTATACACTGGCATGTTACTCAGCTGACAAAAACAATAACATAATAAAATTTGCAGGCAAAAGAATGGAAGTAGATGGATGGAACTAGAAAATATCATCCTGAGTGAAGTAACCAATCACAAAAGAACATACATGGTATTCACTCACTGATTATTGGATTTTAGCCCAGAAGCCTGAAATACCCAAGATACAACTCACAGACCACAAAAAGCTCATGAAGAATGATGACCAAGTAGGGGGGGGCTTCAGTCCTTCTTAGAAGGAGTAACAAAATACTCAAGGGTGCAAATATGGAGACACAGTGCAGGACAGAAACTGAAGAAGAGACAGACCATTCCACCTGGATTTCCATCCTATGTGCAGTCACCAAAGGTAGAGGTTGATGTGGATGTCAGGATGTACATGCTGACAGGAGCCTGATATAGCTGTCTCCTTAGAAGTCTGCAAAAGTCCGACATACTCAGAGGCAGAAGCCCACAGCTAACTATTAAACTGATCACGGGGTTACCAATGGAGAAGATAGAGTGAAGGCTGAAGGAGTTGAGAGGATTCGAGACACCATGAGGAAAGCAACAATCCCAACCAACCAGAGCCCCCAGGGTCTAAACCACAAGCCTGGGAGCGCTTAGGGAGGGACCCATGGCTCCAGCTATATATGCAAGGGAGCTATATATAAGTGGGAGAAGAGATCCTTGGTCCCATGAAGACTGGACGTCGTGGGGGGGGGATACTCGAGGGTGGGGAGGTGAGGTACAGGGGAGGGTGGAAGGGGTACACCAACGCGGAGATAGGAGGAGGGGGGAAGGGATAGTGAGTTCCTGGGAGGGAGGGGGGGAAATGGGGTAAGGAGAGAACATCTGAAATGTATAAAAAATTTACAATAAAAAATTTACAATAAAAAAAAAAAAAAAGAATGGAAGTAGAAAAACACCCCTCCTGAGTGAGGTAATCTAGGCCTATAAAGACAAACATGATATGTACTCACTCACATATGCATGCAGTACTCACTCACATGTACATAGTGGATAGTAGTTGAATTTTATTGTGAAAAATGGAAAATTCAACTTACTACGTTCCAACTTTTTGTGACTTATCAAGTTGACATCTTGTCATGGTTCAGCATTTTAGCATTTTAAAACAAAAATTAACAATTAAGAATATTGAGACATCTGTAAAATTTTAATTCACTGTTCTAGCTAATTTTTCTGTCAACTTTACACAAGGTAGGATCGTCTGGGAAGAAGGAATTCTAAATGGAAAAAAAATTCGTCTAGAGGATTGGCCTTAAGGAAATCCATAGGGCACTTTTGTGGTTGGTGATTGATTTGGAAAAACCAACTTGCTATGGGCAGTGCCACCACTGATCTGGTGCTTGGTTGTGTGAGCTATGAGAAATCAGGCCAAGCAAGCAATGGGAAGCAAGCCAGTGAGCAGCACTCTTGATGCCCCCTGCATCACCTCTGCCTCCAGGACCCTGCTCTGCTTGAGTTCCTGCCCTGAATTTCCTCTGTAATGAATTGTTACCTGAAGTATAAGTGAAATAAAACCTTTCTTTTCCACATTGCCTTTGGTCATAATGTTTTATTCCATTAATAGAAACCCCAACACACTCATTAATGATCATGCTGCTCATAGAAATTAAGACTATAAACATATCTTCTTAAACCATCAGACCATGTGAATTTAAACAACAATCAGTTCCACAAACAATAAAAGAAAAAAAATTCAACAAATTGACTTTTTAAAAATTATTAATACATTGTACAATATGGGGAATTTCCACTTTTAAGCATAAATATTCTAACAAATTACATTAAAACATAAAAGCCTAAGTGTCCTCTCATATATATATTAACATTATGTTGATTTTATTGACAAACCATAACATATTAGCAGAGGATAAAGAAAGGAGGGGAATGCGACAGCAAACATGCAAAAGCATTCTGTTAGTAAAGCAAAGCTAAATATGATTGAAAGAAAATTAATTTTTTTCTTTGTGCTAGGAAGAAAATACATATCCATGTACTCCAAAAAATATAAATCTAGAGAGAACTAGATAAAGGCTCCCAGGTGAGAACCTGTAATCATTACTACCGTGGTGATGCTTAGCTAGTAATTATTGTTATCAGTCAGGATGTTTTCATCTGTAACTGAGACTCCAGCTCAAAATGTTGTCTATAAAAGTCCTTATGTTCCATAACAGAAAGTTTAGTGGAAGGTAGATGTTAGGAGTCTAGACTCAGAAGCGACATGATGTTATCAGGAAATTAAATTCTTTCTAGTCCTTTGCTCTCCTGTTCACATTGCTGGCTTCTCCTAGGGCTGACTATATTTGAGATCATAGGTTCTCTGCTGAAAAAAAAAAAAAAAGAAAAGAAAAAAATCCAAAAAACAAAACAACAACAACAACAAAACAGAGTTTCTTATACCTGTAAAGGCAAGCCTTTTCTTCACCAAGGGCATGACCTTTTCCCTGAATCCAAGAGCAAGGATTTCAATCACCAGGAGGGTGGCGTGCACTTGGTAATTAAAGTAAAGCATGTATTACCACAGGATAGAGAATGGAGACAATTCATCATCAACGTCTGAAGTAACAAGTTCTATTAGGAAAGCAGACATGGGGAATGGCTTTGCAGAAAGCAAAAGCCAATTTCTACAACTGTAGTCTGACTCCAAATCATCTTAAGTACATCCCATACATTCCCTCACCAGCGCCGGGAGCTCATTTGCAGTTGATGCTCAGCCTCATTGTCCTGCCTGATGGGGGTTTAAAGAAGCTTGTTCTCCTTGTAGATCTATGCTATAGATAAGAAAACAGAAAGAAGTGAGCTGTGAAGAGTAAGCATTAACGGAGTGGCAAAGCTGATGTAGATGTTAAAATGGCCACGTTGACATTACCAAAATAAACATTAAAAGATATGATTAAAAATGATGTGGTTCAGTCTTGACAGGGACAGAAAAACCATAATCCATGTATCCAAAAATAATTTCAGTATGCATCCAATTCTTTCTATAGTCAAATATCATGAAGGAATCATCAGACCTAGAAATAAATCTTAGCTCTCCCACATTCCCAGCCATTTCCTACCTTTCTGTGACTTCCTTTGCCTATCTTCCTAAAATTAGTTCAGTGCTTTCTGTTTACCAAACAGATTTACCTCTATATAACAAAGATGAATGACATGCCTGGAGATTTACTGCCAGATAAATTAAGTTTACATTAAACATGGTGAAGGAAATTATATATTTATCAAATATGTATATGACCATAGTTTTTGTATATGATGGCATCAGACAATAGTGGTGATTGTAGATAGAGAACAAATATTCAGACAGTGAATTGGAAACCTACAACACGGAGTCAGTGATTACTCTTGGAGTGAAGCTTTAAGTTGCTCCTGTCTCTTATCTACTGAAACTTTTTGAGCCTAAATAAAAGCAAAAAATATGCATTTTTAGAAAAAGCTGATTGAAATGTATCTTCCTAAATGTTAACCATGAGTATATATTATTTGAAATATTATAAATATATATTATGTAAACTTTAGGTAAATCCCAAAGTATTTTTTTAAAAATTGAATTCAGCTACTAAAAACATTCATTAAAACCAACATTAAAGGTGGCTTTCACCAGGCAGTGGTGGCGCAAGCCTTTAATCTCAGCACTTCTGAGTTCGAGGCTAGCCTGGTCTACAGAGTGAGTTCCAGGACAGCCAGGGCTATACAGAGAAACCCTGTCTCAAAAAATAAAAATAAATAAATAAAGGAGGCTTTTAGGATGGTAAAAATGAACTGGGTTCCTGAGCTTTTAACTTTCATAATTCTTACTATGCCCAATTAGGAATTTTTGTTTTGATACTAATATATACTCTTTTGTTTGAGTCTATGTGAATTGGAATCCATGGATAATGTTAGCCGACCTAAAGTATTTAAATAATAAAAATGTCAAATCCAGGGATATGACAAAAATAATTATATACTGTAACCAATGGAATTACCTAAAATGGCTTAAAATATGAATAAATGAATATGTGTATCTATCTGTTTTTCTGTTTTCCCACCCATCCATCTGTTTGTCTATCTACTATCTATAAATCTATCTTAATCTATCTATATCTATCTATCTATCTATATCTATCTATCTATCTATCTATCCATCCATCCAAATGAATTCTGTAGATAAACATATAGAGGCAAACACATTATCTACAAAACCTGTCAAAAATCTGATTGACTAAAGAGCTATTAACTAAAAAATAGTATTACAAATAGTAAAACATTTCCTTAACATGGCAACAGAAAATAATAGAAATGTTTTCAAATGTATCATTTTATAATTTTCAATTATTATATAATAAGTTTGCTTTCTATCATTTCTTTTCAAGATTATTTTTAACATCACCACTTAAGCCAGATAGGATGGTCTATATATTGTACAATTTTAATGGTTAGGAGACAGTGGCACAAGGATTCCATAAGTTTGAGGGAAACATGGACTATGCCATAGTTGTCATCCAGCTTGAACTTCAGAGTGTGTCTCTATCTCAAGGAAACAAGGACTAAAAACTATCAATCATTATCTAAATAAATAATTGAAGGACAATAATTTAGTTCTAAAATATGTATTAACTAATACAAAACTCTCTTATGCTACAATTTCCATTTTACTTGTCTTCAAAGCAAACAAGATAATGAGAGAATATAGTTATGAGTCTAGATGGCAATACAAACAACAGATTTACCAAAAAATACTTGAGAAATGCATGTGTGGGTACTTGGATAAGAAAAGAAACATTGCTAAAATCAAAAAGTTAGAGTATACTTTTAATCTATAAAAGACATGCTTACAGTAGTTATTAAAAGTAAAATTAGTCCTCTTACATATAACCTAAGAAGCAATTTGAAAACAATGGGAATATATGCATTAGGTCATACAAAGGGAAGAAGTATCTGAATATATTATTTTTCTAGATTAAGTTTTAAATTAAATGCTCTCCCAATCAAAATCTCAGTGGGAAATAAAAAAGCATCATTTGAAAGTTAATCTTCTAAAAGTATGTAAAAGTGAGGCATTGTTAAAAATAAATATTAATTATGTTAAATATAAAAATAATAGTAGGGAAGCTTACCACTGTCTTAGCTTGAGAAGCAGCAGAATTGGGTGAGTTTGAGCTTCTTTTTTAATTGGAGGGAGTTCCTACAGTAGATACTTTTTTTTTATCACACTTGCCTTTACACAGGATATTTCTAATCTCATACAAAAAAAGAAATCATTTTTTCATATATAAGGAGGGCATATATTTTCATATTAAGGATGATTTGAAGTTCATGAGGAAGGTTGTGATGATTATGATTATGTCAGAGCGTGTCTTTGAAGGTGAAGCTTTCACACGGAGAGTGATTCACAATATCTATCTACATCATTCTTGAACTCTAGAAAATGCCATGCTTGTTCAAGTCTATAAATTAAAATAAATAAAAAATAATGAAAAGTGACATCATGTGTAATGAGGTTTACTGATATCATTTAAATGCTCCTCCTGTTTCCCAGTATAATACAATTTTCACATACACTTGTTCACTAAACAATGTTGGTATCTCTTTTGTTTTTGTGACCCAATATTTCAGAGTGAATTGTTGTATTATGTAAGTGCAAATAACTATCTTTTTAGTCATATATATCACAAAATTAAAATCCTATAAAACAAATAAACAAAAAAGGAGCAACTTTATCTTATGAAGGCAAGAGATAAGATGTATTGTTTTAGAGAGGAATTCCAGAAAACATAGTAATAAATCTGCCATTTTCAAAGAGATAGTAGATTAATAGAATAAATATAAGCCTCCAAAGCTATAAACAGAAACAAATGGGTTAAGAATAATTGGCCAGGGATGCTGGGTTATTCATATAATTAAGGCTAATCTATTTATCTTGTCCTAATTATATCCATTGTCTGACCTCAGGGTTCTGGTCAAGTTCCCTTAACAAGGTGTTTGATTCCTTTCATGTTGTAAAAGGCATTGTGTGCTTCCAAAATTAACAGAACATCATCAATATAAACAATCAATGACATCTGCACAACCGATACATGTCAGACAGGTTAAGAAATATTATGTCATATAGAGTATTTTTAAAATGCTAGCTGAATCTCTGGAGCTGAACGATCTCTGGATTCATCTCAAAGTCCCAAGAGAAGAGCATGCATGTCCTATACAGAAACAGCAGCTTAGAAAACCATCCAAAATAAGATCCATGTCAACAGGAGAGTCACTCACAGGAGAGCCACCCAGAATATCTATTCCAACATATGAAACCGAAGAAGAACCAGGAAGCTGGAGTTTGTGCAGAAAGGCCCTCCTGCCGTTTTGTCTATGTTTAGGGGCTGTAGGTTGAACAATCACTGAAAAGCCTTTTATTCTTTCCAAGGTTGGTTGCTGGAGAAACTAGAACAGAGCCTGCTCACACCTCTTTTTGCCATCAGTCAACGAGTGCCAGAAAGTCACTCATAGGGATAATATGATTCTTAATACACAGAGTTATGATGAACACTGTTGAGAAAGATATGCTCTACATTCTTCACATACTGAGGAACTTAATTTAGTCTCTAAACAAAAAAAAAGCACTATTCATATTTTAAGAAATCTGGAGCCAGCTTAGAGCAAGAGAAAATTAAAATGACATGTTTATAATTGAGGTAACAGGAAGTACTTCATCTTGGTAAATTCTGGAACTTGATTACTCTAGAGCAGTGGTTCACTATCAACTTTGGAGGGTCAAAGTACCCTTTTAAACAGTTGCATATCAGATACCGCATGGCAAATATTTACATTAAGATCCATAAGAGTAGAATTACAGTCATAAAGCAGCAATGAAATAATTTTACAAGTATTGGTTCAACACAACATGAGGAACCATATTAAAGGGTCCATTAGGAAGGTTGAGAACCACCATTCTACAAGAATTGATGAATGAGATAAAGAGTATAACTTTGGCAATCTCTATTCAGGTAAATAGTGTGTTCACATCTGATGGGTAATGAAGTAAGAAGAGGTGCATTATCTGAGGCAATAGAGGGAAGCTACAATTATTGCCGTAGGTAAAGAAGAATATGTTTTATTCTCTTACTGAAATTCTTCACTCTGGTAGGATTTTATGGATTTTTATGTGAGCAGAGTCATTTCATCTAAATAGGAAAATAAACCAGTAGAATGGGACTGATAATATTTATCATGGATACTTTTCCATATTAAAGGGTTTGCTAAATAACTGTTGGGGAGCCATCAATGCTCAAAGTTCAGGAGTACTACGACCTATTTTGGAACAATCCCTCTGACTGTAGCTGACGACTACAGGAAGGTGTAAGTCAGGAAGAGGAGACCAGTGTTGGCCACGGTGCTGAATTTTCAGAGATTTTAGAACAACAGCAACCACAGTACAGCAGATGACTTGGTACTCAGACACAGTACCACTGGGTAGAAATTAGTGTGGCCAAATAGATGGATCAATATCTCTCCTTTTGTCTTTCGTTTGCTTAGGACTAATTGATTATTATTTTCTGCCTGGTCAACTACCCACTATTTTAATGATCTGATAACCAGTTTCCTGAGTTATTCAAATCTGGAAACTAACTTAAACTCGGGAGAATTGAATTAATATAAAAAAATTCCTTACTTCTCTCCTTAACACTATATATTGTTATCCTATTAGTGTATGGATAAAAACTAAATTCTTCTTTGTCACTAGTTGCTTTGTTTCCAAGTATGGAGAATTGAACCAAGATTTGAAAATACTAGGATAATATTCTACCACTGAGCCAAGCCTTAAGCCTCTTAGAGACTTAGTTCTTACCAGGCCATTTCCCATTCTGAACCACATCTTTCTGCGTAGCCCTTGGCATTATTTAATATATGTTCCATACACCTACCAGTATCCTCTTCCCACAGCCAGTGGATTAGACCAGTTTTGTTTAGTCTCGTGTGTCATTCTCTTCTTATTTCCACCTGAGTTTGTAAACAATGATTGATATTTCTAGAAATAACGTGAGCCTTCCTTCCCTTCACAGATACACTTTAATGACAAATAAAATACAATCATGTTTAAATGCATAAACCACCTCAGAAAGGACAAGGTGAAGCTCTGGGGATCAGCATGATGATGAAAATATAAAAATCACTGAAACCAGCAGAAAGCCAAAATTGGAATCTGACAGCAGAGAGCTGGGTCTCTAGAAGATTTCAAGGAATAAGGGAAGCTAAGGTTTTCTCTATTCATAAAGACAAAAAGGGCAAAAAGTTGAACCAATTATGAAAATTTTAGAAAAATAATGGCCAAATGTTCATAT
Source organism: Mastomys natalensis (assembly GCA_021653895.1). Lineage (NCBI taxonomy): Eukaryota > Metazoa > Chordata > Mammalia > Rodentia > Muridae > Mastomys > Mastomys natalensis. Next base: position 1,467,581 of record JAJTUV010000523.1, on the reverse strand, counting down.
TACCTTGGTTCCTATAATAGGAGAGGGAAGCACCCATTAAAAATAAAAATTCTGACCTCTTTTATGCATTAGAAAATAAATTTTAATTTCTAGCATTATAATTGTGTACTAAAACAATAACATGTCAACTGATATAGAACCTGTTGTGTTTCAGCAGAAAGCAGGAATCTTGCAAATTTCTGCAAAAAATTACTACTAGAGCAGAACACTGACCACAGGGTCTTTCATTCCACCTACATTCCTTGATGCAAGAGGACTACCACCCCTGGGAGTAGGCTTTGATGGATCAGAGAAAGATATTGATGAAGAACAATAGAGAAATTGTTCAGGGTTTGTATGTCTATCACTGTATCCTCACAAGACTCAGTGTTGTCTTGTTGAGAGAACATCCATGTCTGATAGCAACTATACATTATTGCAAAGCCATGAACAGATCACCAATGCCTGAATTTCATTTGCTTCTATCCTTTTTCTAATCCATAGTTATTTTCCTTCATTCCACAATGGCTACATGTTTGTCCCTATATTTACATATCACCCTTTAAGCTTTTGTCATGGATACTTTTATGCAAGTGAAACTTGGTTGAGATATACAAGGAAGCAGCTTTACCAAAAGAAAAGAAGGAGGAAGAAGAGGAAGTGAAGAGGAGGAGGAGGTAGGACATACACAAGACAACATGTTGGACAGTCTTCACTAATAACAAAGAGTATACAAGTCGCAGGTATCAGATAAAGAAAATTAACAAAATAGTTCTTGTTGATGGGGAAACAGTTTTCCTTCCTCATATAGGTCTAGATCAAGCTGAGTTGAAAAGACTTTCCCTGCTAAACTATCTTGCCATCCCACAAATAAAATCTTACATACTTTACAAGAACAAATTGGGCAAAACAACAGGAAATTTGGGAGAGTTCTAAGAGGACACATCATGAGATGAAAAAGAAAGAAAACATATGCAAAATGTTGGAATCAGAATAAGAACCAGCAAAGTGAATCTATAGTGGGGGTTTTTTTGTTGTTGTTGTTGCTGTTGTTGTTTTTGTAAGAAAAGAGTAATACAGGAAAAAAAAAAACCAACAACAACTGAAAATTTGGTGCAATCAACTGTGTCTCAGAATTGAAAGAAGTAATTGCTTTTCAGAGAAAAGGCCTACCACAACCAGTCACTGACAGTTAAGCATAAATCGATATAACCATGACTTATAGGGAAATTAAAGAATCTCAAAGTTAAGCATGGTGTTAAAGGGAAAGGACAACTATAAAAATGTCAGAAGACGAGCACACGAAGACTGATAGGTTCATCAGGGGAAATGTCTTTTTTTAAACAGAAAACCCATGACAAAACAAAGTAAACACTTAGGTAGGCACCTAAGGGTCACATAAAGACATCTTCAGATATGTTAAAGGAATTTTCCATTCATAACACTTTTTGGTACAACTTCTGTCTTAGCAAGTTATGATGGAGTCATAAAAATAAGGAAATCAGATGCATAAATACAGAGCAATGCTCTACAAGGAAACTTGGGAGTGTGGCATTAGATTTGAGTGGATGAAGTATAAATAATAAAGTCAACAGTCGTTCTCTTTGACTTCAAGAATAATTGCAGTTAAATAAGCAAAAATAGCATAAATAATGACAAGACAAGAACATTAATTATAAATTTGGACACATATGGGTTAAATTGTACAATTTATAAATGTAAGAGCAGGCAAAAATAATGAAAATAAGAGTAATATCTTTTCTAAAATATTATCAATTTAAGACATCACTATCAAATAATAGGATACAAAAATAGATGTGGAGGCACTAAATTTAAAGGCACAGGGAAATTTCAAATGTTGATATAGTACAATGATCATCAGTAATCAAAACAGATGATTACATTGAGCATACCTGAAAAAACATTCAATTTCCGGAAGGAGAGAAACCCAAATCCAGGTACTGCATATGCGATCTGCTAAAGACTTACCTACAGAATTATAGGATGAAAAGAAAGTTCAGAATAAAAGTTCAGCATAGTACATTAAATATTATTAGCTCAATTAAATGGCATGGTATATTAAAACCAAATACCTTGCTTTAGAAGATCATGCTCCATCAACAGAATATAATCTTTAATTATAAAAGATTCTTCACTGAGTGTGGTAGCATATTTGTGAACCATATGCACAGCTAGCATTATTCAATCAATGCTGTAATGAATAGGATATTTGCAAATTGTCATGCATTGTTTGAGCCTACTGAGACTATGGCACTGGAAGCAGATCTGCACTGCCCATCATGTCAGACTCAAATAAGTTTGGTCCCCTTAACCCTGTGACAGAACAGAAAAACCATCTATGAGTAAAACCATCATGTCCTTGAGAGCAGTTAGAGGGTGAACCATTCCCAACAGATGTTACTGTTGTTGATCCCAAGATATAAATGTGCCTGCAGTTGGAAAATGAAGCCAAAGTTCAGTTATAGGTAGCTCATCCACAGAGAGAACACTTTAACTCCCTAGTGGCATGCTGCTGGATTTTTGTAAGCCCTGGTTTGATGTTGTAATGTTCCTGTTGATATTTGTTCTTTTACTTAGCAGCCTTTCCCTAGGGACACTCTGTTCTGCCTGAGACTCTTCTGGGATCTCCAGCTGACTACCCCAACAGTGTTTTCCCAGCGAGTTTCTGCTGAATGTTTTTAGAACCAGATTTGATGAGGTTTATAACCACATTCTGCTACACCAATCTATGTTTCATTTACTATTCATTCTTTTTAATTCTGTTTGCTACATGCTCACTAAGTACTTTCTCAAAATAGAAAGTATGACTAACATATATTATCCCCTGATTCATACAGAACAAACATATGGATATTTATGCATAATATAAATATGAACAATGATAATGCATATTTGTATATTATTCATTTCCAAGCAATATATAAATACACAATATAAAAGTATACATATGCATAAAAAAATCCTTAAACTTAGACAAAACCAATGCTTAAGAAATTATGAATAAACGTTCATCTTAATTGTGTTTGAATAAATTTTAAATTGTCTCTGTAAAAGGCTCAAAGGGGAGCAGTTGTGCTGACAGACATCAACTGTAGGAAAGGCAAAGGAGAAGAAGAGACAGTGAACTGGAGGACCCTGGGCAGTCAAAGTGCTATGGGGAGATCTGCTTTAAGAGCTAAAAGCAGAAGGTTGAGCTATTTTTGTTCCACTTGCTAGAATTCACATTAATTAAAAAAGAAAGAAAATGAGTTATGCAAATAGCTAACGAGCTGGATTTTAGTAAAGTTAGTATTATTAAAATGGATGCCCATATATTATAAGGTGATATTTGCATTAATAATTGCATGGTTCTCTTTTGGTTTTGAATCTTAGCGTATATAATTTTAAATGCTTATGAACAGCAAGTAGTTATGCTATGGAAAAGCAAAACAGAAAAGCCTACTGTTCTAAAAATATGTAACTGTTTCTCACAATTCTATCTGAGCTACATTTCAGTTCACAGTGTTTTAATCAGTACCGCACCTTTGAAAATAAACTTAGGTGCTGAAATTTGTTTTGAACAGACATTTAATGTAGACTGAATCACCTAGATACAGTTAAATGGTTGACTGCCCCTGCTAAAGTATACACAGGCTACTCACCTTAAGCCCTAACAATATATCAATAAGTAGAAAGTTATGGAACAAATTAAGACAATTATCTGAATCATCCTAGCAAAGAAAAAAATTGCTTTACCCTTGAATACTTGATCAATACAACTTCATTATTTTCTGGAACTTGCTGTGGTTTAGGGAAGCTGGCTTCAAGCATGCCACATTTTAGTCAATGGAAAAGTGTCTGTATGCAAATTAATAATGTAAACAAGCTTTGTATGGTCTGCATAAGGATCAAGTGCAGATTGCTAACCTAATTAGGCCTCAATTGTTAACCTAATTAGGGGGAATATTTGAGGGAAAACTAAAGACACTGCTTTATAATTATTATTTAGTAACATGATAATATTAAGCTTACATGAGAAAGAAAGATATTGTTCATTGCTCCAAGTTTATTTGAATGTTACAGTGGTATATAGAACCAAATAGAATATCAGGTATATAGTCACCTGAATCTATAATGCAGCAAAGGTTATTTATCCCTGACTTTTCAATACAAGTTTGTCTTCAAATTGGTCATTCAAGAGTGAATTTTTAAATGCTTTATATTTATAACATACCAGTTCAATACAACTCATGCTGAAGTTTTCATGCTTACTTGAAGAGCTGTAAATATCTAATGCAGTAATCTAAAAAAAAAAAAGACATATTTTTCTTCCCATATAACTCTTATGTCATCTATCTACCTACCTGCCTACGTATCATCCATCTATTTATCTTTCTATCAATCGTTCTACCTATGAATCTATTAGTCTATCAACCTGTCTATATAGGTATTCATATGTCTCCACAAACCGAAACCCTATGTATTCCTTGAACAAAAAGACATATTCATAACTAGCCCCATTTTATCTATGAGGAAACCCTAGTTCATAGATGTAAAATAACACCATTACTGACACACAGCTAATTATTAAGAAAGTCAAGAAGAGAGTCTACATTATGACCAATTTCAAACCATTGTCTCAATATTTTCCCATATTATTGGTCTATATTCTCTGACACAGGACACCTAAGATTTTTCTCTAGTTCTCTCAAGATACTCTACACCTATTTAACCTTTTTCTAATGCACAGCTCCCATTTTTTATGAGGACTTTTAGATTAAAGTCTTAATAACTTGCTAATACGGCAACCTGACTTTTCCCTTGAACTGAGTAAGTAATGATTATTTTCCTTTTGTGTTAATCTCAATTTAGTTTTTGTATTCTTATAATGTATTATGTATCATAATTATTCATTGGTACACCATAATTTTTAATAAAAATTCTCTACCTCACTCACTTCTGAGCTTTTGATAAGAATCTCTTTGCTACATACTCCAACATTCCCAAATCAGTGAATAGAATACATCAGAACAAAGACTCTTAAGAAAAATACTTATGATCACCTTAGCTCAAATAGAGGAGAATTTCCTAAAATTCAATATCCCTTTGTGTTAAGATTCCTTGAACAAATTAGAGAAGGAGAAGTTATAGCCAGAGCAAGCAAGTGAGTGAAAGAAATAGAGAGAAGAGCATTCAGAGTTCTAGGTTCAAATTCAGTACCAGAACAAAAGGAAAGATGGGAAGATGGAAGGCAAGATGGATGTGGATGCTGTAGGAGACGAAGAGCATGTGCCTATGAATCAGACTGCTCTTTTTAGAGGAATAAGGGAAAGGCCGAGTCCCAAGCAGATGAAGCTGGGCTTCAAGTTGCTATATAAAATCTAACTGCGCCTTGGACCTCCTGATTCTGCCATCCTTAACATTGTTGAGGTACTGTGGATTGAAGTATGAGAAAAAAAAAAAACCCAATAAAAGCACAATCACCACTATATCAAAATAAGTAAAGTGTTGGGGTGGTGGGCAGCCCTGAGGGAGGCAAGGAAATGATCGAGCAACTGGACAAGACCAAACCCACAACAACAGAAAACCTTCTGAAAAACTAACTAAATAAAAAAAAAAAAAAAAGAAAATATTAAAAAAAAAAAAAGTAGGGGTTTGGGGCTTGTTAAAATGTTTCTACTATGTAGAAGTGATACATAGTTTCTATGTAATCAACATGGAAATACCAAAAGCATTATTCACAAAGCTGAAGTAAACTACCATGAAGTGAATATGGAAAACATAGAAGACTGCAAAGAACAAAAACAATAGTGAGTGAAAGAAAACAAGAAAGGACAAAGGGATCCTTAGACCTGATGTCAAGGCATATTACTCAGCGACAGGAAATCAGTAAAGATGACGATGGCATATTTCACATGCACTAAGGTAACAGGATAGAGATTCTAGCAGTAACGAATACCATATTCCCAGCCCATTCTCCACAAAGACACTAAAGACACACATTGAAATAAGACACTCTCTTCAACACATAGTGCTGGGGAAAATGAACAGTCATTCTTATCAGATTGGGACTTGACTCTGTCTCTATGTCTAATTAGATGAAAAAAAAAATGTATCAAGGACCTAAATGGAAGAAAGTCCTTTGAAATATGGGCAAATGCAATGATTATCAGGACAGTTCAACAAAATCACAGGCCCCAGACAGACTCACATATTGGTACATGAGATTGAATCTCATCCTCAACATAGCAAAGGAAAAACTACAATCTACAAACAGAAGACATTTGCCACTCCTCCTCTGACACAGTTAATAGTACAAGGTAAAAGGAATCTAACAGTGTAACAAGAAAACACAGTCCAATTTACAAATGGGCAGCTGCTCCAAATAGATATTTCTTTAAGAAAAATATAAATAACTAAGAAATGTATTAATAATGTTCAATATCATTAGCCATAAAAGAAAGATATACTGAAATTATAATATGATTTTATTTTTCTTCAACTAGTGTGACTATCATATATATGATGCTTCATATATAGATGGATGCAGGTATATAAACTATTGTGCATATAAATGTATATCCATACACATTTTAAATGTTTGGAAGGGCTAGAGGATGGCCTAATGGATAAGCATGCTATACAATCATGAGGGTCGCTGACGTTCAGATTTCCAGAATTCACATCAAAGAGTGTGTGGGTCACCTGTAACTCCATACTTAGAAAATGTAGCCAGGGTCCTCAGAGCAAGGTGCCTAACTCTGCATGCCTTATGTGTAAGCTTGGTTTCAATCGACAGATCAAACATTACTGAATGCTTGAATAATATGGATAAAGAAATTCAGGGAAACTAGCATCAACTTCTAGTCTCCACATCCATCCATGAACATTCCCATAAATATGCACCCTCATGGATAGGAAGACACATTCATGCAATATACACATAACCATGTAAAATATATGCCTGTAAGCGAAGGAAGAATAAGAAAAGTCATAGGTGTATAAATTAATTCAGCCATGATAGAGACAGAGAGATACCCAAAACCAGAAACCCATGTGTCCCTTCTACCCTATTCCCAGTTTGTTCCAAAGGATATTAAATGAGAATTCAAAAAGACATGCCTTCATCCATTAACATGTTTATGCAGTACTTTCACAACATCTTATTGGGTCTCCCTAGATGGCCATCAACAATGGAATTCATTAACATGCTTTATACATGTACAATGGGTATTATTTGGTCACAAAACAGGATTTTTAAACCCTTCATGATAAATGTTTGAAACTGGAGGACACTGTATACCTAAAATAAGCTAGATACACTATGTTCTGGAAGCTGAAGAGAGTCAACCTGGAAGGAGAACAGTGATTTGCTGTGATGTCCAAAACAGGTTAGATTTGATCTATCTACATACACACATTTATAAAAACATGGCCCAGTCCTCACTAATGTTACAACTGACACACATTAATACAAACAATAGAATGTAATGAATCACTTTACTATTTTTAGTATCCAAAGGATCAACTACCAATTATATTCATAACAATTACTAATTTTCATTCTGTATTAGGCAATTGAAACTTTATTAATTTCCAATTTATTTAAGACAAAGTGTTCATGGCTGCATTGATAGACAGAGTGGGAACTGGAGGCTGTAAGTATATTTGTAAAGCACACTGTAGGATCTCTGAAAGTAAAGTAGAAGGGAGTTTAACCTTCACCTTGTCTAGACTTGACGACTTGACTCAGGACTACAACTCTATCATGATGAAGCGTGGGAGTTTAATGTCTTGGCTCAGAAAAGAATTCAATGAGCAGACAGATTCAAGGCGTTGCCTGCCATTGAATTTAAAATGTAAAAGGTAATTTTACATTGGGACATATTTTATCTTTCTAGCCAGGTGTGAAGAAACTGGTTGCAAGTTTGTCCAAATCAGAAGACGTAAGAATCTGGGAAAAAAACTGGTGAATACAGATGTCTATTATTTGTAATATTGTTTACAAAGTAAGGCGTGCCTGTTCCCATTGCAGCAAGCTCAGGCATTGACACACAGGTGGTAATGAGACCTTTCATTATGTTCAGAACTGCCACACAATTAGTGATGAAAATTATCAGTGATTCTCCTGTGAGGGCAAGTATTGCAGGTTTGGGACATATGATGGGAAACTAAAACAACTCAAAAGTATTGGTGATGGCCCAGTGGAAAATACTGATGCTTACAGGAAAATATCAAAGGCTGCTAAGTAGAACCAGCCAGCCACCCAGTTCTCTGCCAGGAAAGAAAAAAAAAAAAAAAATTGTGAAAAGACAGAGAATTCTTACAGTTCTACTTGGCATCCAAAGACAGTGTGTCCCTTCTTGTTATGATCCTTTGTTCATCACTTCCTTGTTACTGGGCTTAGTGCAAAAACATTCACTATTCAACATAAAATAATCATTGAAAGGACTAATTACATTGTTCCTATGCAGTTATCCAGTTATAAAAGCACTTTCCTACCAGCCTGACATCATGGTACACACTCATAATCCCAACACTAAAGAAATGGAACTTGAGGACAGCCTGGGCTACATAATAGCATCTTGCCTCAGGTAGGAAAAATAAGAAAGATCTTTATCTTTCAACTAATTATAAGTAAACAAACATCTACCCAAGCTCAAGCATAGAACTGAGCAAAACTTCAGAAGAAGGATCTCTTGTACTGTATATTCAGTGCTAGGTCATAATTAACTTCCTGACTGATGATATCTTTGAAAACAAGCCTCACCCGTGCAGTGTCCCAGTACATTCCCAGTATGCTACTCAGACACTACCTAGAACTTTCCCATGTTCTATTCCTGGGATTGAGCTCATTATGGAAACTTTTGTCTTACCCTTTCTGGCTCTATACACTTAATGCCAACTTCTGAATAGCGTTAAAATGTATAGTACCATCTGACTCTATTTCCTGAAGAAGTCTCATTGGACAGGGAACAGAGGTTAAAATTAATTTGCATCAGGGTAAATATCATGTCCAGATGTTAGCAAATAGGTCTAAAGTGATTATAAAGAACCTTAAGTGAACATATCAATCCGGGGATGAGCTCATTCACATCAGATTGCATCTCTCCCTCTCCTGCATACCTGTTTGGTTAATTATTTCTCCCTGTTAGGCTATAAATTCCATATAGCAACCCTGCAGCACCTCCTTTGTAAAGTAAATCATTATCCTTTGTCAAAGGAGTGCATAATTGCAACAAAATAACAGTTCAAAACTGCTTACAATTGGCTTTTTACATTTGACAAATAGGAAAGAGAATAATTGCCTCCAGACAACATATAACCTTGATTTAAATGACTTATTATGCACACTTTGCACATATGCTGCAAAAGTAATCTCCCTCCCTCAAAGCAGTTCCCTTTGCTGACAAATGAATTTGTTAGATAAGAAAAAACATATATATTTATAATTCCCTTGTCTGTTTTTATAACTCAAGTATCTTATCTCTGCCCCACTTTTACCTCATTACCCTACTTCGTAATCTGAGATATCATTTTTATCTCTGTTTTAAGGTCATAAAAGGAAACTCACATCTAAAAACTACAGAGGTATATTACACAATAAAGGCAGGGAACGTGAAGGTAAGAATGGTGTTCCTAGTCTTTGTGCCCTCCAATGAATCTGCTGTTGATGCTCTAGTGATATCTGAACTGAGGGGGAAGGTATGGCATAGACTGTAGACCCACAGACAGCAGTGAGGTCAACTCTCCAATTCTATATGTCCCAACTAATCCATCTCCAGATTGCTTTCTGTTTTCGTTATGACAGGCAAATGCTTACTCCATAAATATTTTGAAATTTTTGCCAATACACTTTCCTTTGGGCAGAATGAAAGAAAAAAGGACAGACTTTAAATATTTGAGCAGGGCTCTCCTAGCAGCTACTAATCAAAGCCTAGCAGGCAGAAGTAATAAGATAATCAGTTCTGTGTTCGCAGAGCATTCCTGTATCCCATGAGAATACAAAGACATTATTGCAAGTGGAATCTAGAGAGTTAAACCAAGTGGTGATGTGCACACACTGAGGAGCAGCAATAGGTAAGGATTTGGGGAAAGCCCTCGTAGAAGACATGGTATTTAAGAAGAAACTCACCTGATGGGAAGGAAAGAAGAAGAAGGAAACCAAATGAAATGCCACCCCTTCAGAGGGGGGTTAAATACAAAGCCACAAACAGGAAAGAGGTTTCCGTGCTATGAGAGGGGAGAACAGTGCATGGGATTTGGTGAGCATGCTCGAACAGGATATTGGGAACTAGGAATCGTGATCCAGCATGAAGAGCTTGATGGTTCCTATAACTGCAATGAGAAGGAATTCATAGCTTAAAGTTTTAATAGTTCTATGAAATGTAACTGCGATTTCTAAGTGGAAAATGAACTATAAAGAATGAAGGAAAGTTGAGACTTTTCAGAGCCTACTAAATCAACTAAGTATAGCTTATGGGTTATAACTTTTATTTCAGCTTTGTTAGTTGTAGCTACAATGTTCATAGTTAATATAGAAAGAAATGATCACTTGATCTGGTATGTGGAAAGACAAGAGAGGCTGAAAGGAAGCAGAGTTGAGGCTTCCTCTGTGAGCTCTTCCCGTATGGAGAACTTGTGGCCTCCACCTCATGGTTTATGTACCCACACATTGATCAGTTAGGTGGAAAATAGCATGCTGGGAATAATGGCATGCATATTTAATTGACATGTATATTTTTTAAGTCATTGGTGTTTTAAAATCAGTATTCAATATGTTACTTCATTATGAGATTTTAGCAAAGTGCTTCTACTTCCTCACTATCTCTAGCCTCCCCGAAATTCCTGTTCTTTCTATACTCCAACCTCTCCCAGCAAGACTCTCTCCTTAGCGCCTCAGGTGGACTCCACTACACCCACACCCACCCCACTCCATCCCGCACCTCATCCTTCCTCCTCACCTAATAAAATCTACTGTGCTAGTCACCATATGGAGAAGTCGAAGAAGCAAGAAGAAACGGGGCTGAAGTTTCAGGAAAAGACGAAAAAAAATCAATGACACAACAAATGTGATGTTTTAATACTTCAAATTTCTTGAGCTATTAAGAGACTTGTCTCATTGAAGGGATGTCTCGATTACATTGCTAAATTTCACTGGAAAGTGAAAGGTGCTTATCTTTTCCGATACAGAGTTCATTGACGTTTAAAAATGGAAAGGTCTACAATTAACTTAGATAATTTTTATACGAACAAAAAAAATATGTGTATCTTTCCACTTATAATCAAATTATTGTTAAATATAATCATTTTTAAAGGTATTCTCCTTCCAGAAAGTTCTCATCAATAATTTTTAAATGTCTGAACTATTTTATCTTTATTGGTGTATATGGATTTGTGTATGTTGGGGTAGGCTACATGTGTAAACATGCATGCGGAGGCCATAAACGGGCATTGGATCTCCTGAAGCTGGAACTGCAGGCAATTGTAAACCATCCTGCATGGGTGCTGTACCAGACTACACATACCCTACTTAAGCAGGAAGTACTCCGAACTACAGAGCTATCTCTTCAACACTTAAAATAATGTCTGATTTTTCAATTCTTGTTTATCATTTAATTTCTACTTTCAAATTACTTAGCGTAATTAGGTCCCTCCTGTACAACAATTTATCTACATATGCTTCTCTTGTAAAATATGTAGTTTCCAAATTTTGCTCATACGTAAGATGTGTTACATAGGGTTTTTTGTTCTTGTTTTTGTTTCTTTGGACTGGTAAATGGATGGTAGTTTCATCTGAATTTCTACCAAAATGATTTCCTTTTTTAAATTAAATATCTTCTGCTCTAGAATTGTGATATATGTGTTATACATTTTCCTGTCCTTCCCCTTTCCACAAAAATTGTGATCACAAAATTTTCATCAAAAATTGTCCAGTTCTTTGCATCTTGTGAGTGAGCTGAATTTATAATGCTGATTTTAGTTAACTAAATTCCTCACTGTTTCTTGTCCCTATATAATATGGCTTTATTTAGCTGCTTAGCTCTTTAAAATGTTTCAATGTAATTTTCTTTTAAGAGTTGAATGGCTTTGAACTAGTCACAATGCATTATATTCTTGTACATAAAATGCATGAAAAGATAGAAAAGGAGGCTTTTCTCTCTATTTTTAAAGGGTGATCTTTTTCCACTAAAACATATAGCTGAATCTGGAGAAATAAATGCTTTAAGATAAAAAGATGACATCTTTATGGATTCCCGCGGTTGTTGGAAAATGATTTAATGATAGCTTCCAGTCGGGAAGAATCTCTCTTATTAAATTACATGTTTCTTTGATTAATACTTAGCCGTGGTTTTCTAACCAGCTCCTGATGGCGGTCGGCTTGCCTTGCTTTGCTAGGGTAATGGAGTCCGTCTATAAGTAGTTATAGGATTCCATCCTATTAACTGTAGTTTCTCAAAAATGCAAAGTGACTCCCTGTTGGCATTATGTATGAGTGGTAGTGTACTGTAGTGTGTGTGTGTGTGTGTGTGTGTGTGTGTGTGTGTGTGTGTGTGTGTGTTCGCGCGCGCGCGCAGCGCATGAGTGCGCGAGGAGGGGGAAGATATGTTGCTGTTGTTTTCTGGTGGGTTTTGTTTTGTTTCTGTGAGTCAAGGTTTCAAGTACTCCCGTTGTCCCGGAAGTTCACTGGTAGGTAAAACGGGCATTCATCTCTTATCTTCTTGCCTCTGCCTCTTCAAGGATGGGTTAATTGTACGTGCCATCACACCTGGCTCCACAATGATGGACCTAAAGTCCGTATCATTGTGCATTGCCCTGCTCAAATGTGTCCAGAGTTTTGCCACTATATTTAGTGTCGAGCCCAACTCTTCACCAGGACTACGAAGTGCACAGACACTGTAATTTGCTCTTCTCCCATGTTCATTCCTACCAGATGTTCCCCAGGTAATAGGCAAGATGATTCTACTTCATGGTTTTCCCTGTGGATTCGATGGAACACTGGATTCCCAGTCTTCCTTATGCTGAGTTTTCTCCATCACTACGGTCGGTCTTTAGCTGTAATTTCCTCAGAGACAAATGCCCTGTGTTCTGCACAGATTCATTGACCACTGTTTCTTTGATAAAATCACATCTAATCTAATCATGCTTCTATCTGCTTCATAGTTATCATAACTTACAATTATTTCATTTTGACTTTTCTGTTTATTTACACTCAAAGTTATTATTTTCTTGTCTACAACAAGCATGTTTTCTGTCTTATTTAATTCCTAATATTTATTAGATCTGATAATGTCATACATGCAAAATGATGTTTTTTAATCAAATCCTTATCCTTCCTCTCTAATTTCTCTTCCCCCACTACCACTTTTCCCTTCCACTGTGGTCTTTTTTTTTCCTTCCAGCTGACTCAGTCCCCGTAGTGTCACGTTTATGGGCGTAGGTGCATGACCATCTAGTGGCTCCTAGGTCGACTGTCAGGCAGTACATTCCAGAAGAACAGACACTCCCTCTACCAGGAGTCATCAGTTATCAACATCTCTTCATCAGGGTGGGGCTTGGTGATTCCCTCCTCCATCCTTGCTAAGATATTTGTCTAGTACAATGGCTTTGTGGGAAATGGTTACCACATTGCCATATAGAAAACACTCCTGTGCTGCATTGCCTTAAGGCAACTTGATACAAGTTAAACTCTTCTCAAGGAGGGAACCTCGTTTTAAAAAATTCCACCCTCTGATTGGCTGTGGGCAAGCCTGCATGACGTTTTCTTAATTAATGATTGATGAGGGATGTTTCAGCCTGTTGTAGTTTTAGTGCTGTCCTTTGGCTGGTGGGCTTGGTGGTTTAAGAAAGCAGGAACTAAGCAAGCTGTGATGAGCAAGCCAGTAAGTACAGTCCTCCATGGCCTCTGCATCAGCTCATACTTACAAGGCCTGTCTGAGTTCCTGCCCTGACTTCCTTCCAAGATGGACTAGGATGTACAGTGTATGTGCAAATGTAAGTCAAAAAAACCCTTTCCCCCCAGTGAGTCATGGCCATGGTGTATCATCACAGCAACAGTAGCCCTAACCAGGACGACTGTCAAGCATAGTTTTATATATTTAATACTTACAACAGTGCCAGTCACCAAATATTTATTAAATCAATAAGTATGTGATTTGAAACTGTGACTGAAATACAGTTTCAAGAATAAAAGTTATTTTATTTTAAATCTAGGAAAATAACTATTTGTTACCTTCAGCTTAGGAAAAATAATGGAATACTCACATTGTGCCCCTTTTTTGCAAAAAGGAAAAAAGTTCATTAAAAGCTTCTTTAAAAAAAAAAAAAAAAAACCTGCTGATTTGACTCATTGATATAAGTAGCTGATATGTATCTCATCACCTAGTTAGTTAGCTGCTACGGTTGCAATCGGAACCATTTCCCACAGACATTGATGTTTCTCTTCTACTAGAAACTGTTGAAACCTTAGAGGTGAGGCACTGCTGATAGACACATGTCACTAGGGGAGGATGTTTGAGGGCTGTGTCACAGGTCCAGTGCTAGATTGACTCTGACTCTCATCTCTCTCTCTTCTCTCTCTCTCTCTCTCTCTCTCTCTCTCTCTCTCTCTCTCTCTCTCTCTCTCTCTCCTTCTTGCTGTAAAAAATGACTGGTTACTGTTCAGGCCACACCAGGCAGCCATGCTGATGAAGTAGTTCTGAAGACATATACATAAAGAAGTACCATATGGACCTGTCTTTATATATTTAGAAATATACATGCACATCTACACACGTAACAAAAACTAAAGAAAAGGAATCCGTGAAGGAAAGAAGGAAGGATAATTCCAGGGGTTGGAGGGAAGAGAGAGAAAGAGAAAAAAAATGATATAGTAATATTAGAATCTCAAAATTTTTTAAAAATTGTAATTTTAAAAAAGTAATTGTTAAGGAAAAACCTTCTGTAGCCATGGTCCAAACCATTCCAACTTCATGCTTTCCTTGATATGATAGATGCCATATTTTTTGTTTTGGGGGTTTCTTGGGGGGGTTGTTTGTTTGTTTGTTTTAACATATCACCTTAACATTACACCTAAATGAGCTTCTCTTTCTTAAGGGTGTTTTCTCAGGTATTTTATCACAGTGAAAAGAAAAATAACCAGTTTATTATCAATAAGTTCATGAATGAATATATAAAATGGTTGTAGTAGTGGAGATGATAAGAAAAAGACTATACCTAAATAACCATCATATTTCTAGATTTATTGCAAAGCTTCTTTCATTGGTTAAGCAGATTCATTTTGACACAGAGAAGTGTCAGTGGTTTGAAACCCTTCATCCTACTGCGTTCGAACTGGATACCTCCAACAAAGGAAATGTTTCTATCTTCAGATAGAATGCAGGCTACCCAGGGCAGTGTGCTTGGGAATGAAACCTGTTTCTGAGGGAAAGAATTCTTTTCTACAAATATACCAAGGCTCAGGATCTAATATCTGCTTCAAGCCTGAGGCAAGGAATATAAGGACAAGAATTCTTCTGCTTTCATCATGGTCTGTGCATCTTCCATGCTTCACTATGTACTGGAATACTTCCGAAATATCTTTACTAGAGTGGTCGACAGTCATGCTAAAAATACCAGTAACAACAAGGCTAAAAATAACTTTCATCTCCTGTTAGTCTCCACTTTTGTCTATTTCAGAACATGAAACTGCTGTTTACCTATGAGGTCTTCCTTCTTCTAAATATCCTATGAAGTACCAAAGCCTCTGGGACCTGCTTCTCCACTCTCCCTTGCCAACGTCTCATCTCTGTTTATGATCAGCCTTCCTTTGTGTGCTCCTCTCACGGTTCTGTCTTTCACCTTTGTATCTGGATTCCAAGACAGAATGATGGCGACTGACGTTCTTCCACTTCTTTACCCCTCAAAGTCATATTCTCATGACTGGATCAGACTTTGATAAAACAACCATTACACCTTTTTATTCCCCTGCTTGAAATACTATGGAGGCTTGCCAAAGCATTCAGCATGAAGTCGAGGTCCCTGGACTAAATTTGTAAGGCTCTTCATTTCTTTGTATTCAAGCAGAATACTGTGCTGCCTTATGATAGGCCAGCTACATATCGCATAGGTCCTAAGTATTCATGGGGTCGCATCTGTTGCCTGTCAGTTTTGATAGTCTGCTTCACTGCTTAAAACTCTGTATTCAGTTACCAACTGAAGGGAATCACATCTTCTGTGATATTTCCTGTACTTTCATATTGAAGTAAATATCTTTGTTCAATACCCCATGAAGTTGACTATCAAAATATCTACATTTATCTACTATGCTGAACTAAATAATGAATAATGAAACTTGCCTTAGTTAGGGTTCTATTGTTGTAAAGAGACACCATGACCATGACAACTCTTATAAAGGAAAACATTTCTCTAGGACTGGCTTATAGTTTCAGAGATTCAGGCCATTATTGTCTTGGTGGGAAACAAGGAATTGTGCAGGCAGACATGGTACTGGAGACAGAGTTGAGAGTTCTGCATCTTGATCCACAGGCAGCCGGAGACTGTGTGCCACACTGGGTGTAGCTTGAGCACATCCTACAGTGGATTCTTCTAGCTTTGGTTCAACACCTCAAATCTGCCCCAGCAGTGACACACTTCCTCCAAAAAGGGCCAATTTACTTCAATAAAGCCATACCTCCTAAATAGTGCCACATCCCAGGGCCAGCCATTCAAACACATGAATCTATTGGGACTATATGTATTCAAACCACCACAGACCTCTTGAGAACAGAAACTACTTTTCTTTTTAATTGAATGAACAGATACCCTGGAAACTTGGCATAATACCTAATGCAAAGGGTCTTCATACATAGTAATTTAAAGCATAAAAAAGTAAGTGAAATATTATAAAACTACTTTCTCATTAGGTACAGTAAATAAAGTATAAACAAATATATTTCCCCTAATTAACAGTTGTTGTGTTACAGTCTTTTGAGACTTCCAAAGTAAACCAATGAAGAAGACATCCCTAATTTCCAGTCACCTCTGTGGTTGCCTTGAGTCAGATTTCATCTGGCTTTGGGTGTTCTACCTGCTTTCTGCTCAATTTTCCTCTTGCAGCTTTCTTCAAATCCATGAAGCTCCTTACATTTCAAGTCATCAGAGAATCTTTGGAAAGTTGGGATTGAAGGGATAATGAGGTTAGCCAGCCCAATCTCCAAAGGAGCCCAAATCATCTATTTTGACAGGTGTAGCATTCAAGGGTAATTCATAGCCTATTCGCAAATGCACCGTGACAAATTTTATGGAAGTAATGAAATTTTAGTAATCCTAGACAGCCCCACCATGATCTCTGCTATTGAATATGTTTTCCAGGCGATAAGGGACCTCAAGAAAGAAGATTAAAGCTGCTCTCTTAATGAGATTGAGGGAGGGTGGCATTGAGATTTATGATATGATAGTAAATTGGCTGCAAGTGAAAAAAAAAGGAGTTTATGGAATTGGCTGTTATAGAGCATAACCACAGTGAAAGATTTGTTAATGGTTTTATGATTGAGCTTCTAGCTAGCTACGTTTCAGTAAGTGTCTTTCTCTAACCAAAATAATAATAATAAGAAGAAGAATCTAAAGTGTAGCTAGCTATTCAAGTTACAAAAGGTGATTGGAATGGAAAAGGAATACCTTTGAATCATTGAAACTTAGCAGGAAAGGTGAAGGAGTAGAAAGTTTGTAATCTTCCCTTAATGAATTTCATCCCTTAGTTCAAGACCCAGAGAGATAAATGTGATAATTCTAGCCAATTACATGAACATACTCTAAACTTTCCTCACCTTTGCTGTTCCTTTTGATATCCTTAACTCAACAAAGTTTCCTTTTTTCTAAATTCCACATGAAACCTGTTAATGAGATTGTAATGCATTTTGCAATTTCTTTTAAATAACTGAATATACTATTAGGGATGAAAATTATTCCTCAACATGTTGAAAGGGGCATTCTATAATTAAGGAATTAAATAAGGAGAGTTCTATAATTAGGAATTCTATAATTAAGAAGCTGAAGAAAAATGGCAAAAATATATTTATTTTGACAGAAAAATAGTGGGCCTTTCACCAGAGTTTGGTATATTTATTCGACGGTTTCATACCAGCCTTGAAGTTTATTCTTAGGCCATCACATTAGCCTCCAAAAGACATCATGCTATCATCGATTGTACTCATCATTTCTTCTTACTAACACCATTCTCCCATGCCTGGCCCTTCCAGCTCACTTTCTGTCTCTAGGATATACTAATCCTTTACATTTCAGGTAACTAGGGAGCACAGCATATGACCTATTGTTACTGACTTCTTTCCTTAACTCATTTTCAAACCTCATCATTATTACAGCACATGCTACCACCAAAAAAGCACCTCACTGTACAGATAGGTCATATTTTATTTATCCATTTATATACATATTTGGGACTCACTACTTGATGATGTTTTATGAATAACATACAAGTACATATGTGCACAAGATTTTTAAGATTTATTTTTTAATGTAGTGTTTCATCTGTTTGTATGTATGTGTACTATATGCTTACCTAATATCCACAGAGGCCAGAAAAGTGTACCACATCACCTGGATATGGCATTATGGATGGTTGTAAACCAGCAAATGGGTATAAAATGGAGTACAAGTCCTACATCAGACCAGTAACTATTCTTAACTGCTAAGTCATCTCTCCTGCCCTATGTGCACAAGGTATTTTTGTGAGTTAATATTTCTATATTTTGAGTTTATAGCTCAGAATGGAGTTATTAGGTCATGCAAAAATTCCTTGTTTAACATTTTGAGAAATTAGTAAACTATTTTCCAAAGAAGGAGAAACATTTTAAGGTTTCACGGGCAATATTTAAGAATTTAAATTCCTCCATATCTTCCTTAATAGTTATTAATTACATTGTTTACATTTTTGCCAAAAAATCTTTTTAAAAAATATTTATCTTTAATTTTTTTTACAGTCCAGTCATTGTCCCCCTCCTGGTTTTCCCTTTGACAGTTCCTCAACCTATTCCTCCCCTGCCCTGTCTCCAAGAGGATGTCCCCAACCCCTGCCAGTTCTCCCCACTCCCTGGGAAATCTCTTCAGGGTTAGGCGCCTCTTCTCTCACTGAGGCCAGACTAGGAAGTCCTCTGCTGTATATGTGCTGGGAGCCTTGGACTAACTTGTATATGCTGCCTTAGTGTCTGCTAAGTCACTATGTTGGCTTAGTGTCTGAAAGATCTCAGAGATTCAGGTTAGTTGAGACTGCTGATCTTCCTATGGGGTCACCCTCCTCCTCAGCTTCTTCCAGCCTATCCCTATTCAACCACAGAGCCCCTGACTTCAGTCCATTGGTTGGGTATAAGTATCTGCATCTGTATCGGTCAGCTGCTTGTTGGTCCTCTTGGAGGACAGCCATGCTGGGCTCCTGTCTGTAAACACATCACAGCATCAGTCAGTAATAGTGTCAGGACTTGGAACCTCCCCTTGAGCTGGTCCCTAATTTGGGCTTGTCAGTGGAAATCCTTTCCTTCAGGGTCTTCTCCACTTTTGTCCCTTGCAGTTCTTTTAGACAGGAACAATTCTGGGTCAGAGTTTTTGACTATGATATGGAAACCCCATCCCTCCACTTGGAAACTATAATCCTGAGTGAGGTAATTCAGCCATGCATGGTATGTACTCACTAATAAGTGGATATTAGTCAAAAAGTACAGAATACCCAGGATACAATCCACAGAACTCAAGAAGGTTAACAAGCAGAAGGGCTGAATTGAAGATATTTCATTCCCACTTGGGAGGGAGAAGAAAGTGATCGCTAGGGGAGAGGGGCAGAGGAAGGGAGGGACCTGGGTAGGAGGGTAGAGGGGAACATGATCAGGTGTTGGGGGAAGGGGAACAGGCGAGAAGTCCTTAAGGCCAGAAGAATGAATGAAAATATGCAACCTTGGGTGGGGGGAGTTGGTGGGGGACCTCCCGAATAGTACCAGAGACCTGGGAGGCGAGAGACTCTCAGGACTCAAAGGGAAGGACCTTAGGTGAAATGCCCAACAGTGAGGAGAGGGAATTTGTAGAGTCTACCTCCAATAGAAAGACAGGGCACCAAAAATATTAAAGGCTTTGCAGAATCCAATCTCTTGGTTTTGTGAGAAAGGGTCTATACACAAAACCTTAGCTATCCTGGAAGACTCTGCGTGGCCACAGCTAGCATGGAACTTATCCAGTAGACAAGATTAACCTTGATCTCAGATCTATCTGCCTGTGTCTTCTGAGTTCTAGAATGAATAGCATGGATAACCATGCTTAGGACACTTGTCTCTTGATAAGTTGGTTTGCCATTTTCCTAATGAGTTAATATATTAAGTATCTATTTTGTGTGCTTATTGGACATTCCTCTATTCTTGGAAAGATAATCTGGATAATTTTCTGGTTCAAAATGTGTCATCTTTTTAATGTTAAGTTATGAGAGCTTTAATGTTTTATCTGAAAATTTCTAATGACATTCAATTTGTAAAGGTTTTCTTTCATGTAGTAAAGCTTTGTTTTGGACTTTTTATTCATTTCTATTCCTTGTTTCTTTCTTTTTTTCTTTCTTTCTTTCTTAGAGCTTCATTCTGTAGCTCTGCTTGAGATGAAACTAACTATGTAGAGCAGGATTGCCCCAAACTTACAAATATCTGCCTGCTTTTGCCTCCTGAGTCCTGAGATAAAGGGATGGAGGGAGTGGCTTTTTGTTTTATTTGCTTTATATTGCTGTTATTTATTTATCTTACTTTTGAGATTACAATTTAATTAAAACATTTCTCCCTTCCATTTCCTCCCTCTAAACCCTCCCATATACTCCTCCCTACTCTCCTTTAAATTCATGGCTGATTTACTTATTGTTACTGCATACAGATAAATATATTGAAACATATATGTTCTTAAATATAACATAACCTATACTGACTGAAGAGAAAATAAGATAAATTCTGAGATTAATGTAAAAAGACAATTGCAATGATCTAATTTATCAAGGATTTTATTTTTTAATAATCTTCCAAGATTGTTGTCATTGCTGGAGTTCATATTCGCGCCATCTCTTATCTATACAGATACAAGGTAACATCTCAAATCTCTTATAAAGACATATGTCTCATTTAAACAACTTTTCATAGCAATATTTTCTTACTGTCTTATCTCATTAGCATAAGAGCTCCTACTGAATGGCAGCTGAGAACTCAATTTTTCTAGAGTGATCCAAAGAAGATCAGGCTTGTAAATGCTTAAAGCCCTCATTCTAGAATGACATGCCCATTACCCTGTTTGATCAGTTCAGCTTATTGTAAGCCCGAGGCAACCTGTCTAATATGGAGACAAGTTAGATGGGCTTGCTGCTTTCAGTATCACGAAAATATGGGCCTCTAATATTCATCTGCTCTTCCACAAAGTCCAGCTTCAGTACCTGATTTGGGTGTCAATTATTAATCTAGGATGAGACCTGGCAAGATGGCTCATTGGATAAAGGTCCCATCTATGAAGCCAGATGACCTAAGCCTGATCACAGGCCCCCACATGATCAAAGGAGAGAACTGAGTCTATCATCGATGATGCCCTCTCACCTCCACAGGTTTGTGTGAATAATATACATATACATAAGCAAATAAGCAAATGTAAAATGTAAAAATATAAATCAAAGATGTTTCCACTTGTATGCACAAAGTATTTCTATCACAGTCCTGTTAAAATTAAGTACAAAACTGTGACATACTTTCAATGGGGACAAGGAGGCTCCATATCAGGACCATAGCTACAGATGTATTGGTCTGAAATCTTCTTCATGCTACATCTTGTTTAAACAGATATTGTAAATATGTCTGCTTTTTATCAACTTTGCCACCCTTGCTGACCTACTCTTCCAAAAAGAAGAACAAGAGACCATTCCTAAGCAAGACAGAAGAAACAACAATTCTAAGTCTCTCTCTGTTCTTCATTCATTTATTACACAAATGCAACAACGTGGAGTGGTATCAATACTTCTGTTACAATGTAATTTTAAATTCAACAGCCCTCCTCACATACCGGTCACTGCTAAGGAAGATTCTAGAAATCCCTGGTTATGCACGGAAACTTTTTGGCTGCTCTTGGTTTACTCATAAAAACGTTCAGGGTGAGCAAGTGACTCTACACTCTGTATAAGATCCTGTTGTTTGGAACGTTTCACAGTCAGCCCAGAGATAGAATCATAGTGGCCACACAGCTGGAACTTCTCGCCTCTGCGTCTAACGACTTTTTCTGTTGATTCCCCACCTCCTTCGGTTCCGCCTCTCTAGACAGCACAACACACTGAGTGTTGATTTATTCTACCATGCAGGCAGCTCCTGCCTTTTCTTTGTCCGGAATATATGAAGGTCACAGTGAAAAACAGCGTTTCTCATGTCCTTACACACTGTTACAGGAGCCAGCGCTTCTCCCAGCTTGAGGTTATTATTTGGCGGTTTGAGCCCTGCTTGGTTTGAATGGTTTGATTTATATCCTGCCTTCCCTTAAATTAAAAATGCTGCTGCTTGTATATTTCAGTGTGTGTTTTCATCGAGGTTTTAAGTTTTATTTGTCTTTTGACATTGCTTCTCCTATGACTTTAGAGCAATGTAATTTCAGTGAGTTTCTTGTTCATATTAAATAGATACTATCTCCATATTAAACACAACACCAGTCCTCCTTCAACTGGCTTTCTTTTGTCATTTCTTGAGAAACCTGAATGTGCAGGACCAAAGAATAAACTATTGTTAACCTCAGACCCCTTTTAATGCTTGAACATCTGTAGTCCCACTGAAACATGCCCCACAATGTAGAGTTCATTTTCTTGCTAAGAAACACATTGCATTTCAAGGTCCTCTTTCTGCTAAAATGTCTCTGTTTTTATCAAAACTGAATCAAAACAAATCTGTGCCTTCAGTGCCTTCCCATCAATATTAAATCTAAATTCCTCCTTTAGGACATACTTTGAGAAGGTTTTATATTTTGCGTCTATGAGCCCAAACGCTTAGTCACCTCAACTGTGGGAACAAGAGGGTGACAGCTCAGGGGTAAAAATCTTCTCTGGCTTCTTTGTTATACTTCAACATTCGTTTTGTATAGCCTACGAGAGAAAACCAGCATAGCATACTCTTATGTGTCAAAGAAACAGCAATTGTCTCACTTCTAACCTTTAAGTATTCTCTGGAAGTAGTCTAATCTAAGATTGGGAACAAAACTATTGTGTTTATAGAAAATGCAATGTGTTGTGATTCTTGCAATTGAAGTCAGATTATATAACAAAAGTAGGGTTGTATACCCAAATTCCAGAAGTCATATGGATCTGCTTTGAGTATATTTGGGTTCCTTAGATTTGGCCTACTGTTTCTCAGTGAACTCTGATAGGCATTGATCCAGGCCACTAAAGAAAGACTGAGAGAGTTAAAAAAAAAAAAAAAAAGAAAAGAAAAAAGTAGGCAATGTGAAAAACCCCCTTCCTTCACTGTTCTTGGTGACAGAAAATATGATATAAAAATGAAGGAAATGAAAATAGGAATAATATTATTTCCTAACTTAGACTAAATAAAAGTATATATGTATGTATGCATGTGGCAAAGCATAAAGGAATCAAGTATGAGACAATATTGTAATTAAATGTGCATTAATTATTGAGTAAATCTATTTATATACTTGGCCTAATAATAAGCTCTTACTGGTGAATCAGAAGCATGGCTATTAAATATAGGATCAAAATACTGAGTCAGAGTTTGCTATTTCTGTGTGTTGAGTATAAGGTACCTCAAGGAAGCCAGGTTATATGTTTCACATGCCATTGGGTAAGATAATGCATATGCAAATGTCAATCTTTTGTACACTTACTGAATAGCAAAAATCAAATAGCCAGCAGAACTATGTTGCAATGCAGATTGTCTATTTGTGTTAGAAGTAGGGCAGGGTGGGCCCAAGTCTAATTATTACTGAAAAAAATACAAACTTTATTTTTAAAACATTCTTTAGTATTTGCCACAGAATATTCCAGCCATTATTCCAGTCACCTGGCTAATGAAATAGTTAACGCTGAGCTCATGAAGCAGAGAAACAAATGCAAAGGTAAAATGTTTAACAGATACCAAATTGAGATGGTGAAAAATAGATGGTCCTAGAAGTAAAGGGTCAGTCGATATAGTACTCAGCTTGTAAACATCATATTGCTGGAGTCTGGTGAAATACCTATTCTTCTAAGAGAGTGACTTCAAAAGAAAAGTAAGCTTAACAGCTCATAGAAGCAATACTCACTCTAGTCAAACTGAAATTTCTTCCTAGGACCAGACAAAATACGGGATGGTCACAATGGTGAACTCAGTAGGGTCTTGAGCTTGAAATATGTTATGAAGGCAAGAGCTTTGTCAGAAACTAACCTAAAGGATTGGGATTCTACTGAGCAGTATAAAACAGACAGGTGAATCAAAGAGAAAATGAGAGCTAGATAATACTCATTAGTGCCAAAACTGCTACATGTCCAAAATCCGAAACATGGAAGGTTGACTAATATTAATTTAATAAGACTGTTACAAGACATTTAAAACTACAACTCAAAGTGGAATATCAGCCAGAATATAAGAACAAAGTAAAAGCGAGCAAATTTAAATTCGTTTAATATGATAGAAATCAATCTTAGATGAAGTTAAACAAATGCATTCTCTAGCACATATAGTTTAATGTTCAAATCTCGCCAATTAGCAATGCTACATCACATGTGAATATAAAAACCATGATAAAACCATAGTTAATTTAGAAAGTGATCATGACTCTTATTAGTATGGTTCTTATGTGATTATTGCATATTTAACGCTTCTCTAAATGGTGTGGGTGGGTTACAGGAAAAATGGTTATTTTTAATGATCATACAAAGCAATAAAAATAGGTGATTACTTGAATCTTTGACTTGAAACACAAAAGAATTAGGGTTATATTAAGTAATATGTCACACCACAATGGGCTAAAAATAGGAGTATGAATATTGCTATCTCATTTAGAAAAAGATATTATTATGAAACTTTCTATTACACAATAATATATTAATTAGTATCTCCTAATATTTTGTTAAAATTTAGTACAAAAGTGAAATGACTTAAACAAAATAAATAAAACAGACATAGGAAGATAGATATCTCCTATAAGTAGATAGTAAACAGTGTTTCAAATATATTGAAATACAAAATAGCTTATGTTACTTTCAGCCATGTCATTAAATTCAGTTACTGAAGAAAGTACTCAAGCCAGGAGAGGGAATATATGACTGCAATGTCAGTACTTGGGAGGTAGAACAGAAGGGCTAGGAATTCAAAGTGGTCTACCACACAGCAAATTTAGGTCATCAGGTTACAAAAGATCTAGTCTCAAAAAATATATATATAAAGTTAGGGGAAACGTTGTTTCATAAGAGATTAAAAAGAGCATCTAGAAATAGTCAATCATTGTTTTCTTAGAGAATAGGTAAAAGAAACCTCTGAGATCCTTTATTGTCTTACTTAGATAATAGAGATAGTGGATGAAGATGGAATTGTCTTAAGATAGTAGTCAAGAAAAAGCCCAACTCAAGAGGAGAAAAGCAGGGATCATCCATTCCCTGTCACTGGGGCCTCATATGGAATATTAAAAATTCTCCCCATTTGCTGTACAACCATATACTTTCAGATGGCATGCTATATTTTTAAAACTTTAAGCATCAGTAGCATTCTTCACAATATAAATAAGGGCTGGTAAGATGGTTCAGCATATAAAGCCACTTGCTACCAAGCATTACAACCTGAGGTCTACTCCTGGAACTTACATGGTAGGAAGAATCGACTTTCAACAGAGCATCCTCTGACCTCTATCTGTGACCTCAGGAATGTACACACACCAAATCTATAGAGAGATAATAAATAAATAAATGCATCTTCTAAAGTAATACTGATTACAAAACTAAGTATGTTTTAATTAATGTATTTGATGGTTTTCTTCAAAAAAGTTGCTTTGGAAGTATATGTTTTAGAAACCATGCCAGAAAATAGGCATTCCTTTATTACTCTCTTCTCTAAAACTCATTAAAACTCATAGTGGCTGAAGCCCAATGATATTTTTATCTCCCAGGAAAGCTTGAAAGATCGACTTAACTACAAACTTCAGCACATAGCTGCCAAGAACTAAGAAACTGGGAGCATTCTATGGCATGGTGCCTGTATTGAGATATTGCTGGCTCTCTGGCTCTCTCCCCCCCCCGCTTTCTCTCTCTCTCATTCTCTCCCTCCATTTCTCCATATATATTTGTGTATATTCCTGAGTGTCTATGTTTACAACTACTTATGCATTCCATATGTTAACATTCATAAAACAAGACAGTACAGATTTAAAAATTCCTGACCTTACCAGTTCATGATTTTTCACATTCCTATGGTGCTAAGCTACCTGGCTATACTATAGAAAACAAATATGAGCCTTACTCCATGCTGTACAGTGGTGGAAATGTCCTCCCAAACTAACACATATTCATAAAAAATACAGCTGTTGTTGTAAGGGAAAGAAGGAAACAGTAAGTATCACATGAATGATCAGGCAACATAGAAGAAACTTATAAGAATTCAACATGTTTTGGTAACAAAAGTTTGTGAGAATGATCCACACTGGTCCAAATTATCTATCTCCCTTTCATCTTTAATGCTCAGATCACTGAGTTGAAGATGGTGTGCATATTGACTCAGAGTAGGTGAGGTTAATGTATATGTAAAATGGGGATATAGAGGCTGATGTACCACCTCATATATCCAGACAGGACTTAAAGTGGAGGAGGGGGACACCAATCCACCCACAATACCAAAATTAGTGCTAACTACAAGATGTGCAGGTTAAAGATGCAACAGAGATTGAGGGGGTGGCCAAACAAGGACTGGCCCAACTTGAGACCAATCCCATGGGAGAAAGCCAACCTGACATTATTAATTATACTGTTATGCTTGCAGACAGGAGCCTAGTATAACTGTCCTCTGAGAGGCTTCATCCAGCAGTGAATGAAAACAGATGCAGAGACCCTCAGCCAAAATTAGGGAGAGATCAGGGAGTCTTAAAGAAAAGTGGGAGGAAGGATTGAGGGTCCCAGAGTGGTCAAGGACACCACAAGAAGACCTACAAAGTCAACTGACCTGGGTTCATGGAGAATCACAGAGAATGAACCACCAACTGAAGAGCATGCATGAGCTAGATCTATATCTCCTGTAGATATGTAGCAGATGTGCAGCATGGTCACCATATAGGTCCCCTAACAAGTGATGCAGGGGCTGAACTTGACTCTGTTGCTTCCCTTTGCATCCCTTTTCCCTAGCTGGGCTGCCTTGTCTGGCCTCAAGGGGAGAGGATGCACTTAGTCCTGCTGAGACTTAATGTGCCAGAGTGGGTTGGTACCCATGGAGAATGAGGCGGGGAGGTTCCCTTCTCAGAGCAGAAGGGAAAAGTGGAATTCGGGGAGGATGGTGAGAGTCAGACTTGGAGAAGAGGAAGGAGGTGGGATTGTGATCAAGATGTCAACTGAATAAGTAAATGAATGAAGGGAAAAAAACATAATAGTGCCTTTAAGACAAAAGTATGTGTTAAAAATAGTCTTTTCATCTTATTCCTCAAGAAAAAAAGAAATAGAAAAATGATCTGACCTTAGCATTTATTTTGACCCTACTGAAAAACAAGGTAAAAGTCTGAAAACATCCTGTAACAAAACTAGGTGAAAGAGAAGTGACATAAAAAGAAGAGAGTGAAGGAGGTGATTCAGTGCATAAAATGCTTGCTCTGTAAATATAAGGACCTGAATGTAAAAACGCAGAACCCATGTAAATACCAGGCACGGTAGCACAGATTTAATCTGGCAGCTCCTACAACAAAATGGGAAATAGAGAATTCCAAGGAGCTTAAGGACCCAGTGAGTCTGGCATGCAGAGTGGCCAATAACCAAAGTGACCTTGTCTCAAACATGATACAAATAGAGACATGACACCCTTTGTTATCTTCTGCTCTCATTACCTATGTTTACCTACACCACACACACACACACACACACACAAACAAAAACAAAACAAACAACAAACAAAAAAAAACCTTTGAAAAGAAATATATACAAGAAGGGAGCAAACGAAGTGTTGTTTATTAGAAAAAAAAAAGTGAGCTCCATGTGGTGGTGTATTCCTTTAATCCTTGCTCTTGGGAGGCAGAGTCGCAGGGCTCTAAGTTTAAGGCCAGCCTGGTCTACAGAGTAAGTTTCAGGACAGCCAGGGCCACCCAGAAAAAAAAACTCTATCTCAAAAAAACCAAAAAAGAGAAACAATTACAGTTACATAAATATCACTTCCACGTGTGTGAAATGGGATGCCCCTCCCAACAGAAATAAACATAAAAAAATTAAATCATTCCACAAAAATCTTCTAAACAGCAAAAGTGATAATAGACATGGCTGAAATCAATGGACATAGGAAAGGATTGAAGAAACTGAATTTTATAACAGTATATCCAAATATCTAAGAGCAAACATGATCTGTTCTTATCTTACAGAGCTCTGCTCTGCTCTTACCATCTCTCCACATCTTCTCTATCGTGCAACTTTCATGAAGCCAAAAATTATGCCAAGTATTCACTAACCTCCTAAAATGTATTTAAGTACACCATATGCTACCATTCCTTACATAAATGAGACTTGTGTTCATTGGTATCCTGATCTGCTTTGATGATCAGTTCTTCTTGGCCTGAATCACTTGTTTTTACACACCTATATGCATATACATGTGAAGATTTTAGTTTAATACCTAACCAGTGCTTCCTGTGGATTTTATGCATAACATCTAGCCATCTCCTAATAAATGTAAGTAGGACACTAACTACTTCTAATCAAGAAGTTGTGGCGAAGGTAATGTGGTGTACACTTGGTATATGGCTTAGTTCATGAGGTGGTACAGCCACAGTTATATTATAATACATCATTTATTATAGTTACGACTAGATCATAGTTATGAACCACATGGTGAAGTTTTATTCAGTAATGGACATGCTCATGCTTATGATGCTAGTCTCACAAGGTTATATTGCTTACAGAAGGGATAGCTGTTTTAGCTTATTTAACTATACATGATGATAGTCTCACAATGATTAAAAACACCTGAAATCTCATTTTTTCAGAATTTGCTTCTTTGTTAACTGACTTGTGACTTTGTAACATGAAGATAATCCCTGCTTTACACTGTTAGTACTAGAAATATTTTGTCCTGATAAGCTTGTTGGAGTAATACTATTTTCATTCATGATAAAACTTAGAAAATGACTACTACCATTGCTCTAAAGAATGGTGAAGAAGATTGTATCTGGGAAGACCCAGTGCAGTTTAGATATATGCTCTGTGGTATTCTCAAGCATATACAAGTCTATATTGCTATAGATCTCCAAAGAACATAACAGCTATAAATCTAAATGTTACACTGTTATGGTGAAGGTAGGAGATTGAAACAAATTTCATTTACTCACTTATCAAGATTATTTATAGACTTTAATTATGAGGATTGTGATATAATCATGTTTTGTAGTTGTAGTGTCCATTCATAACATTCCCTCTAGAAGGAAGCAGACAAGTTCAGAGGACTGGGGACTCCCATGAAACTGGAGGCTCAGAAAGAGAAATTCAATTAGCTTATGAAATGCGTAAGGCTGGGAAGCTCAGAAAGTTGCTAGACTAATGAAGAGGTCCTGTAAGTGTACGCAATCAGTAAGCAATTATTGGGGAAGAAGAGACTTTCTTTGGTGAAGCTTCAGGGACACAATGCTGCATCTCCAATGTTGGTCTCAACTTTTTGATGATGCAGCTACCTTTGAATTACCCATGTTCATGTGATGAACCCCTTACTTATACAGCTACGTAAACACTCATGGTTCTCTAAGCTCCACGTTAGTGGAATCATTTCTTCAGTCTGCTATCAAGTGCTAGCTGTATTTCTACTAAGTAGATATTTGCTCAGTTCTCCCCAGAAGCACACAGAGAGCAGTGGTTCTCCATTTGTGGTCTTAGCTGAGCCTATTCTACATACATTATAGATTTCCCCAACTAACTAAATTAGTAAATGTAAATAAGAATTCTGGTAATGGCAGAACACCTTTATATTCCTAATTTTTTTTTTTTAAAATAGTCCTCATCACCTCATAACTGAACTTTGGTGGTGAGAAACAGGAAGAATACACAAAGGGAAAAAATTATCGTGCCTTAATATCATCCTCGTGACAAAAGAATTGAAGGGACATGGATTAAAAACTGAAATCTCTCAACACATGTTTATACACTGAATGCACATTGCACATACAATCACTACATCTCCCATCTTCACAGTATTAGGTCATAGTCATTTCATCAGCTTCAGTGACCCAAGTAAAGTGTTCAAATGTCCATTGCATCCATATAAGCATATATTCTGATGAAGATCAAGTAGAAATTACTGAGGATCTTCAACATTAAAAATTAGACAAAGGCTTTCTCCCTGCTACCCCAACCCCATAACTAGAAAAAAAAATGTGTTTTCCTCTGATGCTATTTTCCCTATTCAGGGTGGGAATTCAAAGAGGCAGTTTTCTCCAGCATGTTCTCATTCAAGAGTCCTTTAACAGGCCAATCAAGCAATCTTCCATTGTGATGGGTTTTTTTCATTGTTCAAGCTACCTTGGTTTTATCGTCTAAAACACTGTGTACTGAATAGAGGTCAAACAATATGTGACCTTCGCTGTCTTCCTCCTTGTGTACTCTGAGGGCTGAAGAGCTGGGCTTTCCATTATCACATGATGTCATGTGTTTTTCAGGCTTACAGTGAAGTTCTATGACCTTGTCTAATAGGATTAATTTTTAATACTCTGTATAGATTGTGGAAAACATTTTTTCTATGACTCCAAAGTCAATTATGAGACAAAACTGAAAAAAACATCCTCAGTATTATAAGATTCACAAATTCTGAGACTGTAGAACCCATGTCTAAATATTGAAGGTAGGAATCTAAGAATCAAAGGATCCATAATGGAGAAGTACACTTTTTTATTTCATGTCACCTAGATGAGAGCAAAATTAAACTAATACCACTTAAATATTTCCCTGCTACTTTATAATTCTTCCTAAAATCTGAGCTGGGTACTGAAAGCAGTGCTCATAGATGTGATCATTCCTAACTCAAACCTCAGATGACATTTCACTAAAGTGACATAATTTAAATAGCGCTGAATGATAAATAACTTGAGAAAATGCTGATAGACTGCTACAGAACCAAAGACATCCCGAATGTGTATGTACAAGAATCACACTAATAAGACACGTGAACTTATTAAAGCGATAAAAATCACAGCTTCATCCAGTGATCCAAAGAGCAATTGAAGTTAAGACCTAGCAGAGCCAAGAGATTTAACTGAAGGCAGGAGGTGAAGACAAAATGAGGATACGAAGCTTTGGGGGTGTGTCTCTTCTCTGTCCCTGTACGTAACAGAAAGAGGGGAAAGGAAGAAGCTGTAATACAAATGGGGGGGGTTTAAAGGAATTAGTATTTAAAAATCATAAATTTATAATGTGTTTATATCCATTGTCAGAGAAATAAAGATATGTCCAATGGCTAGATATTCCAGAACCATTAGAAACTCCATTAAGGAAAGACTTGTGTGCCCTAACCAGCCCTCCTCCTGGATGGCTTTAGGAAAAGATAGTCAGATATTGTGGATAGCCTTTGTTTGCTTGCATTTTGATAATAATTCCACATTCACAGGAGGGGCTGCAGACGAGGAAAGAATCAGAAAGTAACTTACTCAGGTGACTTCTTGTGAACCATCCCCTAATAAATAAAGGAGCCAATCACTGGGCAAGTAGATAGGACTTCTGGGTTGGAGAGGGGAAGAGAGGGGACAGGAGAGAAATAGGACTTTTTGAAGGAGATAGTGAAAGGACAAGATGTAGATACTAGTGTCACCTGGTTTCGATGGCAGATCCGAGAGGATTCGCCACTAGAGTTTTTCAATTTAATATGGCTTACAAAATTAGCATTCTAGCTGTTGTGCCCAGCGATTGAGTTACCATTGTTTCTGAACTAAGTTTGTGTGGTATATTTCTTCACGTGGAGGTTCGAATGGGTTCTAGAGAGAAAGATACAGCAGCAAAGTGTGAGTTTGCCAGATGTGCACCACAAAAGGCCATGGGGTTTTGAAGCATGGGGCTGGCATGTTAGCGATCCACCAGTGGGAATTTAGCAAGCTGGGTGGAGAGATTTTAGAGCTCTGAGTCAGAGAGTCTCCACAAGATAAGAACAGCCTTGCTATTGCCCACCAGTGTATGGCCAGCCAGCCCGCCAGGATAGACAGTAGCTGGGTGTAACACAAGAACTTGATGCCACATTCTAAATATTTTCTGCAACAGTCAGACACATGGGTAATACCCAGATACTGGACTCACAATATGCAGCACTGTTCCGTAATATATATTTTAGAAGAGGTCTCCATTTGCTGTGGCCAAGTGACCAAAGATGAAGGGAGACCTCTGATTGACAAAGAAAGTGAACATCCTTGTAGTCCTGCAGATGATACAAGACACTGGTAAGCTACTGCAGCGGTACAGCAGAGCACTAGAACTGTGTCAAGTCCTCAACAGGAAAGGTGGAAGTAGGCATAATGTAATAATGTAATATCATATATGTCACCGAGAGATATACATAAATATCTGCATATAATTATTCTAGAAAGAGATGCAGTTATTAGATAAGGATAATTACTTCTAGGAAATGAAACTGGAACAAAGATCGGATGGAAAACTTGACAAATGTTTAGCTTTTGAGAAAATATGTCTTTTGACTATTTTTACCTATTACCACACAGAATACCTATTTTTAAAATTACATAAAATTTGATTTTAAATAAATAGAAAAATACATGTTAGTGTGTTAGAAAATGTTTTCTCAGAGAAAAATATTGGTATTGCTTGAATAGATGAAGGGGTAGCTGACTCTTATTTCATGTGTAGTAAAGACGAAATCACAAGGAAAAAAAGGATCGCTTCAGTATATGTGCCAGTCAGGTGGTGTAGGCTACAAACTCTTACAAGCTGCTTTCTAATTCTCTCATTAGAGTTCCGGGATGAGCATTGTAAAAGACTTGATGGTGAGATGATCCTTATAAATGCTCTGTTTCTATTTCATCCAGCCTGTCTGGAAACTCAGATGCAGAAAGTGACTTTTTTACTTCGTGACACAGTAGCTTCACCATTTCCTCGATACAAATTCTTATACTCTATTTGTGCTTATGCAACTATTTTCAAATAATCTTTGCAGGCAGATGTTGTCTAAATTTAATCAGTCAATAATGAAAAGGACAACCAATTCTAAGACCATGATTTCTAACACTCTTAGCTACAGTTATTCAAGTTAAACATTTGAGAATGTAGAGAACTATGCACCTAAATTTTCTTTTATAAAAATTAATGAGAGAAAAAAAATATCTGTTCTGCACCGAAACCCATCTATCTGAAGTCACTGAGGAAGCAATGGTGTGTTGGGCAACAAATTAAAAACTCTAGGCAGGATGAATAGTAGGCACATTTTGAAGATATATTAAGAACTGACCTATTTTATAAACTTGTTTATCTGGGAAACTGTACAAGGTCAGATTAGCCTTCATGAATTCTTGAGACAGCAAGCCAGGCCTGAAATTCTAATAACACTGACAAATGAAGGAATTCTGTCAGGGCGTTGGAAATCTTCCCTGCCTGACCCTAAGTGGTCACATGTGATTTTTCAGCTGAGGGTAATTTTGCCCCCATAAAGGATACTTAATAATGTATGAACATAGTTGTTTGTTTGCTTTCCTGCTTGATTTTTGTTGTTGTCGTTGTTTTTTGAGAGAATCCTTTTATAAAGCTTCATGTGGCCTCCTGCCTCCATCTCCACAGTGCTAGGATTGCAAGCATCCTGTACCACACTTAGCTTTAGTTGTTCTGATTTTCACAACAAAGAAATAGAGTGATACTGACTTTATTAATACTATGTAGAATCTAAGACTGTTGCTTTAAGGCTGAAAGCATCCCTCTATTAAGCCATATTCCTATTACATATTCACAACAAAAATTTTCCAAATCTAAGTGCCCAAGCATCAATATTAAGGCATCCTTCCTAGATCTGTCCCCACCTTGGGCTTGTCTGTCTCATTCTGGTCTAGACAAGATACATTTTAAAAAAAATCTTTTTTTCAGTTTAATAGAAAAGAAACTGGAGGCCAAGGTTACAACCAGTCCTGTTAGCTCTGGGGTTTTGTTTACAGTGCCAGAGTTGAAGCTTGAGTATATATTTCACATTTTGAGACTGTGTGAAGGGAATGAACATACAGGCTTTATATACTGTAGTCCACCATATTCTTCCTCTAAGAGAAAAAGCTTACAGCAGTCCATGCTTTTGTGTCTGAGGATACAGTAAAATGCAAGGAGATATAGAACTACATTAATTTGGGTACCAGATTATTACTTTATCTACTTCTTCTGAAGTGCTTCATGAACCTGTTGAAATGAGCACATGCCCTCTCCGTTCACCTGAGACACAAATTGGTTGTGAAAATTCTGAATAGGAGAAGATATGAAAGACAAAGGTTTTAAGATCGTGGAGACACTAGAGATGGAATCAACATGATTAAAACCATGAACCTATATATATATATTTTATATATTATATATATTGCATGTTTCTCTATTCTGGGAGCCAGTTTCCTTATCCTACCATGTGGGTTCCTTGAACAAACCCAGGCCTTCAGTGCTGACAGCAAGCACTTTACCTACTGAACTATTTCACTGACTCACTGACCCATAAATTTTTCTCAAAGTTAGTATTGTACTTTAGACATTATCTTGTTTTTAAATTTTTCTTCATGTATACATATTTCCCTTAAATTACTCATTTAAGGGAAAATTAACATGTGCTTTCCTAGAGGGGCTGTCAAGTCTAAAACCGGCTAAGAAGTCACAAGAAAAGAAAAAAAAATGTAGGTCTATGAAATTGGCTAACTGTCACATTTGGTAAAATATTCTATAAATAATTGCATATTAGAAATACTCATCATCTGTTTCCAAAGAACAAGTAAAAATAGACACACAACAGAATGTAAGCAGATGTTGAAATTCTCGGTTATTAGCAGAATACTTTGACTAGTCTACATGCAGTTCTTTTTTAAAAAAAAAAAAAACAGTATTTATTTAAAATGACTGACAGATATTTAATATTTACAACAGATTAGCTTTTCATATAATGCAATATGGCTGTGCAAAAGGATATACAATGAATATTTTAGTGCTATCTATTAGAAGACAGAATACATTAATATGAAAAATGACATACTAAAACAGGAGTGGCCAGGAAAAGCAGTGTTTGAGTCTACCATCTAATTCTTCTAATGAGGAATGACTGTGGTAAGAAAAATATATTCCAGATATGAGTGTAGACAGAGGATGGTGTAGGAAAGACAAGGAAGAAATATTGAGGGAAAACTGTCAAACTTTCCAAGTTGAGAAATCCTCTCTAGAACTATTATTTCTTTGAGTTTTTTGGCCTTAGTTCTCAGTGTATGTGTATGTGTGTATGTGTGTATGTGTGTACGTGTGTACGTGTGTACGTGTGTACATGTGTACGTGTGTAAGTGTGAATGTATGAATGTGTGTATGTGTATATGTAATATATATATATATACACACATATACATATATGTATATTTCTCTTAGTTCTCATTCTCATTTTCATTTTTTTAATCCACTTATACTAATAAGTTTACGAGACACATTAAGGTGTTGAATCTGGAGCCACTGGATTCCAGAAACCATGACCAGTTAGAACTATGCATTGCAATTCTTCCTAAGCAGTCACTATAAAAATAAACAACACCACACACACAACACACACACACACAATGTGAGCGTACATGCACACACAAATGCACACATGCATTCCAAGTGAAAAATATGAGAAAAGAAGACAGAACTAATTTTTCTTTTAAAAGAGAGTTGTCTTTCTACTAGACAAGTACTAGAAAGGCATAGGAAAAACAATGTTGTTTACTATGAAAAAGATTTTAAGTACAATTATTTGCTTGGATATTTGAAATAGGGTAAGGTGGAAAACTGCTAGATGACATAGGTCCAATCTTTCATGACTCTATTGTGTTCTGGAGGTTTTTCACTGTATTCTGGTATCATACATTCTCCTTCATTTCTAAATAGATATTTTGAAATAGTTTTAACATCCTTTTTTTCTGCTAGCTCTTAAATATTGGAATATTTTAGAACTATGTCCTAGATTTTCATTCCTTTTTAGCAACGCACTTTCCCCAGAAAAAAATTGAACCATTGAAAAAAGTTTAAACTTCCAAATACATATAATTTCCAAATCAGATTTCAGCTATGATCTCAAAGTTCTCTTGAGGTCTTATATTTCTGGAGACCAGGGTTCTGACACTTGTACTTTCAATTCTTCAAGCTAGCAGCAGATGGTGACTGTCTGTACATGGATTTCACAGTCGACAGGGAAGTACATGGATCCTACGATGATTTAATGGTAGTCAAGAAATTTATTTGAATACTTAATAGTAATATTTTATTACAACATTAAAAATATGATACTCCAAAATGTGAAATCATGTAACATAGTTTTCTAAGATAAAACAGAAAAGTTTCCCTGACAGAAAACTCTTCCAATCACTTTTCTCTGAAGTAGTTCAATGTAAAAATTTGTCCCTTCCTCTTAAACATGACATGGAATTCTCATAGGGGCCAGATGATGGCCTATGCCCAGAGGAAAGGACTCTG
The DNA here is from genome assembly GCA_021653895.1 of Mastomys natalensis. Classification (NCBI taxonomy): domain Eukaryota; kingdom Metazoa; phylum Chordata; class Mammalia; order Rodentia; family Muridae; genus Mastomys; species Mastomys natalensis. Next base: position 1,430,749 of record JAJTUV010000523.1, on the reverse strand, counting down.
CTCAGTCCCTTAAGATGTCTGTCCAGTGACTTTGAGAAATAGAAACTGTCTGCCCTGAATATACAGAAAACTATGGGAAGCACAAGGTCACCCTTGTCTCCTTTAATGTCCTCTATCCTGCCAGCATAATTCAGGAAAACTGATGTTGTCGGCCAAACACTGCTAGTCCAAGACTTTCTAGTTTACAGAAATCTAGTTTTTTCCTGTTCACATCTGCTGTATCAAAACAAACAAACAAACAAAAAACTATATTCACCCTAAAGCCTTTAAATTATAAATTTTATATAGAGAAACTTGTTCATCAAAAATGTTACTAAACAAGAGATGCTAAAATTAGAAAATTGATGTGGGTTATTGATTTTAAAGGCCATCATATTTTTCTTTAAAGTATGGAGGGAAAGGTAGATTGTCATAGGCACAGAGGATTAAGTTAAATCCAGAGAAGAATATTTGTTGCAGGATATTTGATTACACTGAGAATCCCTGGAATTGCGTTATTTACTGGAAAAACCTGTCTGTAGTTGTGGTGTGCTTCAGCTCTATCACACACCTTTAATCCAAGAGCTTTCTGCTTCTTTTAAGCAGGATTAAATGATGTCAACCATAGGTCAAGAGGCAGAGCAAGCAACCAGTTGACAGACAGTGAACATAGGGGCAAAACCATAGAGAGTAAGAGGGAGTTTGGAGAATGGATAGAGATGCACAGGAAGTAGAAGGGAAGGGCATTTAGTTTGAGGAGCTGCTAAGACAGCATGGAGAAAGAAAGCTAGCTTTTGGGACATTGGCTGTGAACGAATGTCAGCTGGGTGCTTTCTCTGCATCTCTGAGCTAGCAAGATTTCACCCAGCATGTGGCTCACTAGTCTTTATTGCTAAACTCCAACATGCTTTTGGTAAAAAAATAACAGAGTAGTTCATGTACAGACATGTGGAGTCCACAGGCTCATGAAAATAGGTAGCCCCTCTAAGTTGGAAGAGGAAAGGAACATAATTTCTCCTGGTGCCTGAGGGATTGAAGACTGGTTCTCTGTGCAATTCTAATGTAGGACTCGTGGTCTCCAAACATGTGACAGGGTAAACAGGAATGGTTTTGAGCATCCCAAAACCTCATGGTAGTTGATGCAGAAAATTTACAACTCAGATTAGTTTAGGATTTATATAGTTTGTGTTTTGTGCACCAAGTAAAACAATATTCCTATATCTGCAAACAATGTTAACCCCTCACATTTTTAATTAATGTTTCGGCCTTTATACACATACACGTTTGAGGGTTGTTTTATTCCCCCCTTAGTGCAGCAATGTTTTACTTTGTTAAAATGATTTCATTTTAAGCCTTAAAATGGAATTTTCAGAATAGCGAGGTTGTATTTTATTTGTATTAGTTGGATGTCTGTCGAATTTGGATGTTTTAAAACAAATCCATTGTAATTGCTGTGGTGTATGGAGATAAGGCTACGTTTGGTTAACTTTCAGTTGCTGTGGCACGGTTGGTGTTGACCAAAGTTATGGGCTTGCTTACTGGGTTTGTCCCATCTCCATTTTCTGCTTTTATAAATTAATGATTCTCTAATACTTATGTATTTTGCTTTTGCAGCAGTTGCTAATTTACTTTTCCTTAAAATAAAAACCCTCCATGTACAAGCAGTGCTACAATACAATTAAAACAGAATCTTTGCAAATATGAAGATGTATTCCTATTGAACCTGAGATGCTGTGCACTCCAGGCAACCCTGGACTCCTGAGCAGAGTTATCCTTTTCAGCTACAGAGACAAAGGAGACTTTGAAATTAAAATGACAAAGTCAGGAGAAAACAAAAAATCTAACTCTAAATTTCTTAGCCATTGACAACTGATTATCTTATTACTTGTTTATATATATGTGTGTGTGTGTGTATATATATATATATATATATATATATATATATATATATATTAACATTAATTATAAACTTTCAAACTATTTATATTTACTAATTTCTAACAGCATTCGACAACATTTATCTCCTACACAAATTATTTCTCCTATATGTTTACTTGTGTATCATTTAATCTATTATGAAAGTATTTTCTTTTTATAAAAGAAAGCTTTCATAATAGAAGCCTCAAAGTGTCTATATATTTTAATGTACCTCCTCCTTCAGTAACACTTGAGTAAATTGACAAGAAATCTCACAAAGCAATGAAAAAGTATGTTAAGGGATCAGGTTAATGCTATATGCAGAGAATAAGAGTATGGAATTCTTGGCTCTAAATGGACATATGTATTATACTCCCTTCCTCCAAGAGATGGGATCATCATGGAAATGTGGGTGGAAAGACTGTAAGAGCCAAAGGGAGTGGATTTTTACAACAAAACAATACTTGCTGGATATCATGGGGATATCACACACCTGAACCCACAGAGGCTGTGACTGCATCTGAAGACCTCTAAAAGTTCAAGCAAGAGAAAATCCCAGTATGAACCAGGAAGGTGATCATGAAGTCCCTCCCCTCTCTTTGGAGCTGCCTGCAACTGAGGAGTGCTAGGGTATGGCAAGTCAGTTTCTTCCAGGAATGCTGCCCCTGAGCTCAAATGGTTTATCCTATACACAGAGGTAGCACTAGACAGACTCAGTGGGTTTTAAAAGAATTCTATTCAGCTGCAAAGTGAAATTGTGAGATTTGCAAGTAAATATAGAACTAGGAAAGATTATATTGAGTGAGATAACACAGACCTAGAAAGTCAGACAACACATATTCTCTCTCATCTGTGGTTTGCCAGGGGCCAGCCCTAGAAGGGTCAGGTACTGAGGCTGGACACAGAATTGGACAAAGGACAAAGGTGCTAATGACCTCAAGCCTTGGAACACTCTCTAACTGTTCTGGGGGCCAGAAGCTGACAGCCTCTGGGAATTTAACTCTCTTGCTGTTCTGTAACTAAAATCTCCTGGCTTCTGGTAAATAACTCCTGCTGTTAGCATCAGGGAATAAGAAATGAAAGATTGATTGATATGTTTTTTTTTCTCTGACTCAGTGTCCCCTCACTGTCCAGACAAGAGGCTTAGAGTTCATTAAGTCTGTGAGTCAGAGAGAAAAGAGGAAGAGAGAATTCAAGCACACACACAGACACGCATAGACACACACCCATTAGCCAGGCCTGACCACTTGTCTCAAAAACTTCACAGGTGTTCATGTATACTTACATACATACACATACGCCTACACACATATGTATGCACATACACATAACAAATACATATATGACATAGATACATTTGGTGGAGGGGCTGAGTCCCAAATGCTATTCATATACGTTTGGTGGATGCCAAATTTTATTTCTTCTCTCTGTCCTTCTTATAACTTCTGAGACAAAAGTTCTTTAAGAATTGCCTCTAAATAAAATATTACACAGGAGGATGTCTGCAGTAAGTTCAATGCAGTGTTTTATTCTATAAGCTTATTATAAGTTCAAAGCAACACTTTTTCACATGGCCTTGCTTTATCATAGTGGACACCTGTTGCTTTATCCTTATGTTTATGTGAGAGAGAGAATGTGTAACTTGAAAAAGAGGCCATCAATTTGAAAGGGAGTAAGGGACATGGTAGGGTTAGAGGGAGAGCAAATGGGCAACATTGGATGGAAGTGTCGTTATATAATTGTATTTCAAGTTTTAAATTTTTTAGTAAAGCAGCTATCAAAAGAAGCATATAAGGGAAAAGTAGGAGGCTGGGTGAACAAAAAGAAAGACATAAAAAGGAAGAGGACACGAGTGTGCCTACGAGATTGAGGTTTTTATTATAGATATAAGGTAGGAAACAGGTAGAGACAGAGATATCTGGAAGTCCAGAGTGAACATGGGCCATGTGAGGAGGGAAGGGATGGAAAAGCAAGAGATGAGCCTACAACCATGAGGGGTGGAGAGACTGGTGGAGACAAACTGGCTGTGTTATATAGGGGCCAGACTGCTGGGGGAAGGGAAAATCCAGCCCAGTCCCTGGAGAAGTTTGTAGTAGAAGATAGGATATGACAGCAGGAGGATCCTGAAAAGGCAGAGACTGAGGGATGCTGGTGGCCAGCATCAGCTTTGATATGTTCATAGACACTTTAGCTAGCTGTTTGTCCTGGTTTGAGCCAAAACAGGGGTAGGGAGAACTATAAGGAAGGGGTGGATTTTATCAAAATGCATCATAACTATGATGAAATTTTCAAATGATTTAAAAAATTATCATAGAGCCGGGCAGTGGTGGCGCACGCCTTTATCCAGCATTGGGAGCAGGGGCAGGCGGATTTCTGAGTTCGAGGCCAGCCTGTCTACAGAGTGAGTTCCAGGACAGCCTGGGCTACACAGAGAAACCCTGGTCTCGAAAAACCAAAAAAAAGAAAAAAAAAAAAAAATTATCATAGAAAATTTTAAGGAGATTTTTTTTTGGTTAGGCTGAAATTTATATATTGCCATGCTTTGGGTGATTTTTCTAATGGTCCAAGAACCTTTGGTGCAGGTGGATATCATAATTCACCCTCCTATCTCTAGCTGGTCCCCAAACCAGTACCCTCAAATCAGAATCAGTGTTCTCATATCTATCTAGATTGTGGCTATTTTGTTCCTTATGAATATCAATCAGTGTTTATTTCTCTTCTCTTCCTGTTCACAGCCTCCACAGACAATATAAGACCCAGCTGATGTTTGTTTATTCCTGTGGAGACATAGTTAAACACTGGGCTTGCTCTCTGAAGCATGGGGTTCCACCCATTCTCCCTCTAATTGTAGCTCTATTTCTCTTTGTGTAGCCCCTTGGGGAGTCTCAGATAGTTATAAAACATCCTCTGAAGTTAAGGGGAGGGCTTCCTTCATCAATAGTAGTAGTTATCTAGTATGAAAAGAAGGAGAGAAAGAGAGAGAGAGGGAGAGGGGAAGAGAGAGAGAGAGAGAGAGAGAGAGAGAGAGACAAATTCAGGATGTTCCTCTCAGAGGAATACAAGGGCTGTTTCCTCTGTCTGACTACACTGCCACTTCTCTGTTTCTTCCAGAATCTGGCTGCTGCCAGGCCCAGTGCCTGTTCCTTGAATGTTAAATGAATGAATAAATGAAACTCAACACAGGACTATCAGCAGGGAAACCCACAACACTAAAAGCTAAATACAAAGGCATTCATCTTTTTCAGTTGCTTCAAAAGCAGGCTGTTGATCAAAGAATGAGGCACTTAGCAAAAACGACCTCACTGCAGGTGGAAATAGCAAGTGATCCTCGGAGAGCAACTAACTTTCCACAAAAAAGATCCATCTTATTTTCCCCATGTCTGGATTTCCTATGAGACTCAAGAGTCCTTATTTGGAGATGTACTTAAAATCTCTGGAATCTTCAACATGCCGTAAATTAGAGAAAATATACTATAGAAAAGTGGAGTAAGCCTTTTTAAAAGAGTATGGGGCATAGGGTTGGGGAATAAAATGAAGTATAGAAGGCTGAGAAACTCCTATGCTGAAGACCTAAAACAGCAAGGGCTGACAGCTGCTACTTAGAAAGGTTTTTCTGCATTTTCATTTTTACAGAAAAGAAACACAGAGTATACGTGTCTAAGGAAAGAATCAAGAAACAGGCTCCAAATATCATGACTATTTCAAAGTCTATTGAGAAAATGAAAGACTCCTCCAGACTAAATATGAGTCTGAAATAAAGCAACAAACAACAGAAGAAACAAGGAAACCAACAGTAGTACATCTACACCCATCACTGGAGGGGTAGAGGCTGGATTGTTCACATTGAAAGGCTGACAGGAAAGAAAAAAACATGTATGCTATCCTTCTTTATTTCTCAGTGCACACACTGCAAAACTCAAACATCGTGGACAGCCCAATGCTATATTGGCCACTGAGTGAGACTCTGATGAGACCAATGAAGGCCACAGGGGTCAATTGTTTTAGTGGTTTAGGATAGAAAGTCTAAACAGCTAGCAAAAGTAGCAGATTCCCCAGAAGACCCAGAAAGCAGACAGCTAGGAAGATACTCAGCAGGAGCTGACATTTCTCTGGGTTTCTAGAGCATCCCAGAAGGACAAACTGAGAAGTCTAGATGCACTTCATCTGGGACCTTGTATTTCAAGGAGAAATCTGCATGAGAATTTAGCGCTTGCTGGCGACACTAGAATCGAAGTCAACCTGGACCTTGTCCCTCAGTGAGGCATCTCTGTCATGCAACCAACTGACAAATGGAAGGTAGTAACAATGGGATGAGCAAGAGTTTGATTTTATTAAGAATAGCTCATTGTGAAGACATAAAGGCAATAGGTTGGAGGGAGAGTATCATTCTGCAATTCTGTAACTCTGAAAAGGCTGTGATATTTAGATTGTGTTTTGTGCAATGCAAACAACAAAAATATTGCTGGTTTCTCAAGGTTGGTCTACGGGAGAGTATAGTGGATGCATGAATGAGAAGAACTGTGAAGCACATCAACTCTACTACCCTTTTCATCTTCAATTAGCACTATTTAAAGACCACTGGACAGCAGTAACGAGTCATGTCCCACAGCATTGACCATGGGAATGAACAACCCGAAAGCCCTTTAATTATGATCAAGCTGCTTCTCATTTTCCCAGGAAATTCCCAATCATGTTATTTTAGGAATGTCCTTCCAGAAAGGTTGTAATTGATGCTATTCTGCTGTGGACATGTCCCTGTATCTCCTCCAGATGATGACGTTCAATCTTCAAGGGCCATCCCTCAAAGGTTAATGGTCAAAATGCCTCAGGTAGGTAGAGAAACTCCAGATAGGAAAGATGAATTGACTGATAACACCTGTGGATGACAGGATCTCGGCAGTTCCGGACAGATTCAACATACCAGTCTCTACTGGTATTTACCATTTTAAGACTGCCGGAGAACTGACCTGCAGATGGAAACTCCCATCTCAAATGTCATTCTCCCAACTTATAAGAGGGCTAACCTGATAAATACCAATCTCTTGCTGAGACCTGGTATCTATTGTTCTGACTCAAGAACAGTTCTGCTCCTATGAGAGGCCAGTCTCTTTCTTTTGCTCCTATGAGTGACCCGTCTTGTTCTTTTATGTCCGTGTCCCTTCCATCAATCTTAATCTAACAATCCCCACATCTGGTATTTTTCAAGGAACTTTCCCTGGACTACACAAACTTGTTTTCATGATTTTTCAGTGTTCGTCCTTGGTAACTCTTTACTCTGGAGTGGAATACATGGCAAACTGCAGAGCCATTTTCTATAATCTCTAATGATTCCATCATAACTTATGCTTAAGACCTACCTAAATTGGCAATTTTCTATTAATTTTCTTTTTTTTTTAATCACTAAGTGGACCAGTGATAACTTTTATTTTATTTTTATTTTTTATTTTTTTTTTTTCGCAATTAAAAAAATTTTAAAAAGCATTCAAACAGAAAAAATGAAATAACTAAACAAGCAAAATTCCAGGGTCATACTTATACAAGAATTCTATAGGCCTTCAAACAATGCTATCCTTTTGAGTTATGTATATTAAAAATTCAGAACCACAAAAAAGCATCCTTCACAAGCAAATAATATTGAATAGTGAAATCAAGTGTAAACAAAAATATATGAAGTTATTTCTCGTATCCCTCATGAAATACATACAAAAATTCTCAATGAAGTCTTTTGTGCAAACTGAATACAAGGTATATTAAAAAAATTAATTCCATGAATAACTGAACAACTTTTTTTTTTTTTTTGTTTTTTTTTAGAAGACCATACTCCCACTATACTGCTGCATGTTTTGGGATAGCCCCCACTCCAGATGTTTGAGACCTACATGAAAACCAAGCTGCACATTTACAACATATGTGCAGGGAGGCCTAGGTTCAGCCCATGGAGGTAGATCTGTGTAGACTAGGTATGCTCCACGGTTGGTGATTCAGTCTCTCAGAGCTCCAAGGGTTCAGGTTCGTGGCAATTTTCTAAAGAAAAGAATTGATGCTTCAGCTGGAAAAGGCACTTGTACCAAGCCTAAGCTGAGTTTGATCCCTGAAACATACATCTTGTGGATAGAGAAAACCTAATTCCACAAATTTGTTCTCTGATTTCCACATCTGTGCCACAGCATTGGTATGTCTCCTGCCCAATGTATAAATAAAGTTTTACACACACACACAAACACACACACACATACATGCTTGCACACACAATATTTTCCTACCTTTTCACGACTCCCCACCCTCACTTCACTTTCCTTAAGATTTGCCAACTGTTCCCTGGTCTGTGTAGAATTTGTACTACTTGAACATGAATTAGAAACACTTATATAAAAATGATTTTCTCCCATATATTATAAGCTTTTTGAATGACAATCTATCAAAGATGAAGAAGTAAAGGAAGGAAGCACTTCTTTCATTCTATGCTCAATCACATTGTACAAATGTTTTCACCCTCAGTACCAAATGTATTCTCCTCACATGGGACTTGTCTTTTTCAGTGGTTAACAAACACTTTGTGAATGAAGGTCTCATTCCCTTTATACACAAGCAGTTACATTGGCACAGCCTACAAGGACCTGCTACAAGCTCATCACATTCACTCTCCTACACTCTGAATCCCTGCTGTCTTCTCTCCTCCCTGAGAATTCTATATTCAAGAGCTTTAAAAGAAATCCCTAAACAAGAAGAGCTCTTCCAAACCTATTCCTCTACTTTAAAAAAAAAATTGATTTCCTCCTTTTTTTCCCTCTTAATTCTTGTTCTTCTCTCACATTTCCATTGTCATGATCTCAGTGAAGTGTTCCCTAGCCCCTAACCTCAGTTCCTTCTTAAATATTCGTAGACATTTAGAAAATCGAGATTCATTCTTGTATACCATGTTTTATATTTAGTCATTGAGCATTAAAATACTGTAATTATTCATTGAGGGACCCACATACCACTTTACTCACTATATAGTCCCCAGACAGTAAGGGCTTATGTTATATTAGTCCTCTATTCAAGGGTCTTCCCCACCTTCTCTTCTACTAGTTTCAGTGTGTCTTGTTTTATGTGAAGGTCCTTTATCCACTTGGACTTGAGCTTTGTACAAAGAGATAAGTAATGGATCAATTTGCATTCTTCTGCATGTTGTCCTCCAGTTGAACCAGTACCATTTGTTGAAAATGCTGTCCTTGTTCCACTGGATGGTTTTAGCTCCTTTGTCAAAGATCAAATGACCATAGTTTGTGGGTTCATTTCTGGGTCTTCAACTCCATTCCACTGATCTTCCTGCCTGTCTCTGTACCAATACCAGGCAGTTTTTAATCACTATTGCTCTGTAGTACAGCTTGAGGTCAGGGATGGCGATTCCTCCAGAAGTTCTTTTATTGTTGAGAATGGTTTTCGCTATCCTGGGTTTTTTATTATTCCAAATAAATTTGAGAATTTCTCTTTCTAGCTCTGTAAAGAATTGAGTTGGTATTTTAATGGGGATTGCATTGAATCTGTAGATTGCTTTTGCAAGATGGCCATTTTTACTATATTAATCTTGCCAATCCATGAGAATGGGAGATCTTTCCATTTCCTGAGATCTTCTTCAATTTCTTTCTTCAGAGACTTGAATTTCTTGTCATACAGATTTTTCACTTGCTTGGTTAGATTCACCCCGAGGCATTTTATATTATTTGTGACTATTGTGAAGGGTGTCATTTCCCTAATTTCTTTTTCAGCCTGTTTATCTTTCATGTAGAGGAAGGCTACTGATTTGTTCGAGTTGATTTTATAACCTGCCACCTTGCTGAAGTTGTTTATCAGGTTTAGGAGTTCTCTGGTGGAAGTTCTGGGGTCACTTAAGTATACTATCATATCATCTGCGAATAGTGATATTTTTGACTTCTTCCTTTCCTATTTGTATTCCTTTGAATTCTTTTTGTTGTCTAATTGCTCTGGCTAGGACTTCCAGTACTATATTGAATAGGTAGGGAGATCTCAGTGGATCTCTGATCTTAGTGGGAAAGCTTCAAATTTCTCTCCATTTAGTTTGATGTTGGGTACTAGTTTGCTGTATATTGCTTTTACTATGTTTAGGTATGGGCCTTGAATTCCTGATCTTTCCAAGACTTTTACCATGAAGGATGTTGAATTTTGTCAAATGCTTTCTCAGCATCTAGTGAGATGATCATGTGGTTGATCATCTGAATTGGTCTGAAGTTCTCTTTCTTTGTTGGGTCTTTGTGAGGTTTAGGTATGAGTGTGATTGTAGCTTCATAGAACGAATTGGGTAGTGTTCCTTCTGTTTCTATTTTGTGGAATAGTTTGCAGAGAATTGGTATTACGTCTTCCTTGAAGGTCTGATTGAATTCTGCACTAAAACCATCTGGTCCTGGGCTTTTTTGGTGGGGAGACTTTTAATGACTGCTGCTATTTCTTTAGGGGATATGGGACTGTTTAGATGGTTTATTTGCTCCTGATTTAACTTTGGTACCTGGTATCTGTCTAGAAAATTGTTCATTTCATCCAGATTTTCCAGTTTTGTTGAGTATAGACCTTTGTAGTAGGATCTGATGGTTTTTTTAATTTCCTCAGTTTCTGTTGTTATGTCTCCCTTCTCAGATCTGATTTTATTAATTTGGATACTGTCTCTGTGCCCTCTGGTTAATCTGGCTAAGGGTTTATCTATCTTGTTGATTTTCTCAAAAAAACAACTCCTGGTTTTGTTGATATTTTGTATAGTTCTTTCTCTTTCTACTCGGTTGATTTCAGCCCTGAGTTTGATTATTTCCTGACGCCTACTCCTCTTGGGTGTATTTGCTTCTTTTTGTTCTAGAGCTTTTGGGTGTGCTGTCAAGTTGTTAATGTGTGCTCTCTCCAATTTCTTTTTGTGGGCACTTAGAGCCATGAGTTTTCCTCTTAGCACTGCTTTCATGGAGTCCCACAAGTTCTGGTATGATGTTTCCTCATTTTCGTTAAATTCTAGAAAGTCTTTAATTTCTTTTCAGAGTTTTGAAGCCCAAACACAAGGCTACATCTGCAAAATACTTCCGCAGCTCAAGTTTATGAACATTGTAGAAGAGGGACAGAAAGACTATAACAGTCACAGGATCAGGAGTTTCCTATGAGATTGTGACTCCTCTCAGAAGCTGTACCTGAAAGTCTCACCAACATGACTTCCTAAATATGATCTGAGCAAGGATCACACCAATATACAAGCTTAACAGGATGGAGAAAAGCCCATGAGGCCTCAGTCCTAAACATAGAATTACAAGCAACTAAGGAATGCTGAGAGTTGGAGAAATAGTCTTCTCCAGGAAGGAGGACACCAATCATTTATCCAGTACCACAGGGTCACCCCAAAAACATACGTTCAAGTGACATTATATACAATCAGCATGATATATATATATATGATATATATATATCTATATCTTATATATATATACATGCATGTAACATTAATTTAAAAAGAGGCCATGAATTTGAAAAGGAGCGGGTGTGGGGGTATATGGGAATCTTTGGAAGGTGGAAATAGGAAGGGGAAATTTTGTAATTATTTTCATCTCAACAACAACAACAAAAAAACCTCTGGATGTTTTTTCCATACTAAGTTTTATGGCTTGACTATGAATACAATCAATCATCATGGTTGGAAAAGAGTTTAAAAACTTCACATTCAAAGGAGTTTATCTGTTGGTAAACATCTGTCATCCCATTCTCATCACTGAAAAGACTAAGGCAAAGGAATCCTGAGCTCAAGGCCAGTCTGGGTTACACAATGAGACCTTGGCCTCAAAACAGACAAATAAAAAAAGAATTTGTGTGTGTTTTCATTCATTCAACAGAGAAATAAGTATGGTGGACATACAAGGCTCTGTGGGTGCTCCAAAAAAAATGTAGACTTCAATCTGAGAACAAAGGGAAGATATTGAAGAAATTTCTTAGTAGATGAAAGGAAACTCTACCACTAGCTTTCAGTCTAGAAATTGGACAAAGCAATGATAGACAGAGAAATTTGTAACATTGCCTTAGAACAAGACAAAAACGCAATCTTGTATGGGTTATACAAGGGATTAAATCTTAAAGGGAAAAGCAAATGAGCACACACACCACACACACACACACACACACACACACACACACACTACACTGCTGCTACCATGGCAATGCTTGAAAAACCAACTATAAAATTTCCCAAAACTTTCTTTCAACTACTTGGGACCAGACTGAGACAGCAGGCCCAAGGTTAATGAATAATTCTACATTCCCTAAGTTGAATGGGACCATGAATTTCCATGAAGATCCAAGGGAAACCCTCTCCATTCTGTTTTCTGGTTTTCTTCTCTATTTGCAAATAACAGTTAACAGGCATGCAAAGTAGCAGACTGGTACTTTCATACTCTTCAATGCAGGAATAGTAACTATTCATCAAAGGCCTGTATGTTAGGATTGAAGGGTGTGATGAAAGCTACTTTTCTGAATAGTCTCTTCTTTGGACTACATTGGCTAATACATTGTCTAAAAGAAATCCTGTCCTTTAGGTAAGAACTTTCCATTTGTCCCAAGAGTGCTAGAAGCAGTACATTCTTTTGAACAAGTGTCCTGAATTGATGTACACAATAGCTATTTAAATTTGTATTTAAATTAGTACAGTAGTCAATATAATAGAAATACCTGTTGTGCCATATATCAAAATTAAGGATATATGAAAATAAATGTCAAAAGACCTATATCAGAAGTAATTTCATATATTCATGTTATGATAGTAATACAGCATCATGTTTATCCTGACTGATCCTCTCAAAAAGAGAGATTAAAATAAAGACAAGGAGAGAATACAGATAACTGACTCAGAAATTAGTCTTATTATGTAACAGAAATTTAAATGGTAGTATACTTGTTTAAAGAAACCTGATGTATATGCATATGTACATATACATCATATACATATATATATTTACCTGGGGTTAGTATTAATGAGCTCTATTTGGGAGTTACTTTAAATGGGATGCTTAAGAGATTTGGGTGTGTTATTATTAGAAAATGAAAGAAAGTATCATGAAAGAATTATCAAGAAAATATTTTAAATATAAAAGCTAAAAAACTAATTTCCCTAAGACCATAATTTAGGAAATAATATTTCACTCAAAGAGCTAGGTATTTGTGGCTAGTTACTAGTAGATATAGGACGTATATGCTTTCTCCTGCAATCTCAGCAAGAGTTTTGACATTACTCCAATAGTATAATAAAGATGGAGAGGTAGCAATGCCATTTCTAACAGTTATGTTAGAACAGACATAGATATTTTTATAGTAGGGCATAAAATAAGAGAGAATATATAATTCATTTAATAACACATTCTTTTTCAGTGACTTCCTACTACTGACATCTCGCTCTTGTTTTACTTCATGTCATAAATTTCTCCTCTTTTCATAGAAAGAAAAGATAAAAATAAAACTTCAGTCTTTCTCAGTTATGAAAGGTATACATTTGGATTCTCCAAGAGACTTTATAAATCCAAATATTTTTTTTACTTGACAGAACTGGGCAAGAATGAACAATGTTTCCTGGGCCTTTTCTGAAAACACGAAATTTTGTTTGTTTGTGGGGAGTGGACAGTAGAAATTCTAAACTTTAATAGAGAGAAGACATGCTTTATGCTTATGGTTTTACAGTGGATCATGAATGGAAGTCAGAGCTGGAACTCAGGTAAGGTTGGAACCTGGAAGGCAGAAAATAAAGAAGGCATCATGGAGGAATGCCATTTATGAGCTTCTTATCCTTAGCTTTCTCAGATTTTATCTGTTTTTTTATACAACCAAGAACTACCCTCTCTCTGGTGGCACTACACATGCTCACAGTGGGCTGGGTTCTCCTGCTTCAGCCATTCACCAAGAAAATGACCCACAGTCTGGGCTACAGGGGGATCTGACAGAGAGATCTTAACTAGGTTTTCTTCCCAGATGACCAGCTTGAGCCAAATTGACAAAGAACTAACCAGTCTATCTCTAGACACCACTCACTGCCATGTTGGTTGAGATTTGAAAACACTGATTGAAAAAAGAACGCCAGTGTGACAAAGCGATGTATACATATATATTACATATTACCTATTTCGGATTCTTGAGTCACATTTGAAGTCAGTTTTATTATCTTTCTCTTTGCAAAATCTGACTTCATTTGGATTATATTTACATAACCGTTTCATGAGATCTTAAAGCAGAAATTAACAGTCAAGCTATTCTCACGGTGAAATAAAAATGAAGACAATGATTTGTAAGGCAAATTGTGTTTTTAAGTTACTAAATATTCAGAGTTATGTGCAAAATAAGGTACAAGATAAAATTTTCATCTGAGTATTTAAAAGTGTAAGCATCACAATAGCAGAACAAAAAGAAAGAGAACAACTTAATACAGAACATTATTTATTGTTAAAGAGACCAACATGGTGCCAGGAATTGAATCGTGGATATGAATACGAGGAACTAGATTTCTTCTAAAAATTTGGTTACAAAGTTTCCTCTAGTTCAAAGATAAGATATGACAGAGAGTTTGTTTTGTAAAAGAAAATATATGGGCGTCAGAGACATTGTATTCAGCAACAAGCTGTTCCTTTTCTGTGAGCACCAGGATTCCTCCTTTTCCCTCACTAGCTTTTACAAACAGCAGCTCATAGAAACTCCCAGTAGCCTCAAGAGCACATCCTGTTAAATATAACAGTCTTCTTACATTACTCAAATAACAACTTGCCCTCACACATGGAAGAGGCTTAGCTACATCAAAAATGCTTGACCTTCCTATAACGCCATAGTTGTGCAAAACTTAGTGAGTGATGCGACTTAGAACTTCAAGTGTGAATTTTGTCAGATACTGATAGGTGCTAAGGCTCTGCAGTGTCAAAAATGCTGAGTCACCTTTTCCCTCTCTTTTTACCATACGTTTATCCTAGTTTCGTTTTAATTATGAAATTCTTTGTAGGGATGGCATTTTAGTGAAAATATTTAATGCTATAATTTGACCTCATATTTTTTCAGTAATAGGGTATTTGTTGAGTAATGCACTCTACTATATATCTTGGTAACTGTATGTTCATGAAGTCACTATTGCAGTCTAATACAGATTAAAATCTAGTAATGTGTGCAAGCTACATGCTTTAACTGAGGCCATTTTGGACGTTCTGTTTATTTTTCTCATGGACAAAAAAATTATCTGAGAAAACCTGACTTGTCAATACCACAGAAAATCATGCTGCATAAGAGATTAATGCCCATTTGCTCTAAAGCTTTTGAGATTTCTCCTCCAAATTGCAACAGTGTCTGGGTCTTCCTACATTAAATGAGTAGACAACGAAATGTTGCTTGAGGTAGGTTACGAATGGTCCTAACTAAACACCCACGAGTCTATAAAACAAGCAGGACAAAATCAAATATTATGTAAACCCTGAGTGAGAAAGAAGAAGAAATCAAAGTTACAACCATTGCCTAGGTTAAGAAACTGCCCCCCTCACCCACATAACGATTCTGTTCCCACCAGGACATGCTCGGCAGCTCTGGGTTTCAGTTCAGTCAAAGACAGCTTGAAACAGCTCATATTTTTTTTGAACAAGTTATGTTTTAAAAGACCTCTTTAAAAAAGGAACCAACGTATTTTCCTTTATAAAATAATATTATGTATAACAGCATTAATTTTCCACTAAAGTTTATATAAGTTGATTTAGCCTTCAAAAAGGCCTATTCCAATGCTTTTATTATTCTTGAATAATAGAATAATATTTTTTCAATAGTATGTAATATTTGAACTAGACAACTACTTTTTAAATACAATACATGTGCAGATCTAGGTTTTGAGGCTTCCAATAGTAGGTCTGGGTTGATTTGAATTGAATTGTTGGTCAAAGGGATCTCAGGGAAATTTGCCAAACAGCTCTTACTATTGCTATAACAATATGTCTCTCTTCTCAAACTGATAGCTGAGCCCTGTTGCTGAGGAAAATACATACAACACATTGAACATGGAGTAGTCAAGCTGCTGTCTACATGGAGCCTTCACTTCTATATTTCAGTGACTTTGGCTTGAAAAGAAAATAACAAAAGAGATGGGTAAATACCATCCAAGCCAGAAAACCTTTGACCTACAATATGTCTGCCTTCATTATATGCTATTGTAATGATGGAACAGAACTTGTATGAGTAGCCAACCAAATTCTAATTACATTTAAGGCACACTCCATGAAATGGAACCCATATTCAGCACCGTTCGGGTAACAAAAACACAGAGACTAGATAGCCCTGAGACCTAGGATAAAACCAAACATCACTGGCCTTAAGAAGACAAAAAGTATCAATAAAATGATCTGTAATGATTTTCTGCTATACTCACAGATAAGTGCCTTATTTGCTCATCATCAAAGAAGCTTCCACCTGAAGCAGATGGGAATAGACACAGATAGTATTTTGAAGAACACGGGGATATCCAATCCCATCTTCATCAGTGATCATCCCTGTTCTGGAAGTGCTTACAAATGAATGGATTTAATTTAAAGACATTCCAAAGTTCTGTGGAAATCCTATCACTCCCCATTCAAAGTTCAAGTTATATTTCTTTGGAGTTTATTGGTTTTCAGAAACAGTGGAGTATACAGATTAAATTTCCATGGAGGATATAATCTTTTTCAGACTCACAGGACTTAGCCACACAAGCAACAGACTGTAGCAGCCAGAAAACCATTCCTTTCTGTCCTAATTTGTCTTCTCAATTATTATTTTAGGAAGTAAAAACCCAAATCACTGAGCTATAGTTGTAAATTGATAAACTTGGTTTGATGTTTAAAAAGCTTTTTTTTCCCAGGATAATATCATATATCCTTTTTTATTCTACTTTGCTTAAAAACAATAAACCTTCTTGTCAAAGACCATTGACTTTTCAAGACTTATCGTTCTCCTAATATTGGGTTTATATGTCACATTTGTAGAAGAACTTTTCAGCCTGTGCTGGATGTGTATACATGTCATCTTAGAACCTTGGGGCTGAGGCAGAGGAGGGCAGACCTATTATAATTCACCCTAAAGAAACAATTTTAGGCATATAACAGGCAATGTCATTTTGGGAAAAATACTGTATTAAGATTGCAATGAAGAGGAATAAAAGCAGCATGCTACAAGTTCAAAACAACAGAAGTTTACCAAACTCAGATGTAACACAGTGAAGGATGCCAATGACAAACTCTTCAGAGGCAAACTGTGGCAAGGATTGCTGGATTCCATATGTACATGAAGCTCATAGAGCTACTATAATCCAGAATTTGAGCTTGAAAAAAAATAGCAAAAAGAGTGGCTAGCCCTACTGTCAAAGTGGAATAGGACTCAAGCCATGTACCACACTATTTGGTGGATAGGATCATGTCTGAGTGTGTTGAGTATTATTTGTAGAATTCAGTAAGCTATAAAATCAAAGGGAACAGCTTCTTTAGTAATATTCATCTGGAACCAAGAAATAAAAGCAGGATGATCCCCTAAGATTAATGAGATTTAGCTCCAAGCATTAAACTTGTGATTTTCTCAGGGGATATTAAAGAGAGAGGGATAGTTTTAACAATCACTTTATTAACAGAACACCATATAAGTTTTGTGTAGGGAAGTGAATTTGAAACAACTCTTAGGATTTTAGGCTTAAGCCACCATTTGTTGACACACAAATAAAGTAAAATGAGAATCTTCACTGTGAATGTTCTAAATTTGAAAGGCCAAATAGATTTTTCTTTTTACTGGAAATGTGAAGTACCAGGACAAGCAGAGCTCTGTAGAATGGTAAGGGTGACACACATATTTATGAGCAATCAACAATCAACCAGCAGATGTAAAGTGGTAAGAACAAATTCATAGAAGACTTAATGTAACAGGCGCACTTCATTTCAGCAAGATGACTAAGGAATGGGCAATCTGATGGATAACACAAAAGCAAACTGTAGAGAGTGAACAAATTTATCAAATGCTGTGGAAAATTTTGATGGAGGCAATGTATGAAGGACATCATTGACCTAGATGCTTCATTGGAGTTCTCGGGAGTGAAGATAGGTGTGAAGGATGTGGAAATAAATTATACGTGAAGTGGGTCAATAAGAGGAAAATTGCCATGTAAAGAATTATGTCACGTTGGATTGCGAAATCCCAGCAGTCCCAATCAGGTACGGATTAAAGAAGTCATTTGAATACAGAAAAGATCCAAATACAATTATAATGAAAATGAGAAATCTCTCCTAATATCTCTTTAATGTATGAAATAAGACATAACAGAGGTCATGTAAACTCAGCTAGAAAATTCGATGGGAAAAAAAATATGGACAATTCCAAGTGGCACCATAGACAGTTCTGAAAGCTGGAAGGGATTACTGAGATACTATGAATCTCTGTGCGGTCCAACTGCATTTCCTAACTTTCTATTGAAGCTCAACACGCCGTCTGTGTGTGTGTGTATGTGTGTGTGTGTGTCTGTGTGTGTGTGTGTGTGTGTGTGTGCAAGTGCCCGTGGAGGCCAAAAGAGATGACTGAACTCCTGAAGATTGTTAAAAGCAACCTGATGTGGGTACTGGAAATGGAATTTCATTCCTCTGAAACAGCAGCAAACACTCTTAATCACTGATCCATCTCTCCAGCCTACAACCTAGCTTTTAATGGTTCAATATTTTACTTTCCAATTTTTTTTGTTGTATATTTCACTGGAAAGCTTGAATTAAACAAAGTCAAATTTCTAGAAAGTGCCATAATCTGTGATGCCTCTGTAATTAAGAGAGAAAAATTGCACTGTCCTAATACAGTTGACCATTGAAAGAATTTCGGAGGACCTATCAGAAAATGGGGAATGCTATGAAATCAGTTTGCTCCATCCTCCAGCCTTTGCTTCTGGCTCTGATTGCTTGAAGGTTTCTATTTTGTTTCTTGATCTGCTTTATTCTCTTCTGGAGTCTGTCTTTCTTCACTGTCTAACTAATTTACCAAAGTTCCATCTAGCACTGACACGATTTTCTCCAAATCATGACGACTTGTGAGGCTTTGGAAAGCTTGTCTGCTGTGGCTCTGAACTATGCCTTTTGAGACAGGAATTTCATTGTCTCTGGTAAGCTTCTTATTCACATTTGGAGAAGTGTTCCCAAAATATCCAAGTCATATTTAAATGTACATAAGAAGAAGATGTATAAGTTTTTAAATATGTACTAGCGGAAAGGACAATATGAAGTGTATTAAACCTCTACATCAGTGGTCTCCATTTTAGTTCTCTGAAAGCAGAGAAACTACGCATGGTGCCTTAAAGTAATCCCAAGTGCTCTGCGTCAAATCTTCCAGAAGCTTCAGATTCTCATAAACACAACACATGTCCAACACTGATATATACTTTTTTAAATTACAAGATGGAGTTTGGCTTTCTACTGATGGATAACATGCTTCCTTTTTAATGATTGAATTTAGCACAGGAACGGAGTCCCTTTCAAAATCAGTACACTGAAATCCCACCTGCTCTCCCAGGTCTCTTACTAAACTGTTAATGTGCACAGTGAAGAAAAACAATTAAGACCTCCCACAAGTGTGTGCCTTCGTGCTTATATTTATAACAGGCACATGTTGCAATGACTGCTGTTTTGCATTTCAAACCAGAAACCCTGGCTTGCAGACACTTCCATGCATTCACAGCCTCAATCAAGGCTGAAACCATTTGCTATTTTCAAAGTAATTTAAGCACAGAAAGCATTCCTGGATTTAGGGTTTGTTCCCCCCCTAAATAACACTTTGTATTGTGCTATAATTTACCACTTAAGTTTTGGGTGGGGGTTGATTTATTTTTTTGTTTTTTTGTTTTGTTTGTTTGAAGAGAAGAAATTATTATTTCAGTTCCAAGCCCTTGATCTCATTGTGGAAAAGGAAAAGAGGATCAACTTGGCAGCAGAGCAAAAATCAGATCCCTAGGAACGTAGAGGGAAGGAAATGAGAAATGACTGTTTACTTCTGAGAGCAGTCAAACTCATAGTAACCAGAGAAGCTTTCTGTGACACTTTGTTACCTAGAAGACGGCTCACTGGGTGTCACAGAACAGGAAAGTATGTAAGGAAGCATACTATATAATACAAAATTTATATAGTAATATTACATATGTATTTTATATCTGCAATAAGAACAGTGTAACAGATTATGGAAAGAAAGAAATATTTTAAAAATGAGTAAAGCGGTAAGAGGAAGAAATGAAGAAAAGAGAATCCTAAGATTTCTTTGTCAAGTCTCACCGTGGGGCAACAGGAAAAAGAAAGCATTCCTGGCAAGCATTTCAACGACTACTTTGGATTTTTCATGGATAATTTAACCACAGTGTATGCAGATATGGTTAATAGTCTAGACTAGAAAGACTCAGTTTGAGAATAATAGATACCCATCACCCATCTAGTCTTTATTTTGTGTTAAGCGTATGAGTCACCTATTTAGAAACAATACATATTTCACTTGCTTCACGTAGCTATATTTCAATATATTAAATAAATATAATTTTATAATTAGGCACACCTGTATATGCATAGCACTTTTGAGTACACACATAGAAGTCTGAAAGATTAGCATCATAAGCATATACATATTCTTTCCCTGAAAAAAATCTCTAGCTATATAAAAGCATATTTACACACCTTCTGACACCCAGGTTTTTATTTATGAAATTTCTGTTCAAAATCTTCAAATATTTGCTCGTTGTTTATCTAATAATAATTCTGCTTTAAAATGCTGTTGCTAGTTCTTTGCTTTCAATTCAGTGAGAAAAATTATTGCTTTAATTTATATGAAACAATTTTTAAAAGATATTTAAAGTTCCTAAATGAAAACCATTTGTCAACTTAAAAGCTATGTTTTGTGGGGGAGCTAAAGGATTTGAGAAGAAAAAAAAAACAAGAATGGCTTTGATCTTTGAATCCAAACAGTATGTTTGGGGCATGAAGCTTATAAGAAAATGCAACCAACACCTTCTTAAGATTTCATGGCATCTAATTAAACTCCCCTTTGATAGCCTTGCTGGTTTCTATTAGTGGCATAAATCAAATGTTTAGGCATTAATTGGTTAGGGTGAATATACATGATTTATATGTTAGGGTTAGTCAGCTAGTAAAGTAACACATATCAGAAAATATGATTAATCCAAAATACAAAAATGAAGTGGTTTTATTATGTGTGTTTATACGACTTGTATAATGTAGCCTTCATATGTGCTCACAACATAATCACATTCTTGGCACATTCTTTTCTTCAAATAAAAAGATACATGCAGCATTTACCTATATCTTAATCTAATTCACCATTAATATAACCAGGATATATAGTTGCAAACTCAGTGAAAATAATTTGAGCAAAAGGGGGAAATTAATTTTATGCACTTGGGAGGTTAGAATTAAAGTTGGCATTGAAAATATTTGGAGTCATATTGGATTTTGGTAAACATGAGTTAGCTGATCTATCTATCTATCTATCTATCTATCTATCTATCTATCTATCTATCTATCTAGTGACTTATCTATATCAATATATTTACCTACCTACCTATGTATCCACCCATCTGCTTCCAAGCCTCTGCCTTATACATTCAAATGTTAGACATCTTTTGTATATATCTCCACTTTCTCTTGCTGCTAATGCAAATACCTAATGTCATCTGAGAATGACTTTCACTGGCTGGACATTATTAGAATCATTCTCCCTATCATCCTTAGTAAGTATGTTGATTGGAATATATAGTTCACTGGGGTCTTGAGTACAAGGTCTACTGAAGTACATTTTAGATTAATCATCTTTCTTTAGGCACTTGATCCTGTATTCAGAGTTTGGCCTTACCTGTAGATGAATGAGAAGTAAACAATGTACTGAAATATATATTCATTAGCACGATTATCATTTCTTCTAAAAATAACATGACTCCTAATAGTTACAATCACCCTAAGATTAATTTTAATTTCTTCTGCACTATGCCACTGGTGTAATTTGTGGAGCATAACAGTTAACTGCCTTGGCCCTGTTCCTTTATTGTGGGAGAAAACTGCCACCTGTTCAGCTAAACATGATTGCTTTTTTTGTGATTTACAAGAGTAACATGAGGCAACATAGTTTAGAATTTAAGAAAATTATGGGCTGAGTTATTTGTAGAGAAGTGCCACTCTCTCTGAATGTTAAACCTCAGAACCCAACAGCCACACTATGAGACAGTCGTCTAAAGAGTATGAGTCCAGATTCAGATTCTTGAACCTTCCAGGTAAATGCAAACATAAACTATCAGTTAAGAAAGTGAATTGTTTGTTTCTCTCTCTCTCTTCTCTCTTCTCTCTCTCTCTCCTCTCTCTTTCTCCATACCTTGCCTAACATCAAACCCAGAATTTCTTCCATGCTATACAAGCAGTTCATCATTGAATGAAAGCTTTCATATTACCAATTCTAGTCTTGAGCATACTCTTATCTTAGCTGATATTTACTGGAAAAAGCAAAGTAGTTCTCATTGAGCCAGGTGTGCATTAGTAAGGGAAGTATAATTGTCATTGTTCTAAAGTGCTAAGTTTGGAGCTAGTCGATGATGCAACATCGAAAGACTGGGTTATGCGCATGACTCAAAAAGTAGACTCTATATATTAAAGGAGAAGTATAAAATGGGGCTGCAAATATAATCCTGTGCTGGAGATCTATGTGGTATATAGGACCCTCTAGTTCAACATCTAGAGCTGTACAAACTAAAGTGAATCTTGTTACCTCATTTTAATGGCAAAAGGACACAGGGAAAGTTTGCCACAACCATATGATCATTTAATATATCATATCTGGATACTTATTCTTGACTCCTATCTTTATTTCTTGAAAAACCACCCAGGAGATTAGATAAGACAGCACTCTCTCTCTGTGTGAAGGACATACAGAAACTATTAGGGGTTGAGAGACTTCAATATAGAGTCATGTTTCAGTGGACTAGGAGCAAAGGAAAACTCAAAGGATAATATCCTGTAGCTAGTGCATTTGCAATATGCTTCCTGTCCATCAGGAGGAGAGTTCCTCCATGCCGGCTACCATGACACTCCATAGCTCCTGCTCCAAAAGCAATGGAAGCCACAGATCACAGACAGAACCATCTGAAACTGGAAGCCAAATGAATCATTCCTCCCTTAAGTTGTCAGCTGGTTTTTTCTCAGTATTCGATAGTGGCTACCATGATAACCATATGCTTCCTAAGCCTGTTTTTTTTTCCCCTTTCAATTTTTCATATGTAGTATTGTGTTATTTTCTCATATCGGGTTTGGTATTATATACTAGATAAGAACTGTATCTCTGTGACTCAGGACTTGTATGTTAAGATCTCATTTATCCACTGGGATGGTTAAATTCTCTCTTCCACTCAGAAGGTTTTAACAGTTATAACACAGATAGAAGCACTGATCAAGTGTATTTTCTCCATGTGTTTCCACAGAAAAAGTATTCTCCCCCATGACATAATGAGGTTAACAGTATCTGAGATCCTATTATTCAGGGAATTATAAATGTTCTGTATCATTTACCCCCAACCAGATTCGTGGCCTGGACCACATGACCACAGCTCCCATGTAAAGACCGTGACTAGTGGTCATGTAGCACAGAACACATTATTCTCCATGCTAATGAGATATCTAGATGGGCCCTGAGCATTTAGTCAATAAGCTTCCCTTCCTGGACATTCCTTCCTGCAAAAAGTATTTAATTTCTGGTCCACCCTGAGGAAGTGGTATGTACTCATTTCCCACAATAAACAATCAATACACAGTATGGACAAACAAGGACTGTCTCTTTCAGCAAGAACTACCACTGATTAAGCTCGTCATCCTCACCCCTTATGCCCTGCCCCTCTGTTCTGGACTCTACATGGTTTCCAGCAGCAACTGGACAGCTGAGAGTTAGGAACCCCTGATACTTTGGCCTCAGACTGTGCCATTTCTCACTTAGGCTGGGGCCCTCATCCTAGGTTGCATTTTTTCACCCCCTGAATGGTTTATGGCATTTCCTACAAGCCCAGCACCAGATGGCTGCATAGAGTAACATGCAGTCTAAAGTCCAGCATTTCTTCTGCCTGAGCAGAGTTCCCACACCGTGGTGGCAAAACAGAAAGCAGAACCACAATTACATTACACTGCTTTACCAACAAATGAAATGAGCCACATGGATCCTAGATCCAAGGATACCATTTGAGCCTTCATCTATCCTGGGCAACATCTTGACCACAAACTCCAGAAAATCTCTTACCCAGAGCCTAGCTAAACTTCTTCCAAATTTGGCCTCAAACTCTATGGTGAGATTAGGTGTTTGTTGTTTTCCACTACTGATTACAGGGAGCATGTGTCATGCAGCAATAGGCAGCATAACAACACTATCAAAAATGGGAAATAGAGGAGAGAAAATGCCAGGGGGAAAAGCGCTTGCTATGAGCAGTGACGGACACAGAATTTTGAAGGTGACTATAGAGAGCCAATGAACATGTCACATAGAATGTAAGTATTCCACATATAGCTGTCACTCCAACAGTGGCTAAAGATCCATTCAACCCTTAAGGTATCTGTCCATACAATGTCCAAATTTTCTGATTCTCTTTTTTATTTTAGTGAGAACGCTCTCATTTATAGCAATTTCTTCTTATTCCTTCCTGGTATGTATACTGATTGATGTAATATATCTCCAAAGTTAGCAAATAACTGTTAACAAAAAAACTTTCCTGAAAGAAGAGAACCATCAAGATAAAGACCCTACCCCTCTGGCTTATTTTTGTAAAGAAACTAGGCTCTTTGTCAACAACCAGTGCACCTGGAACCTAGAAAACCATCAAAACCCGACTTCAGACACTATCGGTAATTCACAGGAATTTAAACCCCAGGGGCTGGCTATATTTTCTTTAGATACTTTAAACACATTCAAATACAGTGTCTTTAACTTGGAATTTGCTTGGATATGTGCAACAGATAAGGCCCAAGACATTGATGAAGTGTCCAAGTGTATGCATAGCGAAGGAAGGAAATGATTCTGTGTTCTTGCCTTTCTAAGCTCAGTTTCTAGCTTCTAGCACAATTATGCTCCAGTATCATGGTTTGAGTGCCAGCAGAACTGTTTTCCTGGCATGCTTGAATGCATTGGAATCAAAATTATATAGTTCTGTATCAAGAAAGATCATCTATGTAAAGTTTACTCACTCTCCTTTATAAAAGATTGAATTTGGAAATCATAAGCAAAGAAAACATGTGTCTCAAAGTGGACCACAGATTTGGGGAAATATAAATATCAATACAAACTCAAATACCGAGAGTTACCACCTAAAGTTTTCATAAATTAGATATTCATCACATTGTTAGTTTATGTTAAACATTCAACATACATTAGATGACTACTTTTTATGAAGCATCTGAACAGAACAATGAGAACATGGGTAGGAAATTTGGGTCAATTTCATTGAGTGGGTTTGAGCATTGACAAATGTGTCACCTTTTCTCTTACTAAAGGGATTACACATTTTATGTGCATGAAATCATTCATACACACACACACACACACACACACACATTCATATACATACACACACACAATGTAAGTTCTAAGAGACTATAAATTACTCCTTCCTGTGTCAAACATAATGAGTTCTCTTGCTGCCCTTAACACCCACAGGCTGTTCTGCCAAGTTTAGAACAATAACCATATGCAGCCTCACGTGTCTTCAAGCATTTTTATTTGTCCTTCTCTCCCTGAAACAGTGTAATTCCCCTCTGCTTCAGTATGCTTTTCTTTCACAAGAAAAAAATTCTAAGAAAAGCCTTAACAAATGACTGAAATGCCCTTTCATCCTGGATAGAAGTTTTAGCTTACTCTGTGGTTTTGGGTATGTGGGTGGTGAGCGAAATTCAACTTAGTAGACCAGAACGGTGTATACTTCTCACTAATACCCAGTACAAAATAGAAATCCATTTCTCATCATAGTAGGGGACTCATGTGGTCAATGAAGGGAATGTTAGCCTGACTTCAATTATTTGTGGTCATAAAAGAACACAGAAATCTTAACTATTCAAAATTAAATGAACTTATTTTATCCCAAGATCTGTCATTGTCTTAGAATAAGATTATTCCGTATGAATTTAATTTTTCAATTAAAACAATAACAACATGTTCAGAGTTCTTTCTATGCCAAAAGCTAAGTTGAGATGGGATGCCTGTAGGACAACTGGGGTAGCTCCCCTTAATTTGCTCAGAAAGGACTCCCATTAGGGTGGAAAATCTCAGGAAGGACACAATACTTGTACCACATGGCCATTCGGCCTTCACTTCCTTATAAACTGCTCTCCTTTCCCCCAACATCATTGGAAAAAAAAATCACCAAGCATAGAATCTTGGTTCAACTGCAAGACAGTTTAAGGTCTGACTCCACAGACAGGGAAGCAATCATCCCTAAACGCCCTCACACATGCCAAATGGAAAGTTTTTTCAAAAGACCTCCACCAGAATGATTCTCGTCAGCGTTTGTGTTCTGACAGAATTGTTTCTGTGATTGTGCACCCAATTTCCTATAAAAGGACTCTCCTGAAGTCCTCTCCGAACACAAGAGGAAAATGAGCAAAGGGTTCTTATGCTTTATTAGCGATGGGGGAGGGGAAGGCTTTTATAAAAGGTCTCAAAAGGATGAGGGAGTTTTTCCCTGGAAAAGACAGTCAAGATTGAGACAATACCCTTACAAAGTGTTTGGGTTGTCCAAGAGGGTTTGTGTTATTCCAAGGGAAAGGAAATATTCAGGGCCACCCCATCAAGATTTTCTTAGGCATAATAAATAATGAGGCTCACTATAATTTATACTCGCTTTTGCCTTCTGTGTCTGTATAATAAATATGCACCTTAGAAAGTCATCTATTTTGAGAAAACAGAAGCTACATTTGGTTATTTATATAGGCACGTTATGTTCTGGAAAGGTGCTGTGACTTGTTCTTTGTCTGTGTGAAAAAACAAAAAGTGTTTGCTCTCTGTCCTGAAATAAGTTGCTAGGAACTCACTAAGTATTTGAAACTTCTGACAGGGACAGAGGATGAAGGGAAGCTTGAAAGACTGTAATTCTCGTAGGTGCCATTGCACTACCCAGTGAGGCCAGGAGTCCACAGCACGGTTCCATGAGCAACCGTGATTGCTCTGTTCCTGTTGTTCATAAATCAATGAACAATAGCTTTTAGTATTTGTTGAGTCTGGCTTTTTTTTTATTTTATTTTTATTTCTTCATTTTTGTGTCTGTTTTTTTTTTTTTTTTTTTTTGCACAGACATTCAGTTGTTGAAGGATTTTTGAGACCCAGAACAAACACCACACCCTCATTAGATCAGAACTGCTTTCTATCTGTATCCCTGGAGCATGATTTCTATGAGTAGATTTTCTTTTATTAGCCCCCTTAGCAATGACGTAGTCACATTTATTAGGCAAAGTTAAACATGTGTACATTTGACTTTTTGTCTGTACTAGATGAGATAAAAAAAAAAATCCTGGCATACTACTGTAACATTCTGTATGACATAAGACACTTTATTTTTCTATTTCACTAGGTTATTAGAATACACATAATAAATAGACTCTTCTAACAAAGAACATATAAAAACTGAAAATGGCATGGAATGTGACATTATTCAATATGATAGCAGAAAATGGGTTCAGTGAGTTGATGCCCTGATTCAATATTCTAACTGCTCTGGTAAATCATTGGGCTAGTAATCCATACACACATTTCATAAATCCATTAAAGTGGAAGTTTACCAGGAAATGACCCTGCATCTTAATCCATTATTGTTGTTGTTGCTGTTGCTGATAATACCAACGACTGTACACATTATAAAGAAAAAAGGTTCACTTTGGCTCACAATTATGGCCTGAGATCAAGGGATTTCATCTGAAAATGGTCTTCTTAGTGATAGAAACCAAAATAAAAATAAGAAATAGAGTCATAGATTATTGTATCAAGGGACAGGGAATGCTGAGAGATGGCTGAAGAGTAGACTTTCTTATTTTTTTTTATTGGAAATTTTTTATTGAAAATTTTTTTTTTACATTTCAGATATTCTCTCCTTACCCCATTTCCCCCCTCCCTCCCAGGAACTCACTATCCCTTCCCCCCTCCTCCTGCCTCCACGTTGGTGTACCCCCACCCACCCTCCCCCGTACCTCACCTCCCCACCCTTGAATACCGCCCCCAAGACGTCCAGCCTTCATGGGACCAAGGATCTCTTCTCCTACTTATATATAGCTCCCTTGCATATATAGCTGGAGCCATGGGTCCCTCCCTAAGCGCTCCCAGGCTGGTGGTTTAGATCCTGGGGGTTCTGGTTGGTAGGGATTGTTGTTTTCTTCATGGTGTCGCGAAACCTCTCAACTCCTTCAGTCTTCACTCTATCTTCTCCATTGGGAACCCCATGATCAGTTTAATGGTTAGCTGTGAGCATCTGCCTCTGAGTATGTCAGACTCTTGCAGACCTCTAAGGAGACAGCTATATCAGTTTCTTAAAATAAAATTCGTTATCCCAGAAATCCAATAATGACATGAATAAACTTTTCCATTTAGAGGACAAGCCCTAAACCCCTCTTTAAGGTGCCAACTGCTCCTTTCTCTTCATATCCACAGAAGGGATTCAGTTTCAACACAGATCTTAGAGAGTACAAACTGTATTTAAAACATAATACATCATAGTATTATCTAAGTAATGAACTAAATGTGGCTGGGAATGTCAGTTGTCAATTTAACAGGATCTGGAGTCACGTAGGAGGAGACAAGTCTCTAGACACACCTCCTAATTTCCATAGATTCAGAGAAATTAGGTCAACTACTTTCTCTGTCTAATCTCTACACAAACCAGACATCTTGTACATGTGACTTGATGAATTTATCACCCTCAAATCATGGCTCTATTAAGCAGAATGAGGCAGATTCACAAGTGATTTAAAACAGTAACTTACATGTGAATAGTTATATAATGGTATCATGGTTGTGTTTTCTGACACAGACAGAATAGGTGCATTCAAAGACAAATGTTTTGTGAAATATGACTCTGTTCTCTCTTTAATATAAGTATTAATTTTATCATGATACAAGTTTCATGCTGAGAGTAAGAGTCCAAATTATCTCAAGCATTTTTTCTCTATAAGGATTTAGTACTTAATTTGATACTCCATTTTGTTTAATACATTACTATATGCATGGCCAGGGAAATTTGCAAATTTTTAAAAATACTCAAAGCATCTTGGCTATGAATATTAATATGTGTGCATGCAAGCTACAACCAAGTGTGTGGAGTTGGTGTTCTCCATATTCTATGTAGGTTCCAGAGATCTAACTCAGACTGGATGATATCTTTATCTACTGAGACATCTTGCTAGGCATGAGAATTAATCTTATAATCTTTTCTGGGTAGATGTTAAACTTTCACTAGGAATGCTAAAGATTATTCACCAATACTGGACCATAGGTAATGGAGGGATAACTGACTACCTTTAATTCTGAATTATCTCTCTTTAATGGGTCTCATACTGACCTCTGTCCTGTATTTAACACATACTATTGAGAATCTGATAATCTAATTATACTAGGTGGCATGCAACTGACTGTTAGCCATGTCCTGATTAAGCCATGCTTGGACAGTATTGTCTAAGGTTGCCATGTTTTCCTTCTTACACCACTTCTGTACTATGAGACTTTCAGTAGGATTATCACTTACCCCCTGTTCTCAGTGTTCAATGCCCACTCCATTCAGTGGTAATACAATGGAGAAACATACATATTTTCCAAAGATAATTACTTCCTAAGTCTCCACTTTAAAAATGAAACGTAAAAAACAGTGGTCCATGACTTTAATCCTGCATTCTTGAGGCAAAGGCAGGTAGATCTCTAAGGACAGAATTACATAGAGTGACTATGTCTCAATACAAAAGCAACAATATAAACAAAACAAAAAGCCAAAACAAACAAAAGATACCATTATATATCTATTCACATGTAAGTTACTGTTTTAAATCACTTGTGAATCTGCCTCATTCTACTTAACAGAGCCGTGATTTGAGGGTGATAAATTCATCAAGTCACATGTACAAGATGTCTGGTTTGTGTAGAGATTAGACTGAGAAAGTAGTTGACCTAATTGTGTGCATATACTTGTGTACTTGTATAAGCATGTATGTGGAGGGAAGAGGGAAACCTGATGGGTCATCCATCAGATCCTATCCTCCCCGCTTTTGCAGAAAAAGAGAGAGGACCTTTCATCCACCTGGTACTAATAGACACACCAATGAAGAAGCCTCAGAGATAACCCGTCTGTACTTAGCAATACCAGCAATTACAAGCTGATGCTGAACACATTTTCTTCTGAATTTGGGTTCTTAAAGCACCCTACCAACTGATCTATCTCCCCAAGAGCTACCAGTTCAAATTTTTTCTCTTAAAATTAAAATTAATTGGCATTTTTGTCTTTTGTTAATCACTTAATGATGAGTTACATATTAAAATGTGGCTCTTGGACTTCACTGTACTCATCTTAAAATGTCAAAGTAATGATGTTGGATTGTTGGCTATGATGAGGTAGTTTTCATTATTTATTGTAGGTAGGGAAGTTAGAAGCTAATACCAAGAAATATACAGTGTAGATATTTATTTTATTTGTGATAAATTGAATTATTCTCAAAATCTCTGAGGCAGTAGATAATACCCCAGAACAGGACAATAGGGTCATAGGTCAGAAGTTCAATGGAACCTCGATGATTTAGCTCTTTGCATCAAATTATTCTTTGAGAACTATGAGTAATAAACATCTTGAAAGTCATGCATTGTTATTATTTTTGTTTAGGGCTTTATCAGAACTGCAATCACTTTAGAGGACTTAGAGTATCTTCCAAAGGGAAAGAGAGATTTATGCCATAATCAATTACTCACCTACAGCTTTAAGATGGTTATTTATAAACTGCTTAATCTATTACTTTATTTAATGGTTACTTTTATTATGTATTCAATTAATGTTGTAAACAGAATATTGATTCTAAGGATAGTGGGGTTTTTTATAAAATATGTCTGATCATAAAAGTAAGCATCAAAATTAGAAATATAAAAATGAATCTGAGACTTGTTTCACTAACAAGTATATGTTAACCTCTCTGCTTCTGAGTTATAGACACATGGGACAAATCAAATATCAGAAGCACATATCTCAGAACAGTGTCACTTTTAGTGGCAATTACCCTATCAAACATCCTTCAGTTCTGTACTCTTCAGGATAATATTTTCTTTTAGAAGATTCTGACATACAAGGGAGTTATGTACAAAATTCAATTGAGACATTATTTTGTGAGGGTTTAAGTTTGGGACTATCAAGACTCAAAGATGTAGATAAAGGATCAAAAGCATAACTCAATACTAATTTAGTCATATTCCACACATATCCCATCAGGCTTGCACATATGCACTCAGCCTAAGGGAGCTTTAAGAGGGGATGACCTAATGGTGGGTTACCATCCTACTTCCTTACTTTGGGATGCAGTTTCATTCCTCACACACCGAGTTTTATGCATTCACATCACCACATCTGAGTTCATGCATTTATATTTGTTTGGCTTACAAGGAACCTTGAGGGTGTGTATTGTCCCCACAATGTCTCCTGCATGTCATTTCAATGTCCTATTTCCACTGCTCAGTATTGGTCCCTTAACTCTGCTCCTCTGTACTCTAATGGTCATCTTATTGATTTCTCTTACTAATCAATAATTGGTAGACTCATTGCCAATCCTCTGTTGTAAAATATTCCCTTCCTATTGTTTGGCATGAATGTCAAATGCTTGGCTTCAAATTGAGAACTCATTAACTAATTTCTCAGCCTTCTCCCTATACTTTTTGCCTCATCTACCCTGAATACTGATCACATTCATTTATCTATTTGCCATTCTTCACATCTGTCTGATGTTTTTCTAATATTGGTACCAGTTTTCTACTTTATCTAAAATTTTGTAAAGGAGTCATTCATTTTTTTAAAAAAAAAAAATTCAAAATGTTTATGCATGTCACTACTTAGAATTGATGTCCTCACCCACACCATCATAGGATTGCTTCAATGGCAATCATAATACATATATACATAATACAAAAATAGCCCTTTAATAATTGTATTGTGTATACCTAACTCCATTTCTATAATGGCAACACATGAAAACAAAAGAAACATTCTATTTCGCTACTGTTTGAGCTGCAGTTTCTCCTGGAACATATGTGTGTTGTTAGAAATACTTTGGTTAAGTTTTAAATAATTTATATATTTGATATATTTACTCTGATAGAATACTGTATGATATCTTTTTTTTTCAATTAAGGATTCAGGACACTATTTGTTGCTATTATAATACTGGCTTAAAAGTCTTCAGAGATCATTAAAGATTATCATGTTATTTGTCCCCAAGGCAAGGAGATACAAAGTATAAAGATCTGAGAAAAAGAGTTCTGTATCCTAAGGACTGTTCATGCCCAAAGCTTCATTTTAATCGCTTGCCTGGGGGAGGCCTGAAGATGTTGCTGTCCTTCTACTGAATGAGCAAATTTCAAGGTCCAGGAGTTTGACCTCTATCGCTTTCTGTCCTTTCTTCGTGCAGGATGTCCCATGTACTATGGCATTGCCTGCAAAGAATTAAATTGTTTCCCTCTAAGAACTAAAAAACAGTTTGAAGTTCAGACAAGAACATTTTGGAATTATGTCCCTGATAACCTCTTATCTCATTGAGATGCATGCTGTATTTCCAGAGAGCGAAGGCTATGAAACTAAAGGCTAGTGTTCCCAAGAGTGAGGGACAATCAAGCTACTGTGAGGCCCATGCCCTCATTTCACCTTCCTGGGCACAGAGCTGAGTGGAACTTCCCTTAAGCACCCTGTACTAGACTCCTCCGATTATTGCTTTCCTCTCAATACCAAAGGAAATTGTTTCACTTCTGTAGTTAGATGGAAGGTCATAGGGCATTAGGCCAAGGGAGCCCTCAAGGAATGTAAAATATATCAGGGGTAAAAGTCTCATGCCAGCGAGGAGAACAGGGATTTGATTTCCTGTGGGAACTTCTAGTTACATTCCCTGCCCTCTTCAAAGTTACGATTTCTCCTAGATTCAATATTAGCTCCTGTTCATTTCCTTTTGGCTTTTCCTTCCTGTCCTTTTCCCAAGTAGCCTTGGTTTTTGTTTTGAGTGGATGTCTCTTGCACCCATCAGACTTAATAGATGTATTGATTTCATCTATGCTGTCAAAACAAAAGAAAGAGAGAGAGAAGAGAGAAGAAAGAGAAAGAAAGAAAGAAAGAAAGAAAGAAAGAAAGAAAGAAAGAAAGAAAGAAAGACTTTGCCTTTGGTTTTTCAGAAATTTTGTATTTAAGATCTCTTTTTACATATTTTTTCAAGAATAAAAATATAATTCCAGGCAATATTTGAGGTTTACTTGGGGCACAGTCACAGAGCAGAGAATGGGGGCCTGCGTACTCTCTTCCTCTACTTCTTGCCCACCTCATGCTTGGCTGACATGGGAAAAGCTATCCCAGAACAGTATGTTCTGAGGTTACTGAGCTCATGCATTGCTTCTCTGCTACCTTGAAAATAATAATAAAATGTGTTCTGTATGAATGATTACAAGCTCAGAAGTCTAGAAATTTATTTTTCTTCTATTTGTATTAGTAGTGCTCAGAGACTTGAAACAATGCACTGATGCCTAAGCCTCAGTTTCTTTGTTTGTCAAAGGCACATGATTTCTGACTTTTGTCTCTTAGGATTAATGAAACGATCAATTGAGTCTGTCTAATAAATACATGGAAAATCTATGAAACATTAAGTATATAATAAAGAGATTTTTAATGAGACGTAGCTAGTGAATTATAAGATTACATATTGTACTTTTGGAGTCCTAAAGACATTACTTAGAAGTTGAGATAAAGGTAGTGATACCGAATATTTAGTGCAAATATCCTATCTCCATAATACCTCATTCAACTCCAGAAAGCCTTTCTTGAAGTTTGTCATGGCCATCTTGTTTAGGTTTGCTATTGTTGTTGTTGTTATCTTTAATTAAGTTGACATAGGTCAGGGTTATCTGGGAAGAGAGAACTTGAATTTATAAAACGCCTCCATCAAACTGGCCTTTAGGTAAATTGGCCAGTTTTGATAATTGATGATGAATGTGGGAGCCCAAGTCTATACATGGTCCTAGGAGGGATAAGAAAGCTGGCTGAGCAAGCCATTGCACCTAGCCAGTAATCATCATTCTTTCATGGCCTTATCTTCTCTCCCTGCCTTGAGTATTGGCTCTGCCTTCCATTCATAATGGACTATCAACTGTAAAATGAAATTAACCCTTCTGTATCCATGTTGTTCTTGTTGTGGTATTTCACAACAATAGAAAGTTAACTAGGACAATAACTTCTACAAATCCATGGCTGCAGCCATTAAAATGAATTTATTGTTAATTGTTAATGTTTATGTTTGATTATAGATTCAGCAATATTCTGGAAAATTCATCCATCATAACTTTGTTCTGTCTTCTAGGATCCAGCAGCACTCATGATATTTTAGGTCTATGTCATAGGGAAACCTTGATTCTTTGAAGCTCATATGGCGTATAGATATAATAGTCAGCATAGAATAATAATCAGTTCTTTAACTTACTCCATTTTCCTTTAGGAAAATATAAAGAAGCACCTGAAGATTCAAAGTCCATCTTACACTTGTTACATAAAGAAGCTGTGTAACTGTAGGAAGACTGATGCTTAGTAGGATAATTTTGATGTCAAGAATTATGACAGGTTTCCTGCCATGGGCTCAGGAAATGTTAGCAAAGAAAACCTTCGAAGTGACATGAGATTTTGGAGTTGAACTAAAGGATAGGTTCTTCCACAGCCACCAACACCGTCAGCAGCATCACCCCCACACAGATCACACACTCAATTCCAGACCCTAGTAGCATTCAACAGTAAAAATGGAGGCTGTGAAAAACTCTGCTTTTGTTTATTTGGGGCTTTGTGCTGCTTTGTTTGAAAGTAATTTTGATGAATTAGGGTTTTCAGTTACATGTATTTAAGAACCATTCCAACTAAATGTTAAAGCTGGAATTTAGAGTTCATGCTCGTCCCCTAATATGAGTGCCACTCTTGAGTGATCAATGAAGGATGCTGACAAAGTCTATGCTGTATGCTCCAACTGTTTGCTCTCAGTCTAGAGGGGAATTTCTGCCTCGATGGTAGGTTCAGTGATATTCCAGAATCCTATTGCCTTTCCACTTAACTTCATATTTCATGTTGAATGTAGCTATTTTGAAATATTTCCTAACATGTAGGCTTCAATTATTTCTCAACTTCATGGCTATCTCCAGGTAATTCTGGGCTTTAAATAAATAAAATTTTGGTTTATTTTCTTGTTATTGCTTGTTTGTCTCTATTACTGCCAGGACACTAAATCTTCTCAATTCTAATTCAGCAATATTGTCTTTTTCTCTATGTCACAATGACTGACTACTCTATTTCAGAAGAATTCCTCTCTGGGGTCTTTGCCCACAAGCTGAATCCCCTCTAATCTGACCTTCACAATGATTTGAGGGACTTTCCTGAAAACACAAATTGGATCATATCTTTTCCTTCTTCAGCACCTACCCAACTCACACCATCCCCCACATCTGATTGCTCTTTGTTGAAAAAGATCTCTGAATGTCTTTTAAATTCAGAACATCTGCCTGATCCCAACCTCATTTCCTTTACTTTGTCTCCCAGCATATACTACCCTAAAAGCCTCTCTCACACCGACTGCCTAATCACTTTGGTACTTGAGCCAGGAAAATAACAGTAGTTCTTCTCATACTGTGAAACTTAAAAGTTCCACTCCAAACAACACAATCTCTGAAACATCTTCCATTTTATTCTTTTGGTCAGTGGTAAAAATTCTTCCTCTCCTACAAACACCTGTCATTTCTTTAACTACAGCCTCTGCTAAAATTTGGTATGTACACATTACTCTTTACTTGTGTGTATGAAGCTGATTGACAAGACTGAATTATCAGCTGTAAATTCTGTCATCAAATGCTGGTTCCAAACTAACAGCTCTGATTTGCAACCCAACTGTGTGACTCACTTTGTTTTCCTATAGGTAAATTGATTAGCCTTTCCAGTTCTATAAATATGAAATACTGTTTTCCCTTTCGGAGTTAAGGGATTATGGCAAAATTTTGTCTGCATTTTAGGCTTTTTGCAATAGAATTAAAGAACACATGCACCCTGGTTCCTAATCCAAACATTGACTTGCAAGTAAGTAATTAGCTGTTACAAGAAAGAGAAACATTCTCAGTCAAAAGAATAGGAAAATGTAGGACCTTGGTCAGGACTAGGCGTCTCAGGCAGGACCTCTAAGGAGACTTTTGTGACCAGAACAGGGTGTGCCTCTGAATAATAAAGAATAAACATATTTAGTTTGCATGAAGTCATACTGTGGACTTAGGAAGAAGAGAGATTCAGGATGTGAGCATGAGTGCTCAGATGTAAATAAGCAGAATGAAGCAGGAGGGTTAGAATCTAGTGTCAGAAAATGACAGCATCTAGATCTACTTGTCACCTGCCCTATTCACTTTGGATCCCAGCATAATGGCTTGGCTTCAAGGGCTGTCTATCCATTATCCTTGCTAACCTACACTAGCTAGACTCATGTGTATTTGAACAATATATTTTTAAAGGAGTCCATATTTTTTTCTTTTGAAACTAGTTTTTGTCTAACTTGTGATACTAATTAGAAAAGGGAGCTAAAATTTTTTTTGGTTGTTTAATTTGTTTACATTTTTCAAATTTTTTTAACATTTTTTATTGGATATTTTATTTACATTTCAAATGTTATCCCCTTACCCCATTCTGCCCCACCCCCACCCAGGAACCCCCATCCAATCCCCCTCCTCCTGCTTCTCTGTGGATGTGCCCCTACCTACCCCCTCCCTCCTCTCCACCCTTGAATTCCCCCACACACTGTGTCCAACCTTCATGGGACCAAGGATCTCCTCTCTCACCTATGCCCAACTGGACCATCCTCCCCTGCATATACAGCTGACGCCATGGATCCCTCCATAAGTGCTCCCAGGCTGGTGGTTTAAACCCTGGGAGCTCTGGTTAGTTGGTATTGTTGCTCCCTCATGGGGCCACAAACCCTTTCAGCTCCTTCAGTCTTCACTCTAACTCCTCCATTGGGAACCCCTTGATCAGTTCAATGGTTAGCTGTGAGCATCTGCCTCTGGATATGTCAACCTCTGGCAGACCTCTAAGAACACACCTATATCAGGCTCCTGTCAGCATGCACTTCCTGACATCCACATCAGTGTCTACCTTTGCTGACTGCACATGGGATGGATACCCAGGTGGAATGGTCTCCAGATGGCCCCTCCTTCAGTTTCTGTCCCACATTTTGTCTCCATATTTGCTCCCTTGAGTATTTTGTTACTCCTTCTACGAAGGACCTAAGCACCCCGACTTGGTCTTCCTTCTTCATGAGCTTCATGTGGTCTGTGAGTTGAATCTTGGGTATTTCAAGCTTCGGGGCTAATATCCAATAATCAGTGAATGAATACCATGTGTGTTCTTTTGTGATTGGGTTACCTCACTCAGGATGATATTTTCTAGTTCCATCCATTTACCTAAGAATTTCTTGAGTTCATTCTGTAGAGTTGAATCTTTCTTTTGCCAACTGAGACTGTTCTAGTTTAAGAGATGTAGTGGTTTAAATAAGAGATGTCTGCTTTGGGCTAATCTATTTGAATTCTGGGTACCAAGTTGGCGGTGCTATTTGGGGTGTTATAGAACTTTTAGGAGAAGGAGACTTGCTGGACAAAGTGTGCCACTGGAAGTGGGCTTTGAGGATTTATAAACTCATCCTACTTCCTGATCTCTCTCTCTCTGTCTCTCTCTCTCTCTCTTTCTCTCTCTCTCTCTCTCTCTCTCTCTCTCTCTCTCTCTCTCTTCTGTCTCTCTCTCTCACCACACACACACACACACACACACACACACACACACACTCTGTTATCTATCTCTTTCTCTTTGTCTCTGTCTCTCTCACTCTCTGTCTATCTGTGTCTCTATCTCTATCTGAATTGTCTCTCTCTGTCTTCCTCTCTGTCTATCTCTATATGTTTCTCTCTTTATCTGTCGCTGTCTCTGTCTTTCTGTCCATCTGTCCTTTTGTCTGTCTCCCCCTTTCTCTCCCTGACTCTGCTTCCTGTGTGAATAAATTATAACAACCAGTCCTCCTGCTTTTCCCTAATTTCTCTCTGCTGTCATGCCTTCCTCCTGTAGACAAATCTACAATCTCTGTAGTCTTAAGCCAAATTATAACCCAGACTTTATAACCTTTCTTCCTTAAGTACTGTTCAGTCATAGGTTTTTATCAGGGCAATAAAAAATAATTAATACTGCCAGTCAGAATTATGTATGTGCTGATGTCTCTGTTGTTCTTTCAGTTGTGTATCTGTGTTTACATACTTTACATACACTATAAAAGATAAGTAAACACACACATATACACAGAGAAAGAGAGAGGGGGGGAGCATATCAGATCTCCTTTCTTTCTGGAGTATGTTGAGTTTACTCATATTGAGTAAACTACTAAAAATTCCAAAACCTCAGACTTCTCATTACTAAAATTAGGAATGACATACTGAAAAAAACACAAGAAATTACAATATGATCAAATAATGAAAGTAGCGTAAACTGTATTGTGCACTGTCCAACACATACTCAATGCCTGAAAGTACTTTGTTAATAATATTTCAGGTTTTGACACCAATTTAGTTGAAGATGCCTAGCAATAAGCATTAAAGCAGGAAATTCTGTCATCTAAGTTAATATGAATGGACCTGGAATGCATTAGTCTAAGTGAAATAAGCCAGTCTCAGCAGGTCAAGTAATACAGGATTCTACATACACTCAGCAGGCTACAGAAACTATGCAGGCTCATAGACACAGAGTAGTATGGGAGATTTTAGGAGTTTGAAGAAGGTTTGGGAAGAGTTGAAAGTTTCAAACGATTTAAATTCCAAATATGACAGCTAAAGAAGTTCTTAGAGATCATTGTAAAATACTATGGCTACCATTTTGCACTCTTCAAAATAATTAGGAGAGTAGACTTCATGTTACATTTTTTTCTACTAGGAAATAATAAAGAAGAACATGAGGAAATTTTTGAAAGTGGAGTGCCTTGAGGGTATATGCTCAGTACCTTGATTACATTGATGGTATCATAGTCATATACAAATTTTGACATTCATCAGAGTGAATGCATTAAATGTATATATTATATCAATTATATACCCAACTAAGTTGGATTTTATAGGATACAGAGATTCTATCCATTAGGATCAAGGTGAGAAACCCCAGTAGATATTATAACCCAGATGTTATGAAATTCATATGTGCAGCAGAGAAGCCATCTCTTCAAACTCCAGGAATTACTCTAGATTTTGAATGACAATAGGGTCTATTTCTGTTATACAATTTATTATTTGTATTACTGACAGTGTCCAAAATATAACACGTGCAAAAGAAACAGAAGAAAAAAAACAACTAAAACCCAATTCCTTTTTTTAATGCTGTAAGCTGCAAATCACAGGTAATTATAATGCACTATAAGAATATTGATCAACGAAGAAAACAGTGGATAAGCTTCACATGAATCAAACAGTACAAATACAATAAAATCACTTGACTGTCGCTATTAACTATGAAAAATAGGGAATGGAAACGCAGAAGCCTCCTCTCGGTAATGGTTAAGATTTAAAGTT
The DNA here is from genome assembly GCA_021653895.1 of Mastomys natalensis. Taxonomy (NCBI): domain Eukaryota; kingdom Metazoa; phylum Chordata; class Mammalia; order Rodentia; family Muridae; genus Mastomys; species Mastomys natalensis. Next base: position 1,391,002 of record JAJTUV010000523.1, on the reverse strand, counting down.
TTCCATATGCACAATGTAACTAGTTAGTCTGGTAAGTCTTCTAGATGCTGTCCAATGTCCTAGTCTCTCAGATCACAAATGCATGAGGGATTTTCATTGATGGAAAAAAGAGAAATCGGTATGAACACTAAGGTCAGTTCTGGGAGCCCAAGTTCAAACGCATTCACTGAAGGCCAGGCTACAGCTGCAAGTGCTATTCATTGGGAACTCTTGGAGCTTAGAGAAACAAGATGCCAACATGAGAAACAGGTGGAGCTCTTCCTTTTCTCTTCAGGAAGATTTTATTTCTTCCAAAAGTCCAAGCAAACCTTCCTTTTTTCCAGCGGAAACACGACCTTCTTTTTCAAAGTTGTTCATTAAAGAGACCCATGTTGATCCAAGGTTTTCTCAGAGGCCCGATGGAAGGACAAAGGGAACCCAGTTCTGTGTCTTTGTCCAAGGGCAGACTTGTCAGAGTTCTGTGTGGTACTGGTGCCAAGGACTTGAAGGAGTTAAGGTTTCCGTTCCTGGGAACTTGACTTTTTCCCCTGAAGAGACTAGAGATATCAGTCTTATGGCCGTTGTGTGTTCCCTCGCTGATACTCTTGAGATATTCTGTGTTTTCCTTGTGCTGCATTGTTTAAGTAGCTTCCTGCTGGCTGCCTTCAATTTCTCCCTGAAAAACCTGTATTACTTTTTCCCCTTATTCTTTTCCCTTTCATTGAGAATAAGGTTTTTTTTTTTTTTTTTTTTTTTTTTTTTTTTTTGAAATCATACAATATACACCAATACCCCCTCCCTCTATTCCTCCAAATTCCTTCCTAGCCTCTTGCACCCAGATCCACATACTTTCTGCTTCTCCTTAGAAAATAAGCAGGCTACTAAGGCATAATAATCAAATAAAATATAAGAAGAGAAAGCAAAAAATGAGTGCATTACAATAGGACAAAACAAAGATGAACAAAATGAGACCAAGGAAATGCATCAGAAACTCTAAGCTGGAAGCCATAATACATATACATAGGACCTCTAGGGTAACATATGAGAAAACTAATAATAATAAAAATAATATAAAATAAAGTTGTTTAGCCTAGTAGTTATACATTTATATACACATATATACTCAGTAAGTTATACATTTATATACCTATATATATTATATATATATACTCAGTAAATTATACATTTATATAACAGACTAAAGAATAAATTAAAAATAATAACAATTACACCATTTCCCCTCTCCCTCTCTTTCTTAAAACAGAAAATAAAAATTTAACAATAAGATTTTTTTAAAAAAATTGATCTAGCATGATATTATGAGACAAGGGACCACCAAAGATGGCGCTAGGTTAGTGTTCTGGCTTTTTGTTGGCCTTCTCCTCCCACTGGACATGCAATGTACTCTTAACAGTAGTTAGTTTCCCAGTGAGACTCCACTGAAGAACACTAAATTTTCATTTGCAGGTGACTTTTAATTGGAAATAGTTTCTGGGTTAGGGATGAGAGCATGTTTCTACTTCTTTCAGCTCAAAGACCCCCTCTAGTGCACACCCCGTGGATGCTGCCTCAGTCTCTGTGACATCAGATGAGCATCAGTTGTGTTGATTTACAGGACTTTTTTTATTTTTTCCTAGCATCCTCTATTCACTCTGGATTTTACAATCATTCCACCTCTTCTGCAGAATTTCCTGAGCCCTATGGAATTTTTGATGGAGACATTCCATTTAGGAATGAGGGTCCCAAGGTTTCTCTCTGTCTGCATATTGTCCGGCTGTGGGTATCTATTTGTTCCCATCTGCTATAGGAGAAGGGACCTCGAATGACAGCCAAGCAAGGCTGATCTATAAGTATAGCAGAATACCATTAGGAGTATTTATTGATACCTTTTCAGATGAGTAATATTTGGTTTTACCCCAGGTCTCTGGGAAATCTAGTCTCTGGTTGTTGATCACCCAAGCAGTATGGGGTACGTGCTCTATCTCATGGAGAAAATAAAACCTTGGACTATAAAATAAAATACTCTTACTGGGAATAACATAATCATTAAAAAACTAATATTCACTTCTTTGTCACATTAGTTACAAAGTGTCTAATGGTGATGATAAATAGAACTGATTTGAAATGGTTACATTTTTTTCTGAAAGACATACTGTTACCTACAAGCCAATATAAACCATCTTTGTCTTTCTAGGTCTTGATGCCTCACTCTGTATGATTTTTTTTCTAGTTTCATTAATTTACCTGCAAATTTTATGATTTCATTTTTCTAAAATAATATCTGAGTAATACTCCATGTTTCAATATGCCACATTTTTTTTACCTTTTACCCCATTATTTTGTCATTAGCTTTTACTGCATTTATCCCATTTACCCACATTTCCTCCCTCCTTGTATCGAGGGACATTTCTAGTTTCTGGGTATTGTGGATAGAGAAGCAATGAACATGGCATCTCCATGGCAGGAAGGAAGTGTCCTTTGAGTGTATCTACAAGACTTGGATAGCTAGATCTTGAGTTAGATAGATTCACATCTTCCTGGTTGGCTGTACAAGTTTGCACTGCCCAGCAATGGATGAGTGGTCCTTACCCCACATCCTCACCAGAATCAGCTTTGTTTTACTGATTTTAGTCTTCTGACGGGTGTAAGATGAAATCACAAAGAGTTTTGTTTTGCATTTCCCTGATGACTAAGGATGTTGACCATTTCCATAAATATTCCTCAGTCATTTGAGTTTACTCTTTGAGAATTTTCACTAAGGGTTATAGAACTCTTTAAATAGCTTTTTGGATCTTGATTCAACTTTGGTAAGTGGTATATATCAAGAAAAGTTTCTATTTCTTTTTGTTTGTTACAGTCTGGTGGAGTACAGGATTTTAAAATATGTCCTCATGATTTTCTGGACTTTCTCATTGTTGTTATTTCTCTCTTCTCATTTCTAATTTTGGTAATTTGGATATTCTCTATCTGCTGTTTAGTTAATTTGGCTAAGGATTTGTCAATCTTATAGATTTCCTCAAAGAATCAGTTCCTTGTTTTACTGATTCATTATTCTGCTTTTTCATTTGTTTGCCTCTATCTTATTGATTGTAGACCTGAGTTTGATTATTGCTCACCAGTCTAGTCCTTTTGGATGCGATTTTGTCTTTTTGTCTCAGGTGTGATGTTAAATATGAGTTTCAGCATTTCAAAGTTTCTGTACTCATATGTTCTTGTCTCACTGGGAAACATACTTAATTTTTATACACTAAACTTTATCATAAGGTTTAAATCTTAGTTTCTAACGTCATAGACCTGCCAACATTGGCCAATAAGTACACACTCTCACTTAGAATGGGTATGAGGAACACCAGTCAGAAAAGGCAGCAGGCATGAATTCTGACTCTTGAAAAGAAGCTATAAGAATACATGAGTGGCTTCATCTCACCAAAGTTCTTGGCTCAGTTCTTATTTTGGGTCAACTCCATATTTTTCCTTCACTTACTTACTCTGCTCCTCTGAAAATTGTATGTGTCTATGCATGTGTGCATGGAATATATACACATTGTCCTATTGGTTCTACTGTGAATATAATAATGCAAATGCATTCATTTTTTTAACTTCATCAGACCATCATGGTTCACACATCCTGTACTACACATAAATTACTCCAATAAACTCCTAACTAGGTTGCTTTATCCACTGACACTCCTTCCTCCTTCTTTTCTACATGAAATTGAAGTAATTATTTTTTTAAGACACAAATCTAACAAGGTACACACTCTGCTTCAGTGAGATCTCTGTTCTTCACAACTACCAAGCCCTTTCTTTCTTCTTCCATTATGGCTTCGACAATCATGTTGTCCATTCTGTGGTCCACCAGCCGTCACTACACAGCAGCTTAGGGATGCGTTCTGCCTTCTGGAAGCTCCACTCTGTCAATATAATGCTTTTTTAGACTTTGAATTTAAGCTCAGGTATCTCTTTTATCCCTTTCTCCTGGGTTCTAGTCAGACACAGTTCTCAGCTCAGCATCCCACAGCATCATTGACAGTCATCGTTGATAGACTTGAGAGCATGATACTCCAAAGTATATACACCACAGCATGCTGAATACGTAAGCTGTGGAAATTTGAGAAATGGCAGGAGGGATCCTTAACGTGCTGCCCTCCCCCTGTATCAGGCAGAAGATTCTCAACGGAGAGTTGTTTCCTTTTCCCTATAACCTGTACCAAGCAGCTTCCTCCTCTCTAAAGAAATAGAAGACACTGGCAGGAATCTACAAACCAAGCCTTGCTTTGCTCACCTGTCTATCACTCTCTGCTCAGATCCCATACTTTCTTTCATGGTTTCCTGTGACTCCTCTCTTTCTGTTGAACTCATAAGAAAATGTTTCCTTAAGTAGTGTGCTTATCAAGGCTGCCTTGCAGTGTAAAGCACCCAGCATTTGTCTTTTGTTGCAGTGATCCAATCTGAGAAATTAGAAGGATAAAAAAATGATCTTTTCTTTCTTCCATGCATACATTCATTACTCACTTTTTTTATAATTTTTCATTCTGGTCTCTCAATATCCATCAATTTTAGACTCACGTGTCTCTTCTTTCCCTTCTCAGACATTTTAGGTCAAATGGCTAATGGTCAAGACTGTCTGCTAAGCCCAAAGATGGTTAAAATTAGATATTCTATTTGAAAGTAAAAAGCAGCTTATTTATTCATCAGTACTATATCAGGTTCTTCAGGTTACTCTGATGAAAATAATCATTCACTTGCCTAATTAACATAATATTGAATTTATAATCAGTTGTTTAAATATTTACCACTACTAAGATTTATATAGTGTTCAGTCCATATAATTTCTATATGACTGAGTGTGTATATATCTATATATCTACTTCTATCTACTTAGATAGATAGATAGATAGATAGATAGATATAGATATATGTAAAGAGATTTTAAAATGTTTGTCTATTGTCTATTCTGAAATGATGCTTAATCCTCTCCATATATGTTTTTAAAATCTGATTACCATAACATATAAGAAAACTTACAATGTTTTTATCTTCAGACAACTATGATTTTTGTGTGTGTGAGTTGAGGTAGACAATTATTTTCTCAATTCCTATTTCTAGAAGTCCAAAATCAAGGTGTCTGCATGTTTGGCTTCTCCTGAACCTATGTTCTCAATTACCAGACCAAATTACCAGACCATGTAAAATCTCAATCTCTCTCTCTCTCTCTCTCTCTCCTGGCTTGTGGATCTCTACATTCCTTCTGTGTCTCCACCTACCCTCTTTTTTGTGTACTTCTCTTCACATAAGGCCAATGGTTATACCAGATGAGTTACTGCCCCTAATGAATGCACTATACAGTAAGATATTCTTTAAAGTATTAGTATTTTAACATGGAAAACTAGGGGCAAACAAAGTTCAAATATTAATAAAACACAAAACTTCCTCATAGAACGTCACTACAAACTTGGGAAGAAAACCAACTGAGTCATGAGCCTGCTGCCAGTCACAGTGAATTTATGTGATTGCGCCCTTTAGTGTTTAGAAGGCACACCTGGAGTGTGTGTGTGTGTGTGTGTGTGGTTATGCAATCATAATGACAAACTTCCTTCATTATTATTATACCCGACTTTCTGTTTATTTATTTAGCAAACCCCAAAGATCGATGTTGTAAATAATTATTACTGTTCCTGTGTGCCTATGAACCCCCAGGGCCACACAAACAGCTCGAGTGTCATTTTTCCTCCCGCTTCTGTCACCCTCCTCTGACCCTCGGAGCTCTGCCATCCTCCTGGGTATATGGTCTGAAGGCTGACAAGGTAACAGATGCCAAGGTTGAGTTTCACATTGTGCTAGCCATTCATCTTCTGGAAAAATCTTTTCTACTTGAAATTAAAGACGCATTTTTATGTGAAGATTTCTTAGTAATTTCATGTTTTAAAAAATTAAGCATATTTCCTTATTAACTGCCATCTTCAAATCTCTTGATAGCAAGACTATACATCACATCAAAATTTAATGGTGATTTATTTTCTTAATGGAATATTACTGTTTAGAATAACAGATTTCGATCCCTATACTAATATTTTATATTCTTTTAGTGTTTTCCCAGTTGAATTTCCGATCCCTACACCTAGACACTATAACCTTAATCATGTTCATTTGGTTCTGTGCTCTGAATACAAATGGCTTATTTTGCAACACATGCTTATAAATAATCCTATCTCTCTCTTCCTTCCAAGCAAGTCTCTCATTTTGTAAATCCACCATCCACTTATAACACTAAGTTGGATTCTATTTGCCTATTAATATCTGTGCACATATACCTTCTGTTTTGCCTTTGTAACATTCACACATCTACACCTTTAAGCAGGGAAGGGTGCAAAATGCTTGAGAATAATAATTTCTCTAAAGTAAATTGATAGTCATGTATCTCTATTCTACTCCCATAAAATGGCATTCCCCTTTGTGCAGGAAAAGATGCTAGCCCATTTCTCTAAATAGCATAACTCAAATGTGTGCTGGAAATCAAGCAGAGGTTACCTTACCTCTTACTCCTGGTCCCTGTGGTCTATAGTGTTCTGCTTTCAGAAATGGGGATGATTCTCGTTCCTGTTTCTGCTCTTATTCTTGCGACATAGTTTCCCTAGAAGTTATAGACATTCCATCCTTTCCTGATTATCTCCTATCACATTGTTTATGGTAAGAAATGATGAGTAAAATCCAAAGGCAACATCAATTTTGAGACGCGCTAAGTATGAGAATTTCTTGGGGATGTTGTGGATAACAATTAGTATTTGAGAACTTCTCATTTAGAGCCAGGTATAGTGTTGGGGTTCCCAAGCACTCAATACACCAAGAAACTTAGGATAAATAAAAAACAAGTGTGCCCCATCATGAGAACTGTAAATTTAAGATGCATTGGTGAAAAACAATATGAGAACAATATCACACCCTGTCATTCTACAACACAGTTTTCCATCAAACCATAGCACACTGTCCACAGCCTTGAAAATCAATGCCCATGTAGGAAGGATACACCTACATGGTGCCTTCAGCCTACAGGTTAACCTTTCTCTCTTTAGAATCTCGTTTCTGCATAAAGTAATTTAAGTTTCTTCCCTAATGTATGCCCTCAGATTTAAAGGTGAAAATTTAGAACTGGTGGTTGGGTAATTTGAAGTAAATTATTCAAACTTTGGGTCCTTGAGTGTTGTGAGGCTTGTATGATCATCCAAGAGGACAAGAAACTTGGTATAGATGAGAAATACATGTGACATTGTCAAGAAAACTGTTAAGCCCTGACAGCTCTCTAGGATACATTATTCAGGAAGGATTTTATGGATGGCAAAACAGGATTCCTAGATTCTTCCTCTGGTTTAAATTCACTGCTGTATCCACATTCTCTTCCTATTTTAATTGTTGTAGGTGCAGCTACAGCTGGGTAACAGCTGATTTGTCAATGTATGACCTTGAATTCATCTATGCAAATGTCGATTGAGTAATAATTGACTTACTCCATATCTTCTAGCCTGTATCTATAGTATCCAGCATTTTTAATGGCACCATAGTTACTTCACATTCACAGTGCTTTGTTGCATGGTATAGGCACTGGCCACATTGAAAGCTGATCAGCCAAGAGATACAGTAAACCAGCTATGATGGTTAGTGTGAATTATTAACTTGAATGGATATAGAATCATCTGGGAGATTGGTCCTAAACAGAACTATAGAAGATTATCTTAATGATTTGATTTATTGATTGGGAAGAACTACCCACTTTTGAACTGTACCCATTATCAAAGCTGGGATCCTGGATGATATGAGGAGGAGCTGAACACATCCACTATACTAATTTCTCTGCTTCCTGACTATAGACACCATGTGACTAGCGGTGTCACTCTCCAGCAACCTTGACAGGGGACTGCAACCTTAAACTATGAGCTAAAATGAAATTTATTCCCTTAAGTTTCTCTCAACTGGAACTGAAATAAGAAATTGACCTCTGGAATTGAGTAAAACAATTCAGTGGTAATACTGTAGAATGAACTGAAATAAGAAATTTCATTTGGACTTCCTACAGAAACTCAAAGGAGTCCCTAGATTCTAAGATATTACTTTAATTGTGTGTGTGTGTGTGTTTGTGTGTGTGTGTACAGGTGCCTGCAGATAATAGAAGAAGGCATCAGATCCCTTGGAGGTGGAATTACAAGTGGCTGTGGTCTGTTTGTCATGGGTACTGGAGTTCAAACTTGGGTCCTCTAAATGAAAAGTAAGCTCTCTTAACACTCCAGCCCAACATTCTCTAGTTCCTATTGGAAAAGGTAAAGAGGAAAAGCACTATACTCATTAATAAAAGCACATGTACATTAATATCTCATTCAAGACCAGAGAGAATTTAATAAACAGTAATACATTTGTTTTCTCTCAGCCCAATGTCATGAAGATAAGTCATCTCATAACTGTGGAAACAGATTGGCAACAGTTCAGTGAAAATTTGTGCCAAGATCATGGAAGGCCCTGTGTTTAAATGCCTGGCTGTAGTTTGTGTCATTGGTGTTGATGTTCCTGAGCCTTATATAAGAATTCTTGAAGACACTCTAAACTTCACCTCAAAGACATCATGTTTGCAGTAAAGGAGACATCAAAACAATTAATCTGGACTTGAAACACTAACTGAAACTTGTGCGAGTTACATTGTAAGACCTAACTATTAATAATACAAGACAACAAAGATATTTTGTACTGGAAAAAAAATTAAATTCACTTGGGTGTGACAATTATCTATTTTCTTGCCCCAAAGTTTATGCTTTCATTATCTGTTAGGGTAACCCTATTTTTGGAATGAGGTTAATGCAAAAAATATACCTCCTTTAACTAGTAGGACAAGAAATAAATGTGGCAAAGTCCCAATGAAACATGTATAAAAAAGATAATGTTTATGAATTTTAAATGTATATAATCTACTCTATGCTTTGTTATATTGTTTTAGGAAGGAATTATGGGATTTTCCAGTCATAAAAAGTGAAACAATGGCCATTTTCAAGTTATAAGCCTGCTTCTACAATGTCACAATTTAATAATGTGCCACTTTTATGCTAAGAATAATGATTACTCTGTTTTCCAATGAAATTCACTTTACCTATAAACACAGCACAATGCATATGACATCTGTTTCATATGCATCTTCCAAGGAGAATGCATGCAAAAGAGAAAATTTTAAATGTTTATAATTACTGTATTTCTGTTTTCCTCTCCAGCCGTTTGGAATAAGAATGGAATACAAAAAAAGAAAACATAGTTGTCCAACTTGATCCTGGCACACATTGACATACATTTATAAATTAAAGCAACCACTTCTGTATCAAAACAGTAGATGCCTGAAGCATATCAAAGCATCTCAATAATATCACCTCATAGGTCTGTACTCACCAGAATATAAAACATCTGAATGAACAAACTGTGATTTTACGATAATACATTTGTATATAGATGATGGTGCATGGTTCTTCAGTAAAGTTTAAGCAAATTTAATTTATTTAGTTATTTAGCATCAATGTGATCAAAGGTGTGTTATGCTTGCAGTGACATGATTTGTCACTGGGACCCTTGACTGGCGGCAGAGTGTAAGCCAGTGTGATGGCTCATTTATTGAGAACATTATGAAACCACCACCCACTAGTAATGATTTTCAATCATGGCTGATCCAGGCCAGATTTGAACCCCTGACCTACAGGTGCAAGATCCTATATCCGGTCTCTTTTTGTTCCATTCTAAGAGGTTTTGATAAAGAAACTATTTAGAAGTGGGGAAAATAGTTCAATGTATTCAAAAGACTTCCTTAAAAAACTGTTTCAAAATGTGACTGTTTCTAAATTTGCCTCAATGAATTTACTACCACCATTAATACTCAGAATTCTAAAATGAGGTACACTATAGTATGTGTTAAGAAGGGATTGAGCATTGAATCAACCAATTCTGCTGTGAAATATAGTCACAGTTTATGATTAAAATATTCCTAAAGAATGATAGAAGAGAGTAATTTCAGACAACCGACATTCCAAGTAGTAGGTCTTAACTTATAATCTATTAAAGTCTATCTTCTTTTCCAAACTTAACCACTAGAAATGAAACAAACAATAAGAAAAAATGGCACAGATGTCATGATAATGGCAAACATAACTATTAAATATCTCATGTGAAATATTCATAAACAAAGGGTCTGTATGAATACATTTTAACAATTTACTTAGAGCTTTTCCCCACTCTGGCTGTGCCTCAGCCCCTGTGCTCCTTACAACTTGGAAAAAGCATTCATTACCCAAGAGCAGTGATTAATTACTGTAAGTTCCATAGCAGGCTAGGGAGCTGAATACCCTTGAGGAAGGGATTATACACAGAGTTATTATCATCAATCTAACATATAAGACTCTGTCCCTATATGTAAAAATTATTTTTCTCATATTATTTTCAGACCGCTTTTTACAGCTCTATTTTTACATTTTTATGGTTTGACTATCCAGTAAGCTCTGCAGATCCTACTTCCTAAATTTCTTCAGTATAGAAAGAGCTTCTTCAAGTCTTCAATTAGAGGTGGTAGATTCCTATAAAATTGTGCACCATATTGTCTAGTATAAAGGACTATCACATTTAAGTAGGCCAGTTTAAAGGGAATTCTTTGTAGATGTCTCTATGGAATTTTCAGGAAGTTTATCCACATAGTAAATAGAAAAATCATTAAAGCATTACTCTTCTGGTCGAATAGCACCTAAACTCCTGAAGTTTTTCACTGTGTTTTAAAACCTCTGTGTGTTTGTATGCACGTGTGTGTGTGTGTGTGTGTGTGTGTGTGTACACATGACAGAGTATAGAGGCCAGAGGACAACATCCGAGGTTGTTCATCAGGAGCCAAGACTGATCCACCTTTAAACAAAAAACACAAACAAAACCAAACAACAACAAAAACAAAACAGATAAGCAAACACTCCCCCTCCAAAATCAAACAAACAAGCCAAGAAAATGAAACAAACAAACAAAAACAAATAGTTTCTCTCACAGATCCAGAGGTAGGCAAGCAGGTTTTGCTACACTGGCTTGCAATGAGATCCAGGAATCTATATATCTCTGCTTCCCATCATGAAGACTACAAGCCTAGGCTATGATATCCAGCCTTTTGAAAACAAATAAATAAACAAATAATGGCTTCTGAAAAATGAATTCAGGTCCTTCAACTCACTGAGTTATCTCCCCAACTTCTAAAGAACTTTCTTTAAAAGAGAGTAATTTTGTAACATCTCACATCTACCATATTGTACCTTAAGATATGGCGCTTTTTTGTCTATTCTTTGCCCTTGTAAGAATGAGAATCTGACAATTCATATGTTGTTTACCTGTGCCCTTTCACAGAAACAGGTCATTTGATTCCATTTAAAAAAGTGAGAAGGAGGAAAAGAGGGAAAAGGAGAGGGAGAGGAAGAGGGAAAGGAGAGAGAGAGAAAGAAGGAAAGAGAGGAGAGGAGAGGGAGATAGGAGAAGGGAAGAGGTAGTTTTCTTTGCCTCTTTTGAGAAGGTAAGAATATCTAAGTTGATGAATGAAAGTATTTGCAAGGGTTGGATTGTGGCTATGCTACTGACACAGAATGTGCTCATATGTCCTATACATGTTATGACAAGGGGGTCTAAAGAAACATGATCTGTGTCTCAAAAAGCAAGTCTAAGAAATGTTTATATGGCTTGTAGGCCTGAGAGCAGAATGGTATTTCATATGTCTGAATGTCTACTCTCTACAGCAGTTTTGTGCTTACAGTAAAAGCTTCAGTGTCATTCAAATGACACTGAGTAAATCAAAATCCCTTAAAGAAACAATTAGCAAACATACACAGTGGATTAAGCTCTTTAACAGGTGAGGCTAATTTTATCTACACTGCATTCCTATCAAGTGAATAGTACAGTATTTCAAACTTTATAGATTTTAAGACTACAGCTTAGTATCTTATTCATATTATCTGGGATGCAAGACACTGGATTCAGGAGATTTGTGTAGAACGTAACATTTAAACACTATCTCCTACATTCTTGATTTCTCCAGAAACAATGCAATGCTGTCTTCTAATATGGAAATATGCCTTCTGGATATTTGTAACATCGACTCAGTTTAAGGTGCCGGCAAGAACCCATTGGCTCCTCTCCGTTCTCAACCTCATCCTTCATTTATGTAAATAGGCCATACACACCCTGTGCTGAAATATGAGATTTGTTTTCAAAAGAATAGTATTCTCTCATTGTAAAATGCTGAGAACTGGGTTCCACAATGAACGCAGTCTGTCTGAACACGTCCCAGAAGAAACCGAGAAGAAGCTGAATGGAAGCAAAAAGTCAGAGTAGCTGCAAGCTGATATAAAGGGGAAATGACGGTTCAGTTAACATCGTTAATAAGGAAGAGATGGGGACTGAGTAGGAGTGTCAAAGTGTAACACTTGGTAGGCAGGAGAAATTAGTAATGTCAGCATAACTGCTAGCATTAAGCTATGGCAGCTGGCATAGGTCTACCTAACTCATAGGTAAACGATAACAAAGGATGTGGCAATGCTACTATCATAAGGTGTCGGCATGCTCCATGAATTTGTTTAAAATGTCAGGTCAGGATGAGTTCTGAAATGCTGGTAAAACTGAGCCAATCTTGAACTGCTTTGCAGAAATGACAGTGACCGTTGAGAAGAGGAACGCAGGATGATATGAGACAATTGGACTTTACCGAAAGGGTCATAGTCTGCATCAATAATTGTATTTGAAGAAAGTTTACTGAAGAAACGAGAAAAGAAAAGAAAGGCTATCTGTCTCCTGAGCCAAGCATAGTAACTGGAAATGAATCGGTAACACCTGGCTCACTTCCACAAGAATTATCAGTAATCCTAAAACTGATTCCATCCCCAATATGCTATCAGTGTATGCTCCAAACACTTAACTTCCTGTTCTCGTATATCTCCTTCCTAATCTGTGAGGCATTGTTTATGAATGCTAGGTTGACTAGGCAATGTGTCTTAGGGATACACAGGTCTCTGCTTGCTTCTCAAGTGCTTAACTCCTGGGATTACAATCGCACACCACCACCACACCCAGCTTGGTGGTGGTGGTGGTTCATATAGGTTCTGAAGATCCAACTATGCTGCATGCTTACAAGGCAAATAAGGACTTCACTGAGCTTTCTTTCTATCCCACCTTGCCTAATATCTTTTAACAAATAATCTAATGATAGGAATGATCATAACTTTCCTTAACAGTGTGTCTCAATTCTTTCCATTAGATATGCAAATGAAGATCAAAGAAGAACATGACATCTGAGCTTCCTTGGTTTTGGATGCTGTGACCCAAGCCATGAATGTTAGTTCACTCCCATTCTCTTTCCCCTTGGTATTCAGCAGGGTAGCACACTGTCCTCAGGCAATGTAAAGTTGGAAAACACTTTAATGATAAAACAGAGGAAAGAGACAAACTGCTCTTGTCAGTGTCAATAGGTAAATAGCACAGATCTGTCTTCATTACCGCCATCTATGCTGTAATGCCAGTGGGGGAGGATGTAGAATATCTTTTACTATTATTCAGAGGCTAATAACCATGCAAAAACATGCAGGCAGAATTATCTTTGTGCAAAAGATCTGGGGCCAGACTTCAGTGTGAAAGTTGCCTTCAGAAAGTTTTGACATCTTTCTTGTGAAAATTCCCAGAATTACAGTTGGCAAAAAGCTAAGCCAGGAAAGTCCAGCACAATTAGCAAACTTCAGGTTTAGTAAGAGACCTTATATCAAAAAATGTGGTGTAGAGGGATTAAAGATGACACAGTACATCAATCTCTGTCCACTACATGAGTGTGATCATATGTCCACAGGTATTCCTGTAAAACACACACACACACACACACACACCGAGAGAGAGAGAGAGAGAGAAGAGAGAGAGAGAGAGAGAGAGAGAGAGATCAAAACCCATTCCTCTTATTTTACCCTATTGCTATTCTAGTCTAATAAAGATTGGAAGGTGTAAATATTCAATGAAAATAATAAACTATATTGATCAGAACTTTTCTCTTCAATTTCATTAAGGGGATAAGCATAAAATTTATTTTGAAACATCATTACTTAGACATGATGCAATTATTTTATTTATCAACTCACATAAACTCTCTTGACACACACAAGACCAGAACTTGGAAAAGTCATGGAAGGGGAAAGGGATTCATGGAGCCCTATATTTTACTTCTACACTATTGTCTATTGAAAAATTCTGGGAGAAGGGGCACCACCACCCTTTGTTGTATGTGCACATGTCATGAGGCTTAGACAGAGAGCTCCAAACCCAGGCCTTCAGATGGTCCTTGTTAATCTTCTTACTACACAAACCCAGCTTCTGCTTGTCCCACTTGCCATTCTTCTTGTGTCCCTACAAAGTCTAGTGGACTCATCAGACATTTCTAACAAATGCCGAATCAATCTCCATGTCATATTGATTCTACCTTTTAAGTGTTTCTGAAATTTGACTCTTACTCCACTTCTACGTACACTTTCCTAACTAAGATCACTTGATATGGTTTTGTGTGATGAAGGGGAGGATCATTACTCCTAAACATCACGCTTTGTCATACTGGATCATTCAACTGAAGGAATTAAAAGAAAACATGACAAATAAAACAAAATACATTGTCAGAAGCAGGAAGGATTCTCTCAAATTCTTCCCTAAAGCGGATTAGTAAAACATATTCAGAATATTCTGGCTTTTGTGTGAAGTCATAAAGCTAAGGAAAGTCTTTTCCTAAGATTCGTCTGTGGGAGGTAAGACTTCCATCCCTATTCATCACAGAAGAAAGGAACAACTTTCTTTCTCTCTAAATGAAGCATCACAGAGAAACATACGGTCAAGCAGGCCTTGCTAAGTGCCTCCCTATTCGTTACTATTCACAGTCTTTTTGCTCATGTTCCTCCACAGCCAGGAACTCATGAGTGCTTGCTTAAACAATCCACATATCTAACTGTCTCTTTGGATCTTCATTTTCTTATAACAGCTTCTGTCTTACACACAGCCTAAAGGCATTTACTTTCCATCTGTGTGTTGACAGTTGTTTTTTGTTTCCACTTTTGGTGGTGGTTGTTCCTGACAGGGGCCTTAACTGTGAACCCTGGTTGAACACATATGGGGTCCCCTCTCTTCACACTCTTGTACCCTCAATTTATTCTCAACCAGATAATAAGGCTGATTTTGTTAAAGGAATCCGATGTATCCTATCCTCTTGGTATTTCCTTCAGTATTACATCATAACCGTCACATTTCCTTATGTTGCTTACCAGGCTCCTGTGACCTAGACCTTAAGTTTTCTGGTCCTACTCTT
This sequence comes from Mastomys natalensis, assembly GCA_021653895.1. Taxonomy (NCBI): domain Eukaryota; kingdom Metazoa; phylum Chordata; class Mammalia; order Rodentia; family Muridae; genus Mastomys; species Mastomys natalensis. The sequence continues at coordinate 1,375,659 of JAJTUV010000523.1, read as the reverse complement.
CAGCTCTGTGTTCCTTCTCAGTCATTTGCAAATCTTGGAAGCTATAAGTGGTGCAGTGAGTTTCTTAGCCATGAGGAGTCAATGTGCTATTGGTCTGTTGCGTATGGAATGGAGCTGGGAAAATTGTACTAGTAGATGAATAGTAATGACTCTGAGACAGAGCAAAAGATTGGTTTAGATTGTGAGGAAAATAAAGATTTTGTGATTTCACACGGGCTTAGACTGTCCTGACTGCGCTTTCTTAAATGAATTTATGGGAGAACCTGAGAACAAACTCCCAGCAGTTGTTTGGTTTCTCATGTTCTTCAAATTCCTTCAGCTTATACGCCCGTGGTGAGGTGAGATCGGTACCATCCTTTTAGATGCTAAGCCTAAAGCAAAAAGTAAAATTAATTGAGTGGAGAGTACAAGATTAAGCTGGACAAGCAGTTAGGAAGCAAGTAAAGTAAATTAGAAGCAAGGTAATGGACTTCCTGTGCGGCAATGACTGTGAGCATGGAGAGGAAGGGACGCACATGAAGACTCCTATGTGCTGAGATTGATTATTCTTGTGTCTTAGCTGAGAGAGGCAGAGGAAGGAGGGTCAAGGATGGCTAATGGACTTGGCATTCTTTCTAGTCAGAGGACAGTACCAGTGTCAGACAAGTCAAGATGAAGTGGTGCTGCTTATCCAGCATAAGCTCTGATGCACACAGGGTGATATGCTATTTTGGTGAATGATATTGCCTTAGGATTGTATTTTTAAACCATGTGTTGGGGGGGCGAGTAGAATGCATGGGCGTGACATGAGTATACACGAGCCTGGAAGAAAGTATCATATCCCTTGGAGCTGAAGAAATCACAGGCATTTCTGAACCACTTGACTTGGGTGTTGGAAACCAAATTTGGGTCTTCTGGTGGAACAGTACATGTTCTTAAGCACTGAGTCATTGATAGCATTTCCTGGAGGTTCTGCCCAACAGTTACCTAGCAACACTACAGCCAGGCAAAACCCTGGCTCACTCTAAAAAGACTGTGGTATCTCGCTGTCCCGCTGTCTCACTGTCTCACTGTCTCACTGTCTCCCCTCCCCTCCTCCCCTCTCCCTCCCTCTCCCCCTCTCCTTCTCCTTCTCCCTCTCCCCCTCCCTCCCCCTCTCTCTCTCCCCCTCCCTCCCTCCCTTCTTTCCCCCTCCCTCCCTCCCTCCCTCTCTCCCTTTCCCCTTCCCTCCCTCCCTTCTTTTCCCCCTCCCCCCTCCCTCCCTCCCTTTCTCTCTTTCCCCTTCCCTCCCTCCCTCCCTCCCTCCTTTTCCCCCTCCCTCCCTCCCTCCCTCCCTCCCTCCCTCCCTCCCTCCCTCCCTCTTTGTCTCTCTCTTGCCCTCTCTTCCCACCTGTCCCCAACCTGCTTCTTCCCCTCTTCCTTTTTTCATCTCTCCCCTCTCTTTCTGTCCTTCCTCTGTCTCTATCCCCTTCCCAGGTTCCATATAAACTTTCTTTTATATTAGGCATCTTTCATGACTTGATTGTTTAAGGGTACACCTTGGCAGGACCTATCAAGGCACCCCCTCAAGCCGCCATTTTATAAAACACAACAGTCATCTCGCCAGCCCATATTTATAATTCTTAAAAGGAATATTATTCAAACCAGAGTTGATGAACTGCAGGGCAGGATTAGCAACATATTTTTCAGGGACTATGCAAAATCAAAGTGGATGGTCCCTTGATCACTCATTATTAAGGGCTCATGACAGCAACACTGGGGCACCTGAGCAAATCAAGAGACTTTTCTGGACTTTCCTCCCCTGGGCCCTGGTGCAGCTACATAGTGAGCCTTGAGAAGAAGATGAAGGTTTTCTTCCATGGTTTTCATGATTAGCACCAGAGGGGACCTCAAAGGTCTATTAATATGTCTCTGAGTTGTACTTATAATTTGTAATGGGCAGGATGACATGTTGCGATGTATTGGATTTCTGTGCAGTTGAAAGAATCAGAATTAGAACCAAACCTTGTAATAGAATCTCTAATATATTAACTATCTGGTAACAAACATAAGAAAATTCAGATAGAAAAAAAAGGAAAATTTAGAAAAAATTTGGCCTATGTCTCTTCTGTATTACCAATATAATGAGAATATAATATAAATAAAAAATATTGCAGAATATATATAGGGTAATAGAGAGACTCATATTTTAGCAAAAAATAGATAAAACTGGGATGCGTATTAGTCAGGGTTAGTTAAGTACATAAATACCTTCCTATTGGTGGACAAGTCCATTTAAACATAAAAATATAAGACTGAAGTCTGTTTAGAGAGACAGAAATACGGCCCATAATGTTTGATTGTCTCATTGGCTTTGAACACAAAATCCTACATGGAATTCATGAATTATGTTCTGTTCATGAATTTTTTTTGACTGAATACCTTTGAGTAACTTATCATTACCCCTGCACCAGGAATAAATACTGAGAACCCAGACTCAGGACTGTTCTTTTCTTTCTGAGTGCCCACAGCACAACTCTGTCAAGTCAACCAAGGTAGGACACAATTGAATAGCCTGCAATTTTCTCTTCTGTCAATCACATTCCAGATGTGAGGACTTGAGGCAACACCCTGGTCACCTTGATCAGACAGAGGATTTTCGCCGGTTTCTGCTCTAGGCCCATTAATAAATCATTTCTTAAGGTATGGGCCACAAGCTTGAGCCCTGCTCCCCCTTTTAATGAGTTGCCTGATTTTTTTTTGTCTTTGAGTTCCAGAGCAAGCAACCTACTCCTCCATTCTTAAATTTCCATATAGTAACTTCTGTGTCCTGAGTAGCTTTGGGGAAACCTTACCCCAACATTTAAAAGTATTTTGCCTTTCGATAACTCAAGTATTCATAGAGAGAAATTAATTTTACTAATCTTTTAGCTGTGTTCTAATTATTAAAAAGAACATCAGAGAATTGTATCAAATTGAATAAAAGAATCAACCAGAGTAGCATAACAATATATGCTGAACTCTTTTGCCTAAAAAAGATTGATGATCTTTCATATCCTAATTTGTTTGTACACTTTGATTACATTAGAAGAAAATGACATTGCAACTTTATATTCTTTCTTTCATATTACCTTATAAGCTGTCCCTCCAAAAGTGCACCTAAGTTAGTATTTTGTTTCCTCTGACTTATCCTGTGGTGTGGTGGGCTCAACTGTACAGGCCCTTCCTTGGTGTGGTACTAGATAGATGTAATCACATGGCTACCTTCAGCTGGACATCATGCAGTGTGCCAAGGGCTCGGTGACCAGGCAATCCACATTCCCACACCTGGGAGGTATTGGCTATAACCTGGGCATTTGAACATCCTCCTTAAGGCTTCTTTCCCTTCACTGGTTTAGACTTGCTTCCTCACTGCCGGGAAGCTAACTTTCAACAAAACAAACCTGAAACTAACAAACCCCTGAAAGCTTGGATTCATACTGGTCTCCATAGCACTTTTATCTCTTCCTGTGTTTCAAAGCAAGTCATAGGGTGGAACCAGACTGCAGGGGAAGAAAATACACTTTACTATTGGGTGTGAAAGCAGGCATACTGGTGTAAAAATAGATCTATCATTTGATGTCTGTTTTAAAACATAGCCTTCCACCTCGTGTGGGGCCTACTAATGACAAAGTCACTGGAAAGACAACTGTATATATTGAAATAAAGAAGTATATTAGGGATAGAGAGATGCCCAGTGGTTAAGAGCACTTCCTGAATTGCCAGAGAACCTGAATTTGGTTCTCAGCACCTTCATGGTGGCTTTCAAACCTCTATACTCCAGTCCCAGGGTATAAAAAGTCCTCTTTTGGCCTCCATGGGAACCAGACATGCATGATGTACACATATATGCAAGCAGATGAAGTACTTATACATATAAAATAAAAATAAAATCTTTTCAATGAAGTATAAAGCATATGTAGGTAACAAGCTTTCTTAACAGTCCCAAAAAATTTCCTGCAAATTGTTTTCTTTTAGGGATCCAGCAAATTCATCCTTGAGTCACTAAGTGACTAGAAGCTCCAGTCTAGGTAATGGTATATCACTTTATCCCACTCACTGGAGGAAGAACAAAAAAATTTAAGTATCAGGAATATTTATTCAAATATATCAGTTCAAATAATGAATTAGATCTATATGGATCCATCCCTCCTAATTGAAACTACACAAAGCACAATATTACCAACAACAAACGTGCTAAGTCTTTGTCACTGGAGTTTTGCATGAAAAGTTAGTCATGTAATTCTTAGTTCTTAAAGATCCTTAAAGGAAAACTTGCTAGAAAATAAAGCTTATGCGGGTATTTATTTTCTCCTATGTTACAGGTTTTTTGTTTTGGTTTGGTTTGTCTTGTTTTTTTAACAGAAGGTTGTCTTTTCCAAAGAAGGCTAAGAAGGTTGTGATTGATCATTCAGGGCAATAAATTCCTAGGGTCAACTATCAAAATACGGAAGTGAGGGAGTTCCTGTGTCTCCAAATGACCAAGCAAATAAACTCGTGCAATCGGGCAGGGAATGTTATCACAAAGTTTCAAGAGCTGGTGATTAATGTTCTGTTTGACCACATCCCTGCTTACTTTCCCACAATACTCCTGTCTCGGCAGGTAACAGTGGTATTTAAGAGTCAGTATATAACAAACACTTAGACGATGTGAGATTGACAGTTACATTTTTGAATACAGATCACACTACTTCAATTTAATGTGTAGAGACTGTAGATGGGCTATGTGTCTATTGCTGATGTGTCTGTCTATCTAATATATATATATATATATATATGCATAATCCATCAAAAATAGTTAAAGTAAAGGGGAAAGTCTTTCCCTTAAATCTAGGTAAATCTCATGAAAGTACTCAAACTCGATTATAGAATTTTGCAGAAAGATAATAATCCTCATGTATTAAGTTCATCTCAGAATGCAAATGAATATATTTTAATTGAATTAGAAAACATGTTAAATTGGTAGCCATTAAACTGCTTCCCATCCCTGGTAGAGTCATGCTTTAATGTCTAGAAGCAGAACACTTCTAGAATGGGGTTCCCTGGTCTCCTTTCAGGAATGGTGGATTAGAACACATTTTCAGCTTCTTACGTCTTGACGTGGCTGTGAAGTATTCTAGTTTCTACTGTCTGTGTTAGGGAGGAATCGTAGCTCCCAAGACTAACTAGGAAAAGGAACTGAAGAAGTATAAAGGGAGGGGAGAGAACGTTTCAAAAAATGTCTTGCTTCTCAGTCTCTTCCAGCCTTCTTTTGTTCACAGCACACACCAAGTCAGAGTACTATATCTGTGTGTCCCTCTGAGTTCCAACATGCTCATAGAACCATCATACTAGAATTAACAAACCCATCCACACCATCCTGACCCCTTTGCCACTGTGTCTCTTCCCCAGTCCTTTTCACAAAACTCCCTTCCATCAAATTCTTTCATAATAAAGAAAAAAAATCTTTGTTTTGACGCTATTGCATGGGTTCTTTACAAAACGTGCATGTGTTTAAAAACTTGGCATACAAGATGAATATCGGGAAAAATTCAGTGTCCTATGAGATCCTTAAGCAAATTATAAAATGGGTTGTCTCTGTTAGATGTCCTCTCCCCAGCCTTCCTCTCAGGTCTGGAGGCAATGCTTTTTGAATCTGCAAACTCTTTGGTGCCTTTTTCCCCCCAACTTTGGCCATTATTTTCCCTGAAGATCCAACATTTGTCTCTAGAAAACAAAAGTGCTTTATCAGTCCCCTTGTTTCTACAATTGATATCATGTAAGAAGAAACTCATTTAAATTCATTCACATTAAAGAATGACTGGCTGATAGGCTCAAATACCCCTATAATTATTTTTATTTTAAAACAAGGAGCTTATTAACCTAAATTGCTCCCATTAGAGCAGCAGCTGGCATATAGGATGATGCTTCCTAAAGTTGTATCTGTGTATGAGAAACGAACTCTGTCACCCATTCTAATTACAACTCATTTTTTAGGTTATTTTTAAAAAGACAAGTTGGAATTAGAAAGGTTAAGTTACAACTTCTAAAAACACTTTAATATATGATTGCTCTTTCCATAGTCCATATGAAAGACTTTTGAGTTAGGATACCTTCTCATGATGCCTTGTTGGGATACCCTTGCACACATAGTAAGGCAAGCTGATCCTGAACATTTCCTTTGAACAAAATGATGACAACACTAAAAACAAACAAACAAACCTGTTGTTGTTTTTTTAAAAAAAAAATACTTTCTTCATCCTAGTTTTGAACAGCCCCCACCATCTTGGTGATTGACTTTCCCAAAGAATTTTGCTATGTTAAGAATGAACAGAGAGATTTATGAGAAGGGTGACATTTGATCACTGTGTTCATTTATTTTGTAAGGACAAATTCCAGCAAAGCCAGAACCAACTGACAGGTACCCAAGACCAGGCAGCTGCAGAAACATCCTCCACAAGGAGTCAGTCTTGCACCCGCCAGCAAAAGGCATTTGTCCTCACAGGAAGCTTAAGCCTGTAGCCTAATCTGTGGTTTGCCTTTGAAATCGTACTTGCCACTATGTCCTAAGTAAAATCAGACAGTAATTAAGGCAAGTATTCTGCCTACAAGAAAAGTAAGCTCCAGTTACAACCGGCAAGAACAATTTCTCCATTTTAATTGGCTGCATTAGCTATCCATCTACCTTACGTGATGAAAGGGTACCAAATGAGGAAACCCACTGTGGAGACTTCTGGTTATGGCTCCGGAAATTGCTGCTGCACTTACTTTAAATACAATTCCAAGCAGAGGGCAATTAATAGAAAGGATTGTGGCAGTAAAGCTTATTTTAGAATGGTACGATGAAATATGGGGTGGTGCTGGAATTTCTGAGTGAGGTGTTAGACTCACTGCAGAACTGGAAATGGCCTGCATCAGAGGAAACTTGACCAAAATTCAACTCAGGTAACCAGGAATCCAGTATTTTTACCATGCATTATTTGCCCATCAAGATTTGATGAAAGTAGGGGTAGAACAGGAAAGAGAGCTCAGGGGAGAAAGAAAGAGGACTTTGAAATAACCAAAATTCATTATATAAAGGTATGAAATTCTCAGTAAATTTTTAAAGGATGCTTGCTACTAAATACCTGACAGAAAAGCTTTAAAAGAACCGTCATAGAAGCAGGGTGTGGAGAAAGAGGATAGGGGGGTTGTGGATGGGAAACTGGGAAAGGGGATAACATGTGAAATGTAAATAAAGAAAATATCCAATAAAAAAAAGATTGGAGATCTTTAAATTGAGTTACTGCTAGTTATCCTAATCCATTACCTTGTTTCTTTCCAGCATTGCCACATTTCCATAGTAGACAATCTTGGTTTTTAGAAATGATGATATCTAATATTTGAAAAGAAAAAAGATATGATTTTCATTATGATAGGCAACCTAGTGATGCATAAGATTTAAATTTAATCTGAAAACTATAAATGGCAAAATCTTCCTATTAGGTTGACTAAATGGTCATCAAATGGTTCCAAACTTGGGAACTACACTGCTCTTACCTAAAATATGGCAACTGACTCTTGACTGTAAAGGTATCCAGAGTGGGTTTCAGACTCTTCAACTAACCTTTGGACATACCCACATCATAACTTCATGCCATATGTTTTAATGTTACAATTTAAAAGCAGTTTCTTAAGTTGTCATTTGTATGAAGGAGACATTAACCCAGCCAAAAACTTAGTCAAATTCTTAATACAGCTCATATTCTGATTCAGTTCTCTATGGGGTAAGATTTAAGATTACCCATTCATTTCAACATGTAAAATGAGAAGATACTGATATTTGATGCATCCATGTGGAAATAAATGAAAAAATAAACGAGAAAATATAAATAATCTACTTTTATATGAAGTTTTCATGAGACTGGTCCTGTAACTTGCTTTGAGACTGGCTGCTTTTGTCATGTCATATAGCATGTTGCAAAGAAAATCACATGGGTTAAGGTGGAAAGCATCTTCTAGATTGCTCTTAATAAAACACAGCATGTAGACTACAAATTTGCAATGGATACACTGGTCGCTCTGGGTATGCAGGTAGAAACTGTCTTTCTTGGTGGCAGGAAGATTCTATTTCCATTTTCTTCCTAGGAGACTCATTTGCATGGTCTCTTATCATTGCTCATGCTGTGATTTTTCTCCTGGGCTTCAGTATGCCTTCCATCATTCTGTCGACTCTCAAGACTCTGAACGTATTCAGTGGATCTAATCCAGAGAAATATTCTTGCCTTTGTTAGCCATGATCTGGCTGTTTTGGTATTTCAAGTGTAACTTAGGTAGTTAGAATATGCTATTTGAAGAAAATAAAAGTCATTTGCTTATGAGACTGCCAAGCAACTACTCTCCTAAGTGCAGACTGCTCACTCAGGCCATTATTATAAATCTATTGTTGGCACAGTGAAGACTCTGCCCTCTGTGCGCCTTCCTGTGGGTAGATGTGCTAACAGTTTGAACTTTCTTTGTTAACCCAGCAAGTCACAGAGAGATTTTGTTTAAAGAGCCGAATTCCATAGGAGGTTTCATCTCTACTTTACTAATTACCTCAAAGACATGTAAGCTTTACTGCCAAATGTGGGAACAGCTTATAGTAAGTCATTCTTTCAAAGTTTTTCAAAGCATGTTCAATACTCCCAAGTCATTTGATCTTCAAAGCAACTCTGTTCTATTCCCACTTCATATGTGAAGAGTGAAATTCAGTGAAGAAATAAGACTTGCCCACAGTTGCAAAGTTAGAAAGAACCAGCCTGTAGGAGAGCACAGGGCTCTGACACAGTACAAAGCTTTTCTCATTCTGTACCCCCTACCCTGCACCCCTGCGCCTCTTCTCCCTAAACACGTGACTCTTCCCATCTTCAGAGAATATCAAATTCATATGACCCTACACATTAGCTTTTAATTTTATGCACATCTTCCACAGAACCCTTTAGGGTTATTCTTTCCAGCATGTAGTAGTTGATTGCACACAGGGTTCTGAGCACAATTACTGCCTAGTACTCAGGAGTTTCCAAGAGCTAAGATTCCTTCCTGAAATGAGTTCCCCAGATGCCTTCAATACAGGACTGAATGGAGTGAAGTGTAAATAGACCTGCATTCTGTCTTTTTAGGGTCAGATTTAGATCTATCAGTAACTCCTGGGTGCCTAATGTATTCTACACATTCCGTTATATGCTGATGATGTTACAAATGACATGTTTAATCCAAAGTAGCTTTGGTAGGACTCAACTCCTCAATTCCTGACATAGCCCCAGAGTTTTGTTCCCTTTTTTCAGGAAGGGAAGTGTGCTTTGAAGCAAATTTCCTGAAAGCTCAAGTTTACTGATGGCAGCATTTATAAATCCAATAAATACAGTTCAGATGTTTTGGTGTTGATCTCTTTAGTCCTGTCTTATCTGTAAGCTGCAGGGATCAGGAGCACCATGGCAGAGGGTGGAGAGGCACATGGCCTGTCAGGGCAGCCTGCTTGATGATGCAGCCCGTGGCTCAAAGAAAACGCCTCCTCTATTCCCATCACAGATAAAAGAATCTTATGTAGTATGGCTCATTATTTTTACCTCTTTGCCTTGAAAATATTTATCAAATAAAAGAGTACATATTGTAGTGGTTAAGAAAAAAATATAAACTTTCAGTAGTAATTTAAGAATTATTATAAAATATATGTTATTTTTTTCATATGTGTATAAACTATTTATTGACAGCAAAGGCCCAGACTCATTTCTTCTTGGATATGCCCACAGTACATTTCTGGCAACCAGTAGTCTCATCTTGCACAGAAGACCTCAAAAGTAGCACAGGCCCCTGTGGGCTTAATGTGTTTCAGTCAATTCAAGTCCTCGCCCAGTTTGTTGCCTAGACCATTGGCCAGAACCTGACTGTGCTTTCAATCCTTTACATCCTTCTATCTGCTCAAGAACTAGTCTGGGTTCTTTTACTGTAGTGATTTAAGCTGTATCAGTGTTTGTTTTATGAACTTGTATACCCATGTGTTTGGTATATAGATGTTAAGAATTACAATGCCCTCATGGTAGATTTTTTTTCCTTTGACGTGCATAGTCTTTCATTATCATTTTGGATTATTTTTGCCTTGAAGTCTATTTTGTCAGATATTAAAATGGCTATATCATCTTGCTTCTTAGGTCCACTTGCTTGGAATACCTTTTGTAATCCTTTCACCCTGACGTGATGTTTATCCTTGTTGTTACCTGGCATTACAAAGCCATGTCTCTATCTCAATTTCTGTTAGGTTTGTCTCCTGCCTAAACTATACGGAAACCACAAAATGTTAGCATTCCAGAAAACCTCTTGCTAACATAGGAAACAAAACAGTAGATATTAAACAAACCAGAAAGAACTTTAAGAGTTATAAAAACAGAGTCTTATCTTTAGGGAAAAAAAAATGATTGTAAAACATTGGAGCCTAAAAATTTAGAAGGCTATCTACTGTTTCAAGCAGTGATCTTTCTCCATGAACATTTCTATGAATTTTTAAAATCAACAGCTTTGGTGTTATTTGTATGTTCTCCTAGCTGGGCTGCCTTGTCTGGCCTCAGTGGGAGAGGCTACACCTACCCTCACAGAGACTTGATATGCCAGGGTTAGGGGATACCCAGGGAGCACCACTCAATCAGAGGAAAAGGGGATAGGAGAAAGGGGAAGAAGCACTGTGAGAAGGGTGACGATGAGGCGGGCAGTGAGCAGGGTGTAAAATGAATAAATAAAAAATAATAATAATAATAATAAATGTTACAAAATTTAAAAAGATTCACAGCTTTAGTTGCTCAGCTCTGCGTATGATAATTGGATGGGAAGTTTTCATGGGTATGTGTAGGGTGGAGTACTTGAGTCCTGCTGTCAGAAAATTGTGGCTTAATTACTTTGTAGTAGCTTTGCAGCTCTTGGTCTTGCATCCTAGATAATACTAATGAGTATTTAGAGCTAAAAGCCATGGATTCGATGCAGGCTTTCTTTCATAGTTTAAATTCTCATGCTTATCCCTCTGTGCAATAGGTCTATGTTCATAGTGCTTTCTTCTCTACTTGCCTTAGGACCTTAATTTCCTAGTGGTCATTATCAATATGCTGGTAACTCTTCTTCCCATTGGTTGTAAATGGACTATCCATTTCTTGCACTTCATGAATTTCTATTCCTCCAATTTTGCTGATTCCTCCCATTGAGGACATGGATCCTTTGGTGTCAATTTCTTCAAAGTATGTGTGTAAATGTAAAGTAAGTCCTGTCTGAAGCATTCTGTTGTTTACTTTCCATAAATGACGTAATGCACGTTAAGCATCTTCCAGAGGCTACCCTGAGAACTCAGTTGGTTTCCTTGACTGTTCCACTTGGTGTTTTCAGTCTTGACTGCTATGAAAATAGTTTTTTCCTGGGAATCATCACATTCTGTCTTAGTTACTTCTCTAATGAGGTGATAGATAGACTATGATCAAGGCAACTTATAAAGAAGTTTAGTGGGGACTTGCTTACTGTTTCAGAGATCAGAGCTCACAACCATTAAGGTTGGAGATCACAGCAACAGAAAGGCAGGACTGAAACTGAAGCAATACCTGAGATCTTTCAACCATGAGGCAGAGAGAGAGAGAGAGAGAGAGAGAGAGAGAGAGAGAGAGAGACAGACAGAGAAAACTGGAATGACATAATGGCATGGACTTTGGAAACCTCAAAGCCCAGTCCCAAAGACATACCTCCTTCAATAAAGCCATAAGTATTTCCTCCAGAAAAGCCATACCTTCTCCAACAAGGTCACACCCCTTAATCCTTTCCCAACAGTTCTACCAACTTGAGACTAAGCATTCAAATATATGAATCAACGGGGGCCATGTTCTTTCAAACCATCACATTCCCCATCCTTACTTTAGATCTAAGATGACATAGATAGATAGATGATAGAAAGATATATTGATGATAGATATAGATATAAATAGAGAGATCAAATGTGAGAGAAGGCAAAGTTAGTTGGTAGTAAGAGTAACTTGTATGGGTGTGTCTGTTTGTGTGTACATGCATACATATCCATATGTGATTCTGTATGGGCATGTGGATGCCAGATGTCAACCTGAGAATCCTGTTTTTCTATATTGTCTTTTGAGAGAGGGTTTCTCACCTGTCTGGAACTTGCTAATGAGGGAAGACTAGCTGGCCAGTAATCTCCATAAATCCATGTCTTTACCTCTCCAGCATCAGAATTAAAAGAGTATGTCACAACCTCTGACTCTTTTACATGGGTTCTGGGGAACTGAAGTTGTGTTTCCATATTTTTAAGGAAAGCACTATAATGACTGAATTGTCACCCAAGCCCAATAATAGAAACTATTACATGTATGGGTTTTTTTTTTCATATTTATGGTCTGCCATTTCAAAACTCCAATATCCTTATATTATATTTAAGAATAAGAAAGTGTTAGAGATAAAAGTTAATGCTTATAGGTGAAAGTAAAAGAAAAGAGAACTCTTACAGTCGCCTACAGGAAATTGAAATAGACTAACCAGTTCTTGACTCTGGATAGAAAGTGATGCACACTAAAATGAGCTCTGAACAGAAAAGCACTTAAAAGAAAATGTTGCTTCTCAAGTGCCCTGGCCTTTGTTCTCAAATATAGCGTGATCTGCGTGACAACATTTATCATCCAGGATCTGCCCTATCCTTGTCACAGCTCTGCTTCTGGAACTGGGGTGGATCATAAGAAACTTGAAGATATGTTCATGGAGATTTAACCAAACAGAACCAAATATGTTGCTACACAATTGCAAAGCAGTTGATTGGTTTCTTTCCTCATATACTGATTAACTTTTTATAATTATAATATCCTAAAGCATATGACATTTTACTTTAAGAAACATGACTTAAATTAGTCCCTGCATACCAATATTTTCCTCCTATGCCTGATTCTCATGAAGGCCCAGATGGAATATCTTCAGAATAAACGACATCGTCTAAAGGATATTTAATGTATTCCCCTAGTAATAGAGATAAACAATTTTTGAACTAGAAAGGGACGGATGAAAGATATAATGTCCTAAAATAAGAGCTGTTTTGCAGAAGTCATTAAGACATTTGCAGCCTGATTAAATGAAGCGGGTCAATTTCATTACTTCTTTAGAAAGGGAATGAAAAAGCAGCTGCCTTATCAATATTTTTGAAAGCTTGGTACAGATATATGCATTCACAAGTTGACTTCAAATTAGCCCAGGTAATTCATTTAAGAATCAGAGGTGAATATTGGTCTCTTTCCAAACTTAACAAGCAAACTGTCATTTAAGTAGATAGATGTTATTTTTCTTCTATAAAACACCCTATTATATTATTATTTATTATTATTTGTCATTCAATACTTGATTTCCTTTCTTATTTCCAAACTTTTTAAAGAATAAAAAACTACAAACTTGCTTAAGCTAAGTGTGGTTTGGTTGGGCTTACTTAGTCAGCTAGCTATATAATAGTTTAGTTATTTGAGACAGGATCTCACCTTGTCCAATTCTGGCTCAGAACTCTCTATGTATACCAAGCTGGCTCTAACTCATAGATCAGTCTGCTCTGCTCTGCCTCTGCTCTCCCTATGCCTCTGCCTCTGGCCTCTGCTCACTGCCTCTCTCTGCCTCTGCTCTGCCTCTGCCTCTGCCTCTGCCTCTGCCTCTGCCTCTGCCTCTGCCTCTGCCTCTGCCTCTGCCTCTGCCTCTGCCTCTGCCTCTGCCTCTGCCTCTGCCTCTGCCTCTGCCGCCTCTGCCTCTGCCTCTGCCTCTGCCTCTGCCTCTGCCTCTGCCTCTGCCTCTGCCTCTCTCCTCTGCCTCTCTGCCTCTCTCTGCCTCTCTCTGACTCTCTCTGCCTCTCTGCCTCTCTCTCTGCCTCTCTGCCTCTCTCTCTGCCTCTCTGCCTCTCTCTCTCTGCCTCTCTCTCTACCTCTCTGCCTCTCTCTCTGCCTCTCTGTCTCTCTTTCTGCCTTTCTGCCTCTCTGCCTCTCTCTCTGCCTTCTCTGCCTCTCTGCCTCTCTCTCTGCCTCTCTGTCTCTTCTGCCTCTCTGCCTCTCTGCCTCTCTGACTCTCTGACTCTCTGACTCTGCTTCTGAAATAAATGATGAGAACCATTATACTTAGTGACATTGCAGGTAAAGTTCTAGTCCATAGTGCCTATTGCAACTTCATAGACATTCATTGAGTTACATGGATTTTAGTTCTTGTTAATTTTGAGGTGTGATGTTTTTAATACTTGAAAGGTTTTTTTTTTAATAAATAAATAAATAAATAAAAACTTTACAAAGAAATTTAAATGGAGGATTTTTTTATGTTTTTTTTAAAGGCTGTGTGCTGTCATTATGACTAGGGAGGTATCTGAAACTAATGTGTCATGTGACTTGTGCAAAAAAGTGTGCTCAAAGAGTCCCAGATGTTTCATTCTGTAATCTGCAGTGGCAGCCCAGGGATCAAATAAGTTTATGTTGCTTCTTTTTCTGGTAACTTTGAGAAAACTCCGTCACAGAACCCTGAGAAGGCAAAGAAATGAAAACCTTCAAGTGGTGAAAACACACTTAGGGAAGACTGTGGAGAGTCATAAATGTAACACTCCTCTACCCCTCCACCTAACTCCAGCGTTCTCTCACAGTTGGCGTTCATTTGATTGCAGCCCTCAGAGAGTGTTACAAAAACAGTGTCAGTGGCCACTGTGGCCTACACCTCACAAAGAGGAGGGGTCATGGCTGCATAAATAAACACTGTAACAGTGGACCTGGGCAGTTTTCTGGTCTTGTGGGTGCCTAGAGCAAACTGATTTAGACCACACAGAACTCCCAACATTTTAAAACAGCAAACCACAGCATGGTGTCCATTCGAAACCCCTCACCGCAGCACAGTTGACTGACTAACCAAAATATTCAGCCCACTTAGAAAAAAATCACTAGAAACAACCCTGACATCCTACTACAGGAGTGGATTCTAGAACACTGAAAGCTCAACCTACGAGTTGTGTCTACCAATGTCAAAAGTGTTAACAATTTAGCTGTAAAAGAAAAACATATACAGAGAAATACACTAATTAAATTTTAATTTTAAATTAAAATAAATCAATAGAGTAAACGTATTCTGCTTATTTTGTCTTTTCCCGAATTTTAAAATTAAAATCTTCAATTCTCTGAAATGATAGTGGTTAAGAGTTCTATTTTAAAACTGAATGTATGTTTCTGTGCTGCTTTGCGTTCTATTCTTTGCTTTCACAAGCCTGCAAAAGATTTCACAAAACTTTTTAGAAACTTTTCTGAGCTAGGATGTTGAATACTATGGAGACTTTCTTTCTTTAAAGATATGCAGAAGAAATTAAGCTTTCCCTGTCCTCTGCAATGCAAACATAGAAGTCAATCATCATCACTCACCATTAGGCTTGAAGATGTGGGCCATCTATTCTTGGTTTGTATTTTTGGATTTTGCCTCACACCCACTGTTCTACTCTGATTTCATAGGCTTAGAGGAAAACACAATTTGTTAATTTCAAAAGGAATTTTAAATACCCAATTTTTAAAAGCAGTTATAGTTAAGTTCTAAGCAACTATAACATAGAACACTATTATTATATTTAGACTTTCCCTTTAGGAATAATGCCTTCATATATGTAACTCAGATTTGCTACATTCTAATTCTTCTACAGCTACAGTAGAAAATCAAAGAGTTTTCATGGATTTCTCCTCAAAATGGCAACTATTTCAACTTGAAAAGTAACAGAATTAATATCTTCAAGTAGCAACAGAGAATGCTTTGACATGCAGTAAAACCTGAATGTGAATTCTGTGGCATTGTCTTCAAAACACAACTGAATTATTTTCCTTGCTTATAACATAAAACCAAAAGTAGCAATTTGTGTATTGATGGAAGTACACATTATAACAGGTTTGAAAGATTCCATTTAATGCCTAGTATATAGACAGTATTCAATACCTTACTAAATAACTTGATGAAGTTTATGATTCATATAAGTAGCAGAGCTGAGAGCTACAGCCTCTGCTTAACAGTCTGTGATCCTTGTAATATAACAAGGCTAAATGGTTCATTGAGCAGTCTCAACTCACTGAGGCATAAACGTGACATTGGTGTGTTTTTCCATTTATTGCCTTTAAATATTATGTCAAATTCTTTTCTTCACTGCCTTCAAGTTATTCAGGGCAGATCCACGATGTTAGACCCAAAGACATAAAAATATATGGGCAAATTTGGAGTGGCCTGTTTGAGATACCAATATATTCTTTTCAATTGTGACCTTGCAGTCTCTCTATGACCATATCAGTATTACGAGGCCCACTTTTATAGCCACACTGTGAAAAATCTATAGCTTGAGTAGCATGTTGTCCAAGAGTAAAGACATTGGGCAATGCTCTGAAAATGGAGAATAATTTGAATAGTTGTGCCATATTCCTGCCATGTCGCACAGATTCTACTTATTTTCCTTCTCAAAAAATGCAAAGAAGAGGCCTACTCAAATACTATGCAATCAATTATGACAGATGTGGAGATTAATGTAAACCATGCTTTTATCTGTTGCTGTGGATCAGGAATCTATGATCTAGACTCACCTTCTGCTGAGGTCAAAGCCCCATTCAGAAATCAGTGAGGGTTACAGCACTACCTGAGACTAAGCTGAAGTTGAAAAGTATCCCTTTATTCCTGTAGTCTAGATTATCACAGCTCCATGACAACAGTGTTCATTCCTTTAGTATCAGCCTTCACAGGGGCTTCTTACAGCTCACATACCTGATCTCTTTGAAAACCAACAACTGAATGATTCCAGCATCCAAAGTATTAAAGATCAAGTGGCATGAATTCCATTTGTAGAATTATAAGGCATCCACTAGCTTTCTGATAGTCCACTGTTCACAAGCAAATCACAGGATGAACATGAGTCACATGCAATGAACAAACTCTACAAAGAAATACAACATCAGGATCGGTGCTCATGGTTAATACTCTAGAATCTATTGGTCAAGCCCTATATTTTTATATTAGCTACAGTCATAATTAATATATATTAATTTCTAAAGAACTTTGGGAATCAAAATGATAAGCCAGAATTTAACAACATCTTAATTAAACTATATTTAAAAAGGGTTTGGGAGGATTGGGAACCAAGGAAGGGCAGGGACTAGGAACATAAAAACTAAGTTTACGCCGGGCAGTGGTGGTGCATGCCTTTAATCCCAGCATTTGGGAGGCAGAGGCAGGTGGATTTCTGAGTTCCAGGCCAGCCTGGTCTACAGAATGAGTTCCAGGACAGCCAGGGCTAAAGAGAGAAACCCTGTCTTGAAAAACCAAAAAAAAAAAAAAAAAACCCCCCAAAAAACAAAAAACTAAGTTTACAACCTTATTAATATTTGCCTCTGTCCCTGTTATAAACTGAATATGGGATGTTCTCCAGAGGCTCATGTGCTAAGGCTTGGTGTCCAGCTTCTGTCACCATTAGTAGGTAGATCCTAGTTGGAAGAACTAGAATATGGAGGATGGATATTTTAGGGTAACTTGGCTCTAATCGCATTGTTCTCTGTTTCCTGTTAGCTACGTGGTAAAGAGCTTTCTTCTCCTGCATGTTCTTGTTTTCCTCAAAAGCATAGGTCCAAGCATCTGTGGCTGAATTATATTCTCTTGTAAAAGATAAAGATCTGTCTTAAAGGCATTGTGAAACCTGTAAGACCCTTCACTAGAAATGTTTGGGATTTAGCAGAATTAGCAATGCATGACTGAGAGAGTCAGTGTAGTTTAGATCAGTACCATATGCCCATGACTGGCTGTGAAATACATCCATGGCATTGTCCAAGTAAGGGATAGAGCCAGCATCAGATGGAGCTATTGATTAAACCAAAAAACAAACATACAAAAGAAAATGTAGGAATTCTCAGCATTGTTGAAAAAATATATTTATATATAATTTTCTATATCAACAACATCTCCCTTTTGGTGTCTATATGCAAAATACTCTTGTTTTCCATAAGACATTTTTATGTACTCTACCTCTTCACATCTCCATAATCTCCATTCTGACACAATCCTTTGTTGACCTGGTGGTCCTTGGAACCCCTTGTGCTGCTAAGAGAGTATTCATGGTATGAGGATATTTGAAAACCCACAGCTTACCTAGTTGTACGGATAGATTCTTATTTCTGCTGATAGAGCATCTTGATATGTCCTTTAGATAGTTGCATTTTGCCAATTACTGTACATATTTAAATGAAATGGGAAGCTAGTTCAAAAGGGCTTGCTTGAAGCCCTTTGTCAATAAGTAAAACCACAAATCAAAATTACTGATGGACCAGTGCACCAACTTTTGTTTCAGAAAACAAGTGCTCTGTAAAACAAATGCTCTGTATTTTGTGAGGTATTACCTTGTTTAATTTCAAATAAATTTTGAATAATTTTCTTGCCTTGTTTTTTAAACTTTTGGCCACCAGTCATTCTGTCATTAAAACAAAAAGGCTTTTAATATTAAGTGCAAATTCTCTGCCTCACCCATTAATTTGTATAAAATTGTTGATATAAAAATTACACTAATATTGTTACTATAACTTTTTCAAAATGAAGACATTCCATGAACATATTAGACTTTAAGAAAATTATATTTGAAAACCATAACAATGCAACATATGAAGATGAAAAGATTGGAATTTCTTTCCATTTTTAGTATTTCTCTTTGCTTAAAGCAAAACATCTTAAATACTGTGCTTTTAATTTGTATAGCTTTAAATTCTACTTTTAGCATTTCAGCTCTGACTTTTATGTCAACTCTGAATAATTCATTTTCCAAAGAAAAGCGTTACCTACAAAATAGACAGCTGAAGGAAGTCAGAAGATGCTGGTTGTCTGGTTTTCTTTTCCATCTTCTGCTTCCTACCTTATACGAAGACTACAGACTGTGTGGAGAAGGCTTCTGTGGAGGACCATACACACAGAATCTAGATTCTATTACTCTGAAATTATGAATTAAAATATCTTACACACTTTCTGCCTAGGTATCTCATAAAATGGAGCAGAATTCTACAATGCTATCTTCATGGATAACAAACTGTCTTTTAAAATATCTCACTCTGGAACATGACTAGTAAACTATAAGCAACCAGGAACCTGGAAAACATTATCATTCCTACCAGGCTTGATTTCCACACAAATACATTTTACTCTGAACTGCATGTCAACAACTTAAGATTAAAAAGGAAAGTCAATCGCAAGACACCATATTCTGGTAACAGTTTAAGAGAAGAGTGTAGGGTGAGGGTGGGGAAGAAATGACACATAACCTAAATTCCTAACTACCTCCAAAGAGAAGAGGGTAAAACACCATAATGTGGGTGTGCAAAACTGTCTCTTCCAGATATTCAGGGAGTCATGTTCTGGGTCTAGAAGGACCTGTTACATAAAGACCCTAATGGTCCACACCCACATAACTTTATACTACAACAGAAATTAAATGTATGCTTAGATGGATTGTGAGCTGATTGATGTGAAAGATAAAAATTGTACATGCATACTAATATATATGTACATGCAGGAAATGTGTGTGTGTGTGTGTGTGTGTGTGTGTGTGTATGGATGAATGGATATCAGTTTTCCTGTTGCAGAATGGTAGACTGTAAAACAATCTTGCATTTGTTCTTTTTCAAAAACAAAGTAAATAAACTAAATATCCCAGGCTCCTTTCTAATTTTTGTGTTTATTTTGAATGCATTCTTCCCAAATAAGTTTAACAAATGCTAATGTTTATATCTATATCCTTTGTGTCTTAATATCTCTATTTCTATGTAAATGCATGTATCTGTACATAAAATAAGTAGGTTTTTTGAATAATTAAAGTAAATTTTACATATTGAAGGGGGATCCAATTCTATCTAATTGTTCTTATTAGTTCTTGGAAAAAATACCTTATATAATTACAGTTAGGAGATCTGCAATATTTTCAGGAAATTCTGTGTGTATGAAATGCAAATCATAAACATCTGTGATCTTGCCACCCCAAGACTGTTTTCCCAAGGAACTGCAGCTCCTCTCAACTAACCACCTCATGATTACTACAAGAGTTTCAAAATCTTCACATGATCCCAACACTCAGGCCACAGTTTATTCATTTAGGGATGAGAGCCAGCCACAGGTTGAATCTATTAGTCTATCCCCAGATTTTTAGAACTTTAAACTCCTAGCCAAAGTCAAGTGGGCTTTTTACTGCCATCTGAAATAAAAGTCAGTTTGCACTGGATGAGACTAAATCCAACATGTGTCATAAAGAAAGAAGCTAAAAGCTTGTTCTTGGCTTCTACTCTTCCAGCCTTGGCTGTGTCCCTATACCTTTTAAAGCGTAAGCTTAACCCTTCCTTAGATTCTATCAGGAAATAAGTTTCTCCTTAACAAAATGTAGAGGAGGCGCTTTTCCTTCACAGACTGGAAGGATAGTAAGAGAGTGCCAGTTTCCACTTGGAAACACCTTTCCTAACATTTTGTCACTTTAGCTTTTGAAGTGAAGCCTCAGTGACCATTCAGATAGGAAGTCTCTCAAACTGCAAAGCATGAGTTAATTTGATTTCTCTGTGGACCAACTTTGAGCTGTCACTGTACTTCCTGCTGCCACTTGGTACTGGAATTACGTTTGTTTTTACCTTAGCTTGTCTAGAGTCATCAGGCCATGGAACGTATCCTGTGCTCACCACTGTTTCTCTAATACATATAGAGCTTGCTCCCAGGAATACAAAAGACAATGGCAAATTATTGAACGTAAGAAACAATTGGGAATGAAAAATGGGCATTTGACTCATATCTATTTCTTTTAAAAGGTGATTAAGACTTTTAACTGAGGATTTCTAAATAACTTATTAGTGGGTATGCATATGTGTAGATGTCTGTAGGTATGTTTTTGCAGAAGTATGTCATCATGCTAAATATGTGGAAGTCAGAGGACAAGTGTCAGGGATCAGTGCCCCTTCTACCACATGATTCCAGGGATAGAGCTCGGGTGGTGAGGCTTGTGTGGCAAATGCTATGATGAGATTACTGAGACATCTAGAGAGCCTTCATTTTTAAAACTTTATCCATCATCTTAATTTAAATAAAAGCTGTCAACCTGGTCTATATTATATTGTCAGAACACTAATTTCATGTATATTAGTGTTAAATCATATTTGTAACATGTCTCTTTATAGCATTTGCATATGTATATGTAGAATATATGTATATGGTGTATATGTAGACTATATGTATATGATGGATATGTATATGTATGTATATGATGCCGCAGCACTTAGTTCATATTCCATCTCATCATGCTCCCTATCTGTGCTCCTTCCTATGCATCCCTCTCTTCCTAATGTCTCCTTCTTCCCACTAAATATCCTCCTTGACTTATATAATATATAACAATATATATATATAATATATATATATATATATTATATAGTCATTTTGTACACTAATATGTTTAAGTCCAGATTCTACTTAAATTACTATCATTTCAAAAAAATATTACTACTGAACAGGATGATAACAGAATTTAACAGTAAAATAGTTTTGGCTTCCATTCTTGAAATCCTCAAAGTGACTCTGAACAAGACATGAGTAGCAAGAATTCACATTTTCGCTGACTGTAAAGCAAAACATAGTATGTGTCTACTAGCTATCAGAAACTAACTCAAAAAGGAAAGTTGAATGATTTATACTCCAAGAAAAACAATAGTTTTTTTTTTTTAATAAATTGAACAAATTATATTCGGCCATGTGAGATTAAAAGTTGTTCTCAGCACCCAGAAGAAATGGTCCCTTCCTGTGAACAGTTTGTCTTGATCAAGAGCCAAGGAAAACATTTGTACTTAAAATACTTACCAAAAAAATAAAATACTTACCTCCAATATTTCACATTTTAGAACCTTCAGTTTCTAAATGAATAGTGCTTTGTTTTGTTTTGTTGTTTGGTTGGTTGGTTGATTTGGGGGGTTCTACTGATATATTTGTGCGTGTGTGTGTCTGTGTGTATGGTGTGTGTGTGATATTCATGGAAATATCTTTCAAAAAATTGGTTGTAATAGGATGTCTCCAGCTGCAGAACCTTTAAAAGGATTGATTTGCGTTGACTAGCATGCAGATATTTATAAACAAAGGAATTTGGTTTCACTGCTCACTGGTTAGTTATTGATTACTCACAAAATGCAGCTGGATATTGCAGATTTTTGGTGATGAACGGATGCACTGATGCTTCAAATGCAACACACTGCATTAGAAAATTCACCATGTGGGTTAAATAGAGATTATCAATATTTATTTGCAGTAACCTAAACAGTAAGCCTTTCACTTCAGTGGCTCTAAAACCAGGACTTATATATACATTGCTTGCCTCCTGCCAGTTTCCATAGGGACATTATAAAAATGTTAATTCAGTCTATAAATCATGTTAATATATTTTGAAAATCGAATTGTATATGTCACTGTAATGTAGGTCTATGTGGCCAATTTGCACTGGATGGATTTTAAATCTAACGCTAAAGCAGTGAATAAAGAGGTCTTTTCTGTTTATTTAACTTTCCTTGAGAAAAAAAAAAAAAGAAAATATGATACTGGTTTTGCTGGGCAGCACTAAACAAATGGCAGAGGGTGCTTTTGTGAATTAGTAACTCCTTCTTTTGTCATTTCTCAGAGTAAGACTAGTTCTTGGCAAGAGTCCATGTTTCTATCAGCAGCAGATGAGTAGGAATTTCTGGATCATTATTGCGTATGAGCTATTACTGAGCCGTTCCTTCCCTCCTTTCCCTTCTTGTCCATCATTCCTTGTCAGGGACCATTGGAATTCATCTCACCAAGCACTCATCTGTTTCTAGAATAGCCAATAATACGAAGTCCAAGACTCCTAGGTCACTGTCACCTTTAATCACATGGATTCTAATCAAAGTTGACTTCTGTTTCCTTGTCCAAGTCATCACTGAGGTTTCCTCAGCTACTGAGAAATTCTATGATATGCTTTCTGGCACTCAAGACCCAATATTAACAAAAAACTTTCCAACTTAAATTCTCCAGAACATCCCCATCCTTTTTTCTTTTCTTCTTTTCTTCCTTTCTTTCTTCCTTCCTTTCTTTCTTTCTTCCTTCCTTTCTTTCTTTCTTTCTTTCCTTCCTTCCTTCCTTCCTTCCTTCCTTCTTTCTTTCTTTCTTTCTTTCTTTCTTTCTTTCTTTCTTTCTTTCTTTCTTTCTTTCTCTCTCTCTCTTTCTTTCTTTCTTTCTTTCTTAATTCTTTCTTTCTTTTTTCTTTCTTTCTCCCTTCTCTCTATCTCTCTCTCTCTGTCTCTCTCTCTTTCTCTCTGTCTCTCTCTCTCTGTCCTCTCTCTCTTTCTTTCTTTCTATCTTTATCTCTCTGAGAAAAAAACAGTTCCTCACTGTGGGTAGAGGTATGATTTATATAACATTATTAAAAATGTTTTTTTTTTGCTGTTATTGTTGTTGGGTTTGGTTGGTTGATTGGTTGGTTTTTTTCCTAGTGTCATCTGTAGAGGACACAATGGCTGCAGTGTCCTTATGACTACCTCAAATGTGAAGGCCCTTCATTGTGGTGCATGATCTGCCCCAGCAACCACAACTCATCCACGCATTACTCCTTGAGAACTGTAGGTCTTTTGTTCGTTGTCAAGCATTTCCTTGTTACTACTCTCCTAATTTTGTATTGTGGTAGATTCAAAGATCATGCCTATTATTATCCTGAACCGTGAGTTATTTGACCTTTTTCTAGTGGTCCTTTATCCCATCATAGCCAATAAACATCATCACTTCTTTGAACTTTTCATTACCAATAATAAAACTGTTCTGTAAGTTTAATCTTGAAGTGCAAACTAAAACAATCTTCTCAGAATTTACATGGCGTACTCCAATTGTAACATTCCTTTATTATCAGTCTCCAGTACAATTTCACATCACTCTCATCCATGTTGGCCATCTTTTCACATGTTAATTAGGTCAGTCGGAATCCTCTCCTGTATATATTCTCAATTTTCTTTCTCCTCTTCAACAAATTATTTTTTATTTCTTAACCCCATTTAAATCCAGCCTTATACAATATATACTGGAGCTCTGGTGGTAAACATATTAAAGCAAAATCAAACTATTCCACCCAATAAAAAAATTAAATGAAATTAAATCAAAGAGTACACTTGTTGTGGGAAAGTGGGCTCTTCTAAATATGGTTACTCATCTTTAGCACTTTCAGAAAAATCACAGGACACTTAGCTTATTCTATCGTCTTATCTATTCTGCCTTCATGAAATCTACATTTCTTGAATCTGACATTTACTGAATAATTTTGTATTCTAATTTGGGTTCTTCAGAGGAGTGTGTGTGTGTGTGTTTGTCTGTCTATAAGAATTTATTCATGTGATTATAAAGTTTAATAAGTCCAAACTCTATACTCTTCAAGCTGAATACCTACATAGGCTCAATGTTACATCTCTAGTACTAAAACAAAGGTTTGACAATAAGAAAAATAAAAGTGTAATTTTTTTTATCATTTAATTCTTTGCTTCTCATGTCCCATTTCTGCTTCCTTACTTAAGTTCTCTCCCAAATGTCCACTCTCCCAAACACTGGTATAAGCTTGTACGTACCAGCCATACCATAAGTGTGTGTGTGTGTGTGTGTGTGTGTGTGTGGTGTGTATACACCTTAATGTCATGATTATATCATATATATATTATATATTATCATGACATTAAGGTGGCTACAAAGTTATAGTATATTGAAATGTTTCAGCTGCATTATTACCTAATGGGACCCCTGTGATATACATAGCCTTCATTAACCCAAATGTTATAATATAGCACAATTAATAAATGATTTGCTTAGTTGATCAGCTTAATATCTTTCTGTCCTACCTAAACTTTAGGTTGTAGAATGTCATGCAGTTCAGGCTCTAATTTGCTATATTATTCCTATTGTCCCTAAATGCAATGTAGACATTCAGTAGCCACTCAACAAACATCTATTGAGTGAATAACCAATATTACACAGACCCTGACTTTTGTTTGTGGTAGCATCCACTGAAATGCAAGAGGCACATATTAGTCTACTTACACTTTCCACATGTAAATGTATGACTCAAATAGTCGAGGAAGCACATACATTCCCCAAATGTACAGGTTTAAATTTTTCAAATATTTATGAGTCAAAAATGTATTAGTTATTAAAAATTAGAATTTTTATTAACTTTCTCAAAGATCTGATTCAGTAAAGTTGTAAAAATGTAATACATTTTCTCTTTTGATGGAGACTTTCTTTAAGAAACTACAAGAGGTTCAGAAGTGATTCAAACTGAGTGATTACTATACATGACGGGGAAATTCTCCATTATAGCTACCATGCTGTGCTACTGTAAATGGCTCTAGTTTTAATTTATGGTATGGATTCATTTCAACAAATGTTTAAAGTAGAACAGAAATTTGCAAAAAGAAGACTTCAAATCTGTAGGTTGTATTCATCCTCCCATGAAATGGAGACATGGCCTTTTGAAGTGAGATCTATCTTTACAGGCAAATATTCAAAGAAAAGCAAGTGTCTCTTTAAAATAATTAGTTATAAGCACCACAGAAAATACCCAAGAACAGTTTATTCTAGTCAGACATATAGCATTTCATTTCCACAGGATAATGCACTTCTTAAGATCAATCAAGAATTGAGCGTGTGATCTTCTTCGGCATAATTGTGACATGTGTCTTTTCACAATGCTACCTGAGCTTCCATAGACTTTTTGCCTTTAGCAAAGATATGTTGTTGTGTGATTCATTCTGAGTTAATTACCTAACTCCAATAGATGGCATTGTAATAGATGTTGTCTCATCAGTATGCAGAACTGTTCCCTAGCTTGAAGAGAGAGTAAAGAAAAGACTTCTTAATTATACCCCACGTTCCCACTCATTAATTGACCTTCTTTCAAATAACCATAAATCAACTAATGTGGTGTAGATTTTAGACATGTTAACAAATGTCTATGTAATGCAGATGTCTTTCAGAAGAAATATACCCATTTTTAATCAGTTCTGTTTATCATCATTATTAGACTATTAGTTCCAACTAACCTTAAAAAATAAAAGTGAACATTGTTTTATCCTCTTTTCTTTATAATTATGTTATTCCCAGTGAGAGGATCTCATCATCCAACCATCAAATGTTCTCCCTAAGTTCCTTTCCTTGTTCAAGATTATTAAAATGAAGTAATAGAAGAACTTAAAATCGACTAGGAACTTGTATGTGCCTTGTTGTTTATATGGCTAAAGTAGCTCTGGAATTCTGGAATAACTAGTTTCAGAAAGATGACAGCAAAAACAGAAGGTAAACCACGAACAGCATTAGCACTATGTTTTATTGCAATCTGTATTTTGGACCTCAATATTAAAAGGAAAAGTCTTGAAGCTAAGTGTTTGAGTTCAAAACAGCAACAATGAGAAGCCTATGATCTACAGGGAATTAAAGTGTTAGCCTATTCATTGAAACAAAATTGATCTTATGACAGGAGCAGAAGATTTTCTCTGTCTCTGACTTACTAACACCTTCATAACATGAGGGGAGAGAGAGAGAGAGAGAGAGAGAGAGAGAGAGAGAGAGAGAGAGAGAGAATATCAGTAGGCTGAGTAACTGGCACTGCTGAGAATTTCCTTGTGAGGTCTTGCCCTCTGAACCTGCCTAGCCTAAGATAAAGGAGACATGGACCACTCAGTGATGCTATGGGGAAGCAGGAGAGCAGTAGTCACCCATTCCACTTTCAAAGTTCAACAAATCAAGACTTTTATATCAATGCATAATTTGAATATGGAATTACTCATCTTAAAAGGGAAAATGATGTCAATATCCTACAGAAATTTTGTCTATATTTTTCAGGTATTTCCACTGGAAGATTTGTTAGTTAAAACTTGCTATTAGTATATTTTTTAAAATACTAGAATGAAGAATTTTTTAAATATTTACCATGGTTAATCTAAGTATTGTGATGCTCATTGTAGTCACTCCCTTCCTTTGTATGGAGAATTGTCTCTTAAAAGCATGGAAAAGAACATGAGCTAAGTCAGCAATACATGGACCATGATCAGCACTTCTGTATAAAAGGATTTTACTTTTCATAAGCATTCCTGGATGAATCTTGGCACTCTGCACCTCATATTTACTTTGGAAAAATAGTTTATCACCTTGAATATATTCTGTGATGAGTCAAAAGTTTGTTTCCAAGAAATTCTCTTACTTACACCCAGTTCTTAGTCACACCAAGGTTTTTATTTCCTGAGTATCAATTTTTTTGTTTTTACCAGAAACAACAAAATACTGCACCTTGTGTCTTCACACATTTCCATTTTTTGACATGCCTAGCTTATTACAAAAAAATGAATCTAACACATTCAACTAATTTCTATAAGTTCTTGAATCAAATGTGAATGAAAGTAAAAATGTCCTATAGAAAATTTGCTTAAACTATATTGGTTGCCTATAGATCTACATGAAATACACTGCTAATGTGTGTGTGTGTGTGTGTGTGTGTTGTCTGTCTGTCTGTCTGTGTGTGTTGTCTGTGTGTGTCTGTGTGTGTGTGTCTGTGTATGTGAGAGAGAGATCATTTTTGCTGTTCTTAAAAAGCCCATATTATTCACATCCAAATCTCTAATTAGCCCACACTATAGAACACAACTATTTCAATAAATTTCCAGGATTGAAAGATGCAAGTAGGTTAAAACAAACAAACAAACAAACAAACACCCAGTAGATCATATTCATTACAAAAAAATCCTTGATCTACCTGCACATCTTTATATTTGTAACATAAGCATTCTTCCTGTTTATTACATGTTACCCAAATATTGCTGACTTAGCTAATGTTCTTTCTTATGCTTTTAAGTGATAGTTTTTTTTTATAAATAAAGGAAGCAATTGAATATAATTACCCCATGTTGTATAGATTAACAATGGTTGATGTTAGCAGTATCTAGGCTCTACTTCACAGTTATCTGAAACAGCCAGGTGTGCCTGACTTGCTATTAAAGGGGCTGTTTGCTCCCTCCTCACTCTTTTCTCTTCTTTGCTCCTTGCCCTCTCCCCCTACCCTCCCCCTCCCTCGCCCATGACCAGCTTCTATTTCTCCTCTCTCTTCTCTCTTTCTCTCTCTTTCTCTCTCTCTCGCTCTCTCCCTACCTATCTCTCTCCCTTTCTGATCTCTGCTACCCCTCAACTCCCCCATGCCCTAAATAAACTGTATTCTATACTCTACTGTCATGTGGCTGGTACAGGGGGAAGAGATGCCTCAGCATGGGCCTGCAGAGTTACCGCCTTCCCCCACAGCATACCACACCTCCATCAAACACAATAGTTATATATATCACAACAGTAGACATTTTATCATGTTTTGTTTCAATATTTTTATAAAGGTTACTTTTATAAGGATACCTCCTCATTATAATTTAAATTCAAAGTTATATTTATCTTTGTAAATAAAACTTTACTAATATATATATATATATATTTTAAGACAGAACACCTTACAGGAAGACCTAGTCAAGAAGTGAGCCAAAAGATTGTAAGAGCCAGATAACCAGAGTGTGCCAGCTGCTAGATCATATTCCAATAGACATGAGATGAAAAATACACCCATGAACTCTCAACAATAGTTTCATGAATAAGATAGTCATCACAGTAACACCAGTAGACAATTCAATATTGAAAGTGGAAATTCTACAAGTTCTACTCCAAGATGAAGCGGTACAAGTGGCTAATGGATGCTGAGAGGAGAGTTAGTTTCCTTAAGGGACAGATTCATAAATAGATTGTCCCATCCCATTGGTCAGTCCTGGACAGAAGTCCATATATGTTAACAATGATAATTAAGCAGCCATTCAATAGGTAGGAAGAAGGAGTACATGGGAGAATTGAAGGGAGAAGAGATGTGAAGCAGTAATGTAGATGTAGTATTTACATATAATTTCTCAGAGCAAATTAGGTATGATATGCTACCAAATAAAACCTCTAGTACTAGGAATGTGTTACTTCTTCAAGTTTGTTGGCCTATGGCATCCCCTAGACCCCTCAGACATTGCCTGTACCCTGTATTGGGTATCCTCCAGAACTTAATGTTAAGAGAATGTACTGAAGACATCATGTACTTGAGACATAAAACATGGAGAAATCTATCTAGTACTCAATTGGAAGCTTCACCCCTACTAACTCTCATAGCTCTGAAAGATGATACACATACAACCCAAGGAGAAAAAAATAATTAATCCCACTCAGCTATTAACTCTAAGATGAATAATAATAATAATAAATAAAATAATGATACTAACGATGATGATGATGATAAATGTCAAGATGCATTCATCAGTGCAATAGTGCATGTATGGTTGTAGGTATAAGGAATTGTTTTTAATTGAATTTAAACTCTGATACACAAGATAGGAATCATATCAAACACTGTCAATGAGGCTATGAACCTATAGCTAGTTATGTCAGGAGCCTATTACTGTTCTGTTAAATGGCCATAGCAATAAACAACCCCTAATGACTTTGTTAGACCTATACATCAGTTAATCTATCAACCCTAATAAGAGAAATTTCTTGTAGTAAATGTCAAATAACACAAAGATCCACAACTTCTCCACATGCATAGAATAATATATTCCAGAATGCACAGCCCTAAATTGGATGGTAATCACATTCCTCCACCCAAGGCTATGATTGTGCAGAGGAGGGCATAGAGAGACTTTAAGAGCTACAGATCTGTAAGGGGAGGTTCTGATACTAACTACGGTCTAGTTCCCTAATTGGTTCTTGATTTGTCAATAAAGAACACCAGGAGCCAGTTGTTGGGCCAAAGGTATAGGTGGGACTTCCAGATCCTCAGAGGAGACGCAGGAAAGGAGAGAGGGCTTTTTCTGCCATGCTTTGGAGGAAGGAGGACACTGCAATCTTGTAAGAACTCAGGAGCGCTAGGGCCTGTGGCCTCCACTATGGGCAGGTGGCCAAAGATGTTTGACAGGGGCTAATTGGAACAAGCCATTAAGTTTAAGGAAGGAGAGATGAAGATTAAAAAATTGGTTAGTGCATGCATTTCCAGCCAGGAGATATTTGCGGCCAGCAATTGTGCCTAGCAGGCAAGTTATGGTAGCAAAGATGTCTGTATGTTTTATCAAAAGATAAAAAGAATTTTATTGCTGATTCAAAAGGAAGTCAGGTTAGGGCTGGTTGCAATTGATCCCAGAGATAAGCCGAGTGGAACAAAAGGGAGCTGGGTGCTGCTCCTGGGCTAAGGGTTAGCATGGTTTTAAAACTACACATAACAGATAACTTAAAAAAAAAAAAAAAAAAAAAAAAAAAAAAAAAACTGTTTTCAAGACACAACCCGACATATCCCTATATGAATTCATAATATAGGTGATAACGTACAGAAGACCTGCATAAGCTGAATCCAAACAAAATCCCAACACAGAGGAAGGGAGGTGAACACTCCTATTTGAGGGTCTGTTGGAATTTAATTGCTGCCGGGTAAAGAAAAGTCAATTTTATTCCACTGGCTGATATGTAGTATGTTGACTATATGCCAAGGCAGGCTACATGCCCAGGAATACTTGGCCAAGAAAAATAATGAAATAATGGTCTTAATGGATTGAGGAAGAGAGAAAGAGAGGAAGGGAGGGTGACAGAGGATGGAGAGAGAGAGAGAGAGAGAGAGAGAGAGAGAGAGAGAGAGAGAATAGAAAATATTACATTGAATAAGTAGAGGAATGGGGAATAATCTAGGGAAAAAGATGAATATAATCAAAATATAGTGTATGAACTTCTCAAAAAAAATAAAACATTATTTTTAAGAATTAGAGAATTGTATTCAATCAGATGCTTTCAGATTGGAACACTCTTCAGAGATCCATAAAGTAAAAAACGTTCAATAGTGCACATGTTTTAGAGTTTGGACCAGGACCCATGACAGAACGCCTGGTCAAGATGAGGCGCCATTATAGTCTCTGAAATGTTTCACGATGACAGAAACTACTTGCCTTTGAATTAATTAGCTTAAATTTCTTTTGTATTGTTTAAGCACATTAAAGATAGACTCAAAGGCACCGAAATTTACCCACGTCACATTAAGGAAAGAAAATTAAGCATTTGCCTTTCGATTAATATGACCAAGAACAAGCCCTATCTTGAATTCTCCATTTCTCCCCAAGTGTATTCTGCTTATCTATAGTTTGTGGTTTCTGGACTTTCTGTAGTTTTTTTTTTTTTCCGGTTGTCTGCTTATGCCTAGCTGATGTCTGACTATCCCTCTTGCTGTTGGCCTAAGGTAGAGCTCTGCTCTGTGTTTAATGAGCAGCATAGAAAGCAACACTAGAAGAAAGAATTAGAGATACTTTACAGAAATATTTCTATGAGTTTTACAAGAGATTAAGTTATTTACTTCAACTGACCCAAACTATACTTGTACTGAGCAATATCCTTATTATGTTTCCAACATTTATGATGATATTTATTGTATAAGGCTCCTTTCAACCCGTTTGTTGTTTTAACAAAAGATTATCATAACACACATGTATTGCTCTCATGGTTAGGGGCATGGCACAATACATAATTTAAAATTGTAGCTATGCATTAGCTTAGCTTATAAAAGATAAGTACATCGGAAATCCAAGGCAGGTAAGGTTGGCTATTACATTGCTCTTTTAAAAGTTTGTTAAATAAACAGGATGCATACACAGGAGCTTCCCTGGCTAAGTCTTAAGTGTTCTTAAACTGTATCAGTAACTTGGTTGTGAGACTCAGTCAAAATCCTAGTCACTTTCAATGTAAGAGATATTTGCATAAAATTGTATCACCACATTTTTGATTGAATATCAGGAAATTTGTCAACTAAATTTTCCATGGACTTTTTCGAAAATGTCCTCACAATTGTGAAACAAGAACTTTCCTTTGGAGAGAGGGAAAAAAATGCTTGTTACTATGACTAGAAAAGTTCCCAATGCTCCTACCATCCAGTTCCCTGAGAGGTAAAAGCTCACCCTCCCCACAACCAGAAAGAGTTGACTGTATTCCAATTACTCATTTAGGGAAAAGATTTCCTGAAGTAAAAGAAGTAGTACTTTTTATCCCACATAGGTTTCAGTGCATAAGCTTACTATTAAAACGTTATCTTAAACGTTCTTAAAGGATATGTTAACACTTACCTCGTAGAGCAAACAGGATTAAAACAATGGGTTTGCCAGGGCAACGGTTATCTATTGCACTATGGATGTGTTGGCCCCTGTAATTTTCCCAAAGGTAGGCAGGAATCTTGATGGTATAATCTGTGGTAGTGTAAGGACTCCATTTGTGCTCTTCCTGTGAAGTTAAAAAAATGCTGATAATTGTTACTTGCCCATTCATATCCAGAAAATACATGCTGTCCAACAGAATTTAATGAGATTTAATCCCACTTAAATTTTATACTTTTATAAATAATTAAAGTTGAAATGGGGAAATGAAATGAATAAATCGTTACTCCAATGTGTTATTAAATATTTCTGTTACATTTTCTGCCTTTTGTATTAATTATTATTGTGTTGGTCACAGAGCAGCCTAGGCCACTATGTGCATGTCACTAGCAGTTTATAACAGCTGTCAGCACAGACTCTATGTTGACCTAAATATTGAAGATGTGAGCTTTAGAGAAACAGCTTTCCTGAAATCAGAATAGAAACTGTTTTCCTAGAACATTATAGTTTTGTATGAAAATATGTTACAATAAACTATTTTGTCATTATAAACGGAAATTTTAAAGCAAAATTAGATTGCAATAATATTGCACCATAAAGTGATACAAATGAAAAAGTTAATTTCTTTTTATAAGCTCAGCAGACTCTGAAACTTTGGAACAATGCACAAATATATAAAAAATTTAAAAGGGTAGTACATATAAAGTCTTTTGATACTTTCATGTAAATTGTATGTAAAGTATCAAAAATATTTTCTTATTGATTGCATATTGGGACCATGTAGCTCTGTGTGCACTAACAAACATTAATACACAGTATCTGGTATGTTCCTAACATAAGTGATCAAAGTTGCATAACACACAATTCTTTGAAAAAAAAAACTGCAAATTGATAATGTTTTCAATATACACATTAAGCCAGGTACTACATATATGGACCTCAGACAATGTTTGTTAAACATATCTGTTTAGTATATATGAATATATAATATGCATATGTATGTATATATATAGTATGTAATTTACTAACACAAAGTATTTATATAATAATACTTTCGAAGTTCCAATGTTTTGAAATTTCTTAAAAGATTTTAGAAGTTTCAGTTTAGTGTCTTGGTATAATATGAATATTGAAGATATATAACCAGATATGTAACAGACCTTTGTGACTCAAGGTGACAGTCATCTGAAGCTGAGGCTACATGTTGCAGAGAAAGAAGGTTAATGACGAAAGTGGTCATTGGCCTTAAATTTTTTCCTAGCTTGAACATTAATGAAACTCTGTGTAGCAAACAAACAGCTTTAGAACATAGTGCATTTGCTCCAGGGGATCACACAAATGTCTGAACAGCTCTTGAAGATAATCCTGTATGAGTTTTTTTAAAAGATACTTTACATTAAAATGATATCTTCAATCTTATTCTCTAGTCATCTTTCGCTGCTACTTGCTCACTGCAAATTATTTATAGAGAACTATATCCACATACCAGTTTGAGCTGACAACTGATATTGTATGTAACTGCTGAGGGAATTAAAAAGGGTATGGTGAGTGTGGGAGATTTAACAGACATATAGTTATAACCTCATAAATACTAGTAATTTATTGAAGTGTTCATGGTTGATGGTTCAGAAATTCAATTCTGTTATTTCACTCAATTCTACCAGATGATGGGACCTGAAAAAAATATGTAGCCAAGTAAAAAGAAACTAGTGGGCAAAACAAAATAGCTACAGTTATTGATCACATAATATGGTACTAGACTGTATGGTCATTTCTTTCAAATAGTACATAAATCAATTCTTAAGTTATAGCAAAACACATAGCAATAGCATAAGTTTAACCATCTAAACACCTGCAAGCATACAGCTAAGCAAATTAATGTTTATATGTGGGTCCCCTGTTCCAGAGGGCATCCCACTAGGATCTTCCAGCCTGACCTGGTGCAGGGATCTGGGCCAAGGGGACAGAGTATGAGCAGGGAGGGGAGATCACCTACCTCTGCTGCTGCCTCTGCTTATGTCTCCACTGTCACCACCCTGTCACTCCCAGGTGCTTCACCTGTCTCTCTGCATTGAGCCGGCCAGGGCTGGGCTGATAAGAAGCCGGCTAGCTGGGAGGCAGCTTGGTGTCCCAGACAGATTCTGGGAGAGCAGATATCTTCCCAAGTGTTCCAGCTCTTGCAACAGAACTCTAAGACCCCAGGATGATTCTCACATACCTTTACTTCTCCTGAATAGAGCCTTTATATATAGTTTCGGGGTGGTTTAGGGTCTGGCAGCAGATAACGCCTATTGGCTTGGTCTTAGAGCTTGGAGATACCTCATCTACATGTGGGAGAGCCTGAGGCACTGTTCCTTGTGACTGATGGCCATAGACCTCTCTGTGGGAGGGGCTGTGGAGGGCTGAAGTTGAATGAAAAGAATCAGGGCCCAGGAACAGAGCCGAACACCTGCTGTCCCACAGCCCACAGTCCCAAATTTATATATTTTTTTAAATCTTATATCAAATATAAAAGGATATTTTCAAACTGCAAAGTTGAAGTCCTCTTCCCATTAAGCATCTCCCAGCTTTTTTTTCCCACCTCTGTAAGTTTGGCTATTTTTTGTAGCCCATTTTAATAGAACCAAATGATATCTTTTCTATGGGTGATTTTGTTACCCTGAAGTTTTCATCTACATTGTTTTATGCACAAGATTTTTCTTACCTTTGTTTAATTGGTTTACTATTGTCTAGCCATGTGCTATAGTTTGTCCCATTCATCCACCAATCAACATTTGCATTTATTCTACTTTCTGATATTTTTAATGTTGTTAAGGACACACATGCACCAAGAGTGATGGGACATGCCTTTAGACCTAGCACTCAAGAGACAGAAACAGGTGGATCTCTGAGTTCAAGTCAAGCCTGTTCTAAGGGAGAGTTCTAGAACAGCTTTTAGAACAGTTCTAGATGCACAGAGAAATCTCAAGAAGAAAATAGAGAAAGAAAAAATATAACAAAAACGCACATGCATAAATACCTCTTCCAAATATTACTTTCTACACATGCTGTTTTTGAATCTTTGTGGGCTATTCCTAGAGGTAGAACTACAGTGTTTTACTTTTCCCATAGTGTTTGTTTGTTTGTTTGTTTGTTTTTTGTTGAGACAGGGTTTCTCTGTGTAGCCCTGGCGGTCCTGGAACTCATTCTGTAGACCAGGCTGGCCTCTAACTCAGAAATCTACCTGCCTCTGCCTCCCAAGTGCTGGGATTAAAGGCGTGTGCCACCAGATGCCCTCCCATAGTTTTTAAACAACCCTAAAAGTCTATTTCTTTCAATTATAGTTGGGAATGTGGAGACTAGGTCTTCCAAGTTTGGTAAGAAGATTATGTGACAATGAGAACTTCAAAGCTTGTACACACCTAAGTTTAAATTCCAGCTTGCCCTCTGAGGCCACACAGCCCTGTGGCTACATTAGAGCAATTCCCCTACTCTTAAATGTCTCACCTTTAAATGCCAATGAATACCTAACAGGATAATTAGGACCAGATTGAGCAAGATAACGTTTGAAAATTATTTATGCTTGCCATAGAAGGCATTCAAAATTTAATTCCTGATCAGACACATTAGACAACTTAAATATATTTTATTGTTTTATGAATGTATGTTTGTGCATTTGTTATTGTGAATATGAAACCTTATGGAGTCAGTTTTCTTGTTCAATCCTTATATGGGTTCTCTGGGTAAAATTCAGGTTGCTAGGTTTGCATGGCAAATACCTTCCTTATCCATGGAGCCATCTCTCCAGCCCCACATCTGGCTTCTTGAATTATTTAAATAAATACAAGTAAACACTTATTCCTCTGGTTTCTGTAATTGAGTTATTTAAATTACTTTATCATAACTCTAGTGGCATTGTTTAAGTTAATACTATTTATACATTTACTTGAGATCCACTGAGGGTTTCTTGAATGCATTTCTATGATGTCTCCATAATGAGAATTGAGGAATAATATTACATGCCATACTCTTCTTGGATTTGTTTTCTATAGACAGACTATTGACAGATGTTATACTTTGTTATATTATACCTTGTTATAGTTTTATTCCTAAGTGACAATTTTATTCCTAAGATGTAAGGTGCTACTTCAGTAGGCTTTACATGAATTTACTTGGGATTTTATATTGTACTTTGCACCTGGGAGCTACACCAATGACCTTCAAGTTGACATCTCGTACTTGCTTGAAGCAAGGAAGCAAGAGCAACAAACTATTCCTATATCTCCCCTCTCCAGTCTAAACCTTTGCAACACAAATTGAATCAGAAACAGTACTGCATTGTTGAGCCAAAGTGAAAAACACAATGGAGTGTTGCTAAGTTTTATTTTTTCAAGATAGAAATGATGTCTGGCAATATTAATTCATATAATAGAAAAACAATGATCATATTAAATTGTGAGTTTTCAATGAACAGCACCACATACTGACCTTCAGACCTTATAAATACACTCATATAAATCACTAAGTTCTTTAGTGATATCAGGTAATTGGTATAAATAAATAAAATTCATTTATCAATATTTGTAGGATAATATATAGTAACGACTATATTTGCAGATTACTGTAAAATATATAAATACCAAGAGCTTTGTCAGAAAAGGTGTCTGAAAGTGAGCTACAGACAGTTGCATCAAGACAAATGACTATTGTTAATCTGGGGAAAGCAACTCAGATTGGGCTCAACCAAGAAACACCACACAGCAGTAGATAGCATCATGGGTTGTGACCCTTTCCATGGCTCTCAAGTTCTCATCAAGAGACAAGGAATCAGAAATGCAATTGAATTTAGTAGAAGGAGACAGACAGTCTGCAAGAAGGAAGGAAGCAACTTCAGTTTGGCACAAAATAAATATTTGAATGGTTTTCCTTAAGGCAAATAGGACATTAGAAAAAAAAATGAATTGCCGGCAAATTGTAGCCTGTTTATTGCTAAATTATACACAAATTCAAAGAAGACACGGCAAGCTTTTATAATTAGATAACTTTAATAACAACAGATAACATACATAAAAATAGATAAATGATTTAAGCAAGTAATTTATAAAGGAAGATATCTCAGTGGCTAGTGTAAGCGTGGAAAAATGCTCATTTTCATTAGGTAGTGAAAAATTAACATTAAAATTAACCTGAGCTCTCACTATGTATGAATATAAATTAAGTAACTTCTTAGAAAGGGAGAAAAATATGGCACTGAGAACACGGGGAGAAGAAACACCATTGGAGCTCCCATGAGTTACTCTTGGAGACACAAATGATATAATCATTGTTTATTTTATAACTTGTATAAAAACAATGTTTTTCCAAACAAAAGAGTTTAGGAAGAGCTGATAATCAGTGTCCAATATAAGCATGTATCAAGATAATGTAAGTTAGCATAAAAAAAAAATCTGACAAATTACATGCCATTAATTTTACTTTATAAAGCTAGTTCAATATTAGAGTTGAAATGGCTCCTAATTCTGAATGACGGATTTTACTCACAACAGGCATGAATTCAATGTGAGCCTAATTCCTCTGATAAAGCAAAATTTATGCCATGTAGTATTACTTGACTGCATTCATCTCCCCAGAATGATTCATAGTTTCAAATATTCCCCTTCACTTATCTTGTGAGGAACAGTTGATTACTTATTCATTAGTCATTGTGAAGGAGGGCTTTCTGAATATTCTCTCAAGTAGTTAGCACTAGGAAGGTCTGAGAAAGTATGAAAAAGACAGTAATATCTCTTCCTGCTATTAGCTTATCAACTAAGCGAAGCGGCAATTGCCTGAAATCACCACAATGGAGTTAATTTCTCATGTTAAAGTTGATATTCTTCAAATTATCTTTTACGGAAGGCATTAAAATCTTTTAAAAACTCCACTTTTCAAAATATGAAAAAATATTCATAATAGCATAATACTTCCTTATGGTTGATAGACACAACCCAAAAAAACTCCACTTTTCAAGATATGAAAAAATATTCAAAATAACATAATACTTCCTTATGGTTGATAGACACAACCCAAGATAAGCAGTCACTGCCTAAAATCTAAGAGGTATGGAATCATTTGTATATTTGATTTTATCCCCTAAGCATTCATGCTTATACCAAAGTTTAATGTATATGTTAGACATAGTATGAGGTTAATGATAATAATAAAAGAACAGTTATAACTATGTACTCAATAAAACATTTAAGTACCATCTCCTTTTGAAAAGTCAAGACAACCATATATTTTTCTTTTTAGGACTTTGGCTTACTTTCATTAATTGAAATCATGGAAAACAAAACCATGGTGGAAATGAAGTACAGCAACTTGAAGACAGAAATGAATATATGAGGGATAGAGAGATGGCTCGGTGGTTAAGAACATTTACTGCTCTTCCAGAAGTTCTGAGTTCAATTCCCAGCAACCATATGGTAGCTCACAACGATTTGTATTAAGGTCCTCTTCTGGTGTGTCTGAAGACATCTACAGTGTGCTCATATACATAAAATAAATAGAGAATTCTTTAGAAAGAAAGAGAGAAAGAAGAAAGAAGAAAAAGAAAGAAAGAAAAGAAAGAAAAAGAAGAAAGAAAGAAAGAAGAAAGAAAGAAAAGAAAGAAAGAAAGAAAGAAAGAAAGAAAATAATATATAGAAATAGCCAATAAAACGAATTCTTCCATATTCTTAAGAAAATACATAATCTTTAACTCCAAACCACTCCCTGCAAAACAAACAAACAAACAAAAAAACAACAGCTTTGATATCATACTTCAGAGAGAAACATTTTGAGATACAGGAAAGCGATTGGATATTTGTAAATTTCATGTAGCTTCTAAGCCAAGAATTGACTGGTTTGGGGGTTTTGTTCTTCATAGAAAGTTTTGCCAAGAATATCTATGCAAAACTCTAATCTTATTGTGGCAGTGAGAAAATGATTTTATTGTATCTGAAAGAACAATAATTTTTCTAATGTAATCTAAGATACTTTAGATGCATTAATTTCTTTAGTTCTTCCTGTGATTACAAATACCTTAACAAGCTCATAAAGGGAGGAAGAGAATATTTGGTTTATAGGTCCAGTTCACAGTCTACCACTAAGAAGTCAAGGCCCTAGAAATTTGAAGCAAAGAGTCACACATCACATCCACAATCAAGAACAAAAGCATTGAATTAACACAAGATGCTAATATTTGTCTTATTTCATACTTATACAGAACACACTCCTGAAGGAATGGTGCCATTCACAGTTCCACAGTAGGAAGGTTTTTGTTTTTCTGTTTTTGTTTTTTGTTTGTTTTGTATCAGTAAGAAGTTTTTGTACCTTTATTATCCCAATAAATATATTCCTCAACAGATATTCTCAGAGACCCATTTTCCAAGTGCTTTTGATTTTGTAAGGTTGATAGTTAACCCTAAATTTCTTACATACACACAAACACACAAGCAGACACATGCATACATGGCACGGTGCACACACACACACACACACACACACACTCAGATTATGGAGATGACTTAAGTAAAATATTGATCATGGAAGAATAAAAGTGTGAATTAAAATACAAGCACCAATGTAAAAGCCAGAAAACCTGTACTTTCAGTTCTGGGGAGGCAAAGATAAAAGGATCATTCCAGCTTGGTACCCATCCAAACTAGCTCAAATATTCCACTTTAGAAATAACACACACACACACACACACACACACACACACACACACACACGAATCAACTAAACAACAAAACAGAAACTCATATATATTGCTGACCCATTAGAGAATCACAAGATTAAACTCTTCTATAAAAATCTCTAGATAACTTAATTAAATAAAATCTATATAAATACTACACAATTAATTTGTCAAGCATTTAGAAGTCATTTCTAAAGAATAACAGAATTAGACTAGACATGGTGATACACATTCATAATAGCAGCACTCTGAGACAGAAACAGAGGGATCGCCTTTTCCAGCCCAGCACAGATTGTGTAGCAAGCCCTTTTCTAAAAATGAAAAACTGGAGAGAATCACAGTCTATAGGATTATGTTTAACTGACCATAAGACTCTACAGTATTGGCTAGTAGCAAAAGTACAAAAATGTAGACAAAATCTCCCTAAAGCTTCAAAAGATATTAATGTATTCTAGAAAAGACAAAACACAATATTTAAGGATACATAATGTCACTGGAAGAAGCACAAACTCTTTTAGAATATTGTATTCTAATTCTATTCAGACTAGTTCTCTGATCTATACAGGTAAGGACTGTATAATAATGAGGTTTGATAAAAAGTGTTCACACATTTAATGCTTCATAAAAGAGTGAATAATGCTATCTTCAGAACTGAGGGGAGTTCATTTTTTTTAATTTTCTTTTATCATTTTACAACTTTATTTATCTCCACCTTGCATACTGATGACTCTCACCCCTACCTTACCATCACCCCGTCCACCTTCCCCACAAATCTCTTTCGTATTCATGTTTTCTTCTTAAACCATAACAAGTGGCTTAGAGATTTCCTTCCTGAATAGCAGAAGAAACTCAGCTGCTTCAGCTACAAACTATTGATAGTCAGAAAACAATGGAGATGACAGATCTGGAATAATGAACAATGACTGAGGTACATCAGGGTTGCTCCTTTCTGAAGAGATAAAAGCACGGAACAGAGGCATGACAGGCTCAGTTTCTCTGCTCCTGTTCTCCTCCCCCATAAGTCCAGTGCAAACCTTCCTCCCTATAATCTTTCTTAATGTCTCAATACAAAAGAACAGGACATTTCATAACAATAGCCATCAATAAACTACAGGGTATAGACTCATGACTAAAAAGTCTTTTGGGTTACAAACAATGTACAGGAGTGAGATAGTACATTTGTACAATATCCATCCATTACACATACCTTCTCTGAATATTGGTCATGTGTCAGTCTCTGCAAGAGTCATAAGAGCTAACACAAAAGATATACTGGGCAAAGATACCACACAAAGAGTCCAAAACAAATGACATGCACAAAGTCTTTGAATAAGGCATGGAGGATAAATAGTTATAATGGGAGCTGAAAGAAGTTTTGTGAAAGAGGAATTCATTCAGCCTGACATTGGATTGCAAGTAGAGGTTTAATAAATGGAGAACAACCAGGCCAGAGATCATCAAAAACCATTCACTTTGAAGAGCATTAAGAAATTCTAGGGCTTTTGAAAAAAAGAAAAAAAAGACCATGTGTAATGTTGTAGTTGAAACACAGACAGCCAGAATAGTATAAATGGGCAGTAGATGGAATCACTAAGTTCACCACCAGAGAAAAGAATTGGAAGTTGAAAACCATTCTAAAGCATGACCTATTGATTTTACTTTCAATTAGTGCCAGTTTAGAAGTTAAAACAAAACAAACAAACAAACAAAAAAACAAAAAAAAAAAAACTAGACGTTGAACTCCATGTAAGAATTTTATCTATCTGGTCATTGTTGAATTCCCTGGAACCTAGAAAAGAACATAGTGTAGAAGGATTTTATTCCAGCAACATGGCCACTCTGGCTGGAATACAAACAGTCCCTTAGCACATACCTTTAATCACTTTGGCTGGAATGTAGACACTCCCTTAGTACACACCTTAATTCCAAACAATGAAGGTAAAATTAGAAAGAAAAAAAAAAAGCACATGTGTTTAAAAGTGATGACTAATTGAGTGGCAGACAAAATGACAAATCAGGGAAAGATTTGACAAAATAGAATCTGCCCAATTCTCAGGAGATGATAAAGCAAAGAGAAGTTACTTGAAAGAGCAGTGCAGAGACAGAAGAAGCAGTTTTACCGGGACAGTTATAAAGAGGCAGGTTGCAGAGAGAAGGTTGCAGGTGAAGACAGAATGAGCCAGAGAATAAGAAGGAGTGAGAAGATTAAAACATATTACTAAAGTTAGTATGAGTCCAAGCAGAGCAATTCAGCCATAGGCCAGGAGAGAAGTCAGATTGAATCAGTCAGCTTGTAGAGGAGTTTGAGCCAGAAAAGGTGAGTTGAATCAGCCAGTCAGAGTTCAGAAAGAACAAGAAAGGGTAAGCTTATTCATAGAAAGTCTCAGAGGCTGAAAACATAACAGGCCTAGATTAGATTGTATGGAAGCGAGAAGCTTCCAGGTCTACCTAGGTTTGCAGATGGAGGAAGTAAGCCTCAGAGACAACAATTACATCAGTAGAAAAAAAAGTTACTGCAACAAGCTAGCCCTAA
This sequence comes from Mastomys natalensis, assembly GCA_021653895.1. Classification (NCBI taxonomy): domain Eukaryota; kingdom Metazoa; phylum Chordata; class Mammalia; order Rodentia; family Muridae; genus Mastomys; species Mastomys natalensis. The sequence goes on along the minus strand of JAJTUV010000523.1, from coordinate 1,333,211 downwards.
CTCCCTGTGTGCTGAAGGGGTACATGTTTACATAAGTCAAAATAAAACCATTTCTTAAACATTGTTTTTGCACATTTGCCTTGTATTCTGTATTCTAACTGTAAATTATACCAGCATATTGACACTTTGGCCACATTCAATTTAAAGAAAAATTACAGCTGTACCTGGTAACAAGGTTTCTCAAATGTCTGTGAAATCTAGAATAATACCCTTCAATATAGTCATCACTAATCACATCTGGCCATCAAGTTACTGAGCTATGTACAGCTGAACTTGAGATATGCTTTAGGATAAAAAACCTCTGAGGATTTGATACAAGCAAAAATGGTTATAAAGTGGATCGCCTCAAAAATTCTTATACAGTTTATATTGCAATGATGTTTCAAATATATTATCTTAAAATTATTGCACTGAATTAGTTAAATTCTCTTTTTTTATGGTATATGTTGTTTCTTTTAAAAAATAAAAAAGGTTCTCTGGGGTTCATTGCATACATCTACCAGAGTGTCCTGATAAATAACATGCATAGAGCTAGGATCTGAGTGAATTGTAATAGTTAAGCATGGATCCCAGCAAAAAAGTCAAGACAGTGTTGATCTAAAGGAAAGGTCAGGGCGAAGCTTATTTAGGAGAATTAGCTGAAGTTTTGTGAACCTGTAGACATGACATTAGCAAGCACTAAAAATGAACAAATTGAAACTAGGATAAGAACACTTAGTTTCTTTTTCTCTCACAGTGCAATATTGGGTTCACACATGTTCCCTGTTCCTTAAGAATTTCGCTTAGTGACCATAGCTGTGCCCTAGCCACTGATGCTCTTGACTGGTACTCTCTGTCCTTTCTGCTTCCTGGCAGAAGATAGCAGTCTACTTCCTGGCAGTCTAGGGATTCAATGGCAACATGTGATTAATTGTATCCAATAATTTCTGTTAGTAAGTCCCTTCTGAGCCAGAGTGGTTTATTATCAATTCAAGTTTGTCAATGCTACATGTACTTTCAAATCGTCAACAGAGTGAGTCTCATTGATTTTACTCCTGTTAACACAATAAGTAGAAACTGACCAGGATAAGATTTCCCAAATAACTTATTATTACAAGGCCATTTAACATAATAAAAAGCTATTCAGTGTATACTGCTGTCTATTTAACCAAATGAAAATTATTCAACACACACACACACACACACACACACACACATTCCTTAAAACTAAAAGGAAAGAGAATAGTAATAACTTAAACTCTTAGCTTTGTCACTATGACACCAAGCACCATCCATCCATAGCTTTCTGGTAAGTATAGATGCTCTTTTCCTTTGTCAGGTGCCTGCAGTAAAACTGAAGATTTATCTCACTATGAGGATTTCCATCAGAATGACAGCTAGAGTTTCAGAGTCTTTGAAGTGCTGTGTGGCTGAGAAAGGAATAATCACACCTGCTTTATAAGTTACAGGCTGGAAGCTATGAGGCTTATGTATTTACAATGGGAACTTTCCTCTCTGTGGCTGATTCCTCTAGACTTATTTCTTTGCTTAGACTGGTATAAAACAATTATGCTGGCAAAGAATAATCCTGGTGTTCCACAAAGGAACACACAGAAAGAGCAAAAGTAATTCAGAAAGGCCATTTCTTTTTCCAAAAAGGATGTCCCAAAACACAAAGGGTGCTTAGCAAGCACACAGGGCTAAGGGGGCCTTTGTCTTTTACCCCTGATACAGACGGTTGCTAATTGGTGGGACACTCATCCCATTAGTTGGATACTGATTTCACAATTGGGTGGAACTGGCTAATTGGCACAAAGGAAAAGAGGGGGGGTCAGCAAATATGAGTGCTTTTCATTTAAATTGCCTTTGATAGAAAAGAGCAGCAAAAATAATTGATGGTATGTTCTGATACTAGATAGAATTCACATATTCATTGCCTGTGCTATTGAACCACTGGGGTACATTTACAGATAATCAGCTCAATCAGTTCGCATGCTTTGGTAAGATATCTGAGACTAAATGTCACATTGCACTATGTGTTAACACTTTAATACTGTTCTCATCTTATGGTGATCCCCAACCATAAAATTGTTTTCATCGCTACTTCATAATTGTAATTTTGCTACTGTTGTGAACTGTAATGTAAATATCTGTGTTTTCTGTTGGTCTTAGGTGACCCCTGTGAAAGGGTCATTTGACTCTTTAAGGGGTCGTGACCCACAAGTTGAGAACCACTGCTCTAAAAATGATGTTCAAAGTTTATCATTTTTGTTATTCCAACAAGTCTGAACAGCAACAAAATATTTCTTTCATTAATAGTAAGTCACGGATATGATTAAAAACTATGATATCTTGTGTTATTGGTCTAATTTATAATTTTGGTTATGCTACATACTAGCTATACCATCCTAAGAAAGCAAATGCTCCAGTCATGTCCCTGAATTGCAAATAAGGTTAATAGTGCCAATTAACTGACGGTTACGGAGAGAACAAAGATAGCAATCCGAAGACACAGCAGTAACTCATGATAGTTGAAGTACCAGATTTACCAACTTAATAGATAATTCTCTAATTTATGTTTTAAAGTGATACCTGTATGTGATTAGCATTTTGTGCTTACACAAAGCAGAGCCAGAGATGATTTCTTAATTTCTTTTGGTAGATGGTGGTGTCAATAGTAGTAGCGAAGTTGTGGAATAAGAAGGTTTGAAGTCCTCTTGTCTCAGGAAATACAATAATTTGCATTACATACTGAGAGAAATAGGCCAATCCTTCCTGCCAACAGCTAAGAATGTGATATCCCATTTATAACTAAAACATCAAGCTTCATTATCTCCCCCTCCTTGATAGCAAATGCCACCGTTAGCTCATGGGCATTCATCGCAGTGCCATGTTCTCTGCCAGCTGAAATGCTCTTCTCATACATGTTAGATTGAAAGAGAAAGGCTACATATCCAAGGATGTATGAGCATCACAAACTGGATCCATGGGCTCTTTATGTATTTTGACTTTAGGAGAAGATCACCGCTTGAGTCAATAATCAGTTCATCTATAGATATATACTTTGACAAAAAATATCCATGGCTGATCTGTTTCATCTTTCACTGCATGAGGGCTCTAGTGTTCTTATTCCTGCTGATCTTGCCCACCTGAACTTGAAGCAAAATGTAGTCTATATTCTATCAACAATTTGACTTTGCATCTGTGTAAGAGAACATTTTAATTAAGATTTACATGAGATTTGTGTTTGGTTAGTGGTGGGTAAGATATTTGTCTTATGTTTCCATAGCATTAATTCATTCATTCATTCATCTAAGCATTATATTTGTTAAATTCCTATTGAAAAGAACACACTGAGGGATAATTAAAATATATAAAATTATCCTTTGATTACTTTGTAAAGCAGCAAGTCAATCTGAAAATATAAGATGTAAGTGATGAGTCTTTGATTAGAACTTTTCAAAGAAAAACCCTAATGATTTTATCTTTATTTGATTTTGTTGGGGTAATGACCTAATTTAAAATACCAAATCTCATTTGTAGTCGACTAAAAACTTACTCATCTTATTAAATTCATGACTCTCCTTGGTTTTCAAAGAAATGAGGAATTCACAAAGAATTCAAAGAAAAATAATCAGAATTGTTAATTATATCTTTAGCCACAAGTTACTTTACTTCTCAACTTAATCACACACCCCCATAGAGAAATGCTTTATTTCTCTTTATATTCATAAAATATAAATATCTCATGTACAGCTGCACATTTTAATTTAGTCCCATAGAAAACTACATTGACTAAGGGCCTGATTGGATTGCCATATGCTTGACAAACCTCCTCAGATCCCTTCAGTTCCCTGAAGCCCTAGTTTCTCTGTGCTCCTGCAGAAAGCCTCTCTGTGATTTGAAACATCTCCCTGTGTCTATTTTAATGGCTAATTTTTCATCTTATTAATACAAATAACACAATACTTTCCTGTGCTGTGCAGTTTTTGATAAGATTCCATAGGGGTCTGGCCTTTTTCAGCTATATAAAAACATGTTCAACACATAAAGCAGGAGGGCAAAATACATGCCTCATTGACCATTTGTACTAGAGAAGATTAGAACACAGAGTCAAAACCTATTCAGTGAATGTATTTCCTTCCGAAGACAGGACTCTGGCAGTAGCCTCTGAGAACTTCCAAACCCTTCAAAATGAAAAATGGGTAGAGAATATCTCTGAAATATTGAGACAAGAAAACACACCCAACAACATGCACGTTATGATACATGAAGGGTTGGGTTTGATTTAGAATATTGATTATAACTGATGTTGTAAAGAAATAAAAATATAACATGATAGTCTCAAGAGAAAAATATAAAGTATAAATAATATCATATCAAACTTTGATCTCTTGTGCTAGCTTACCCATGCCTTCTGTTTACAGAGTTATAACACCAAGATAAAAAGGAATACCATTAACTTCAGAGTAGACACAAGAAATAAGAACAGTGGTTTCATTCATTCTAGGTATTCAGAGCTAAAATCTGCAATAATTTAAGCATGATATGTTGTTTAAATATGATCCCTATAGTTGAAATGTGATCAGTAAGGATGGAGACATAAAGAAATTGAGGATATTGTGATCTTTGAGAAGGCATCTTAATATATTAAATTCTGAATATTCCAAATATTCATTTGGACATTTTAAAAGATATTTTAAAATTTTTATTTATATGTATTGTGTTTGCATTTATATGCATGTGTGTGGTTTTTTTGTTTAAGGTTTGTTAGTAAATGATAGCCTACCATTTAATATTTTTTATCAATAGTTTATTATAGTATGGCACTATCTTAGAAACTGGGCAGAAACTACTCCATTTCTAACCACATTTGATGTGATTAAAATAAATATGTTTGAAATCATTTAGACTGAGGCATCTATGGGGCTCTGGATTCTGTATAAACAAACCAAACACAACTTAGGGAAAAGAGTCCCAGGCTAGGCCAGTCAGTAATTGTCAACTAATGGGAGTTTTGCCTATACTTAAGCTGGATCAGTCCCAACCGCCAACTACCCTCTAACGAGTGAGTTTCCACCAGAGTTTTCCAAGTCAGATAGAGCGTGTTTAACAGAATAGAGCTGTGTTTTAACCAAATCAAACCTTAGCTTTCCTTCCACAGCCTTCCTTCCTACTTCACTGTCAGAGCCTCAAACCACTCTGTGGTCTGGACCTGGCTCATTTAAGAGACACCACTCAAACTATTAAAAGTTTAAACTGCCTTGAACTATCTTTTGAAAGTGTTTCATTATATCCATGTCCTAGAACAGTAGAAAAAAGATCATTTCTCATATCCATTTTGATTGTGTTGTATATTATTTGAGGTTAAATAAAAATGGCCTCAAATTCAGTTTCAAAAAGTATTATAAACAAAATAGAACCAGTTAAGTGTGTTGCATATTTAAATTCCATTTACCATATTTTGGGCTTTAATTCTCTCCTTCCTACTTCACTGATGACAAAGTTTTGAATATTGATTACTTTCCCAACTATCTATGGACTGGAGAGGTTTTTATATGTTATGTATCCTATACTTTCTGGCACTATATACATATACCAGAGACTTCATGACACAGTGGGCTCTGCCACAGAGGAGCATTTAAGATTGACCATGTTTCCTTTTTATTTATTATATCATGTTCCTCTGCAATTAACTTGAACTAAAACCTATATGTAAGATTTTTCTCAATAAAGGAATTATTTCTTTCAATTATATTTAGACTAAAGTTTCAAGAGATTTGCTTCATTACAATGCAAAGACTTAAGACATGGGTAAATTGGCTTGAATAGAACTAATGTAATTTCAAATAAATTTGAAAATGTTACCTCTTCCCATTCAATTCCTTAATAGATCTGACAGTGAAGAAATTCACACTATACAGTTATTTGAAATATTAATTCCAATGACTTTGAAATAGTGAAACTATTTTTCAGCCAGAAATTCTTCTGTAAATCATAAACATAGTCACTGTTCTAATGATGAAATCCTAAACCTAATAGTTTGAAGTCGGAATATTGTGATTTTTCATTTTAGGAAATGTACCCTTTCCAATCAGATATCATCCTCCATCACGGGAGGGGGAATGAGGAAAATGATAAAAATGCAAATTTAACCCATTTCTTCTGCTACTACTTACCAAGGTAGCCTGACTAAATAACAGGCAAGGGTTTGTAGAGAGCTATCATATTATGATGTGGCAATAGTGAACTATTAGTTGTTTGTTTAAAATTAGATTCAGTACTGCAGAAAACTAATAGAATTTTCACTTGGTGTATGTGTGAGTGTGTGTGTTGTGTGTGTGTGTGTGTGTGTGTGTGTGTGTGTGTGTGTGAAAAACCCGGGGCCCACGGTGGCAGGCCCCAGGCCCATGCGGCGCGCCGGGACCTGGAGGTGGAGGCTGCCTCCAGGCAGCCTGTCTCACATACCGGAGGAAGGTCCCAGGTTCCAGTGGCTGAAGGCTTCAGCGGAGCTGGCCCGGCAGGCCCCAATGACACGAGGAATCCTTGGTTCCAAAAGGGTTTATTGTCATGGCAGATGGTAGATGGATCTGGATGTATCCCCCCAAACTCAGGGCAGACCTGGGTTAAGTAGGGAGGGAGAAAGGGGGAGGTTCTTGGGGCAATGCTTAATTGGCTCCACCCTCTGACCTTCATTAGTATGTAAATCTCTAGGGCCTGAGGCCTGTAGTTACACCCTCTACCTGTGCACTTTGGGAGGGGCTGTAATGGCCTTCTTGACTGAACAATGTAGGTCCATGGAGATTAGACTGCTTTTCAGGACCCTGAGTTCTGGGGGCGTGGCCGAACTCCTGTTTCTCCCTTGGAGTCTCGGGGTTCTAGGCCCATGCCCAGCCAAGAACCAGGATACCCTTACGCAGTCCCACATGTGTGTGTGTGTGTGTGTGTGGTACAGATAGATAAAACACAGGGACATGACAATTACCAGCAGTCATTAGCTACATGTGAAAAACTTCTTGGAAAATTTAGGAACAAAAATAGTGAATAAAACAATTGCAACAAATTCCATTGAGCTTTAGGGCTTTAAGTCTGCATAGAACCAGCTAAATTCATTATTAATAAAGGACTTGAATGAATTATAACAATAAACTATGTTTTAAAACCATAGAGTCAGTCAATCTTGACAGGTACTTCATTTGAACTACAGAGTTCAATTGCAGATATTCCCAAAATAAGAATTATCATTCTGTGAAGCGAACATAGGACAAGCAGCCCTTTGAATCTCTTGAAGGGTTCAAAGTGGGTTTAGACTTCTGGTCTCTGATTATACATACCAAGTAAAGTGAGAGGAAGAATCAAAGCAATTATTCTAGCTGATCAAGCAAAAATTATTTTCCCTGCAAGTCAGAAAGAGACAACTATTGAAACATGAATTGTCCAGACTGACTAAGTTGCCAATATCATGTAAGTCTATCAGATAGTGCTATTAAAATTTATCATATATATAGTGATATGTATATGATTGTGTATATATATGATATATATATACACAGTATATCGGAAAAGTAATTTAACCTCAAGTCTAACTATACCTGTATTTTGTTGTAGAGGAAAGATTTATTTCTAGGAGTGCGAGCACATGTAGAGACAGAAGATAGAGACAAAGGAACACAATGAAAGGTTCTGGACTGGAAATGAGTGCACAATCCCCATAAGCATTCTGGGTTAGACAGAAACAAAGAGTAGGGAGCACAGAAGAACCAGCAGTGCCTATCTCATCTTAGTGCTAGAAAACTCACAGATGCATAGGTCAGCCTGTTTGGTATAAAAATGGAGCAAACTGTAGTCTTCATACATTGCATGAATGTCTGCTGCAGGATGAGTACAAAGAGATCTACTTCCCAATACTCAGTGAGTTTCACCTAAAGATATTTTCATATATCTATTTTCTCATAGCAAATTACAGCAAATGTAGGGGTTTGGTATTATACAGCTTCTCCAGGGCAGGAATCTGTGACTATCTCAGTTTGGTTATAAGGCTGTGGGGTTTGAGTTCCTCTTAAGATTCTTAAGAAAAGGGAAAGACTGAGGGCATCCCCTTTGTACTTGTGTTAACTTTATATCCAGCCACTTTGCTGACGTTGTTTATCAGGCTTAAGAGTTATCTGGTGGAAGTTTTGGGGTCACTTAAGTATACTATCATATCATCTGCAAATAGTGATATTTTGACTTCTTCCTTTCCTATTTGTATCCCTTTGACTTTCATTTGTTGTCTAATTGCTCTGGCTAGGACTTCCAGTACTATATTGAATAGGTAGGGAGAGAGTAGGCAGCCTTGTCTAGTCCCTGATTTTAGTGGGATTGCTTCAAGTTTCTTTCCATTTAGTTTGATGTTGGCTACTGGATTGCTGTATATTGCTTTTACTATGTTTCGATATGGGCCTTGAATTCCTGATCTTTCCAAGACTTTTAACATGAAGGGATGTTGAGTTTTGAAAAATGCTTTTTCAGCATCTAATGAGATGATCATGTGATTTTTTTTCTTTGAGTTTATGTAGTGGATTATGTTGGTGGGTTTCTGTATATTGAACCATCCCTGCATCCCTGGGATGAAGCCAACTTGATCATGGTGAATGATGGTTTTGATGTGTTCTTGGAGTCAGTTTGCAAGAATTTTATTGAGTAATTTTGCATTGATGTTCATAAGGAAAATTTGACTGAAGTTCTCTTTCTTTGTTGGGTCTTTCTATGGTTTAGGTATAAGCATAATTGTGGCTTTACAGAATGAATTGGGTAGTGTTCCTTCTGTTTCTATTTTGTGGAACAGTTTAAAGAGTATTGGTATTAGGTCTTTGAGGGTCTGATAGAATTCTGTACTAACCCCATCTGGTCCTGGGCTTTTTTTTTTTTGTTTGGCAGACTTTTAATGACTACTTCTATTTCTTTAGGGGTTATGAGACTATTTAGATGATTAATATGATCCTGCTTTAATTTTGGCACCTGGTATCTATCTAGAAAATTGTCCATTTCATCCAGATTTTCCAGTTTTGTTGACTATAGGCTTTTGTAGTAGGATCTGATGATTGTTAGAATTTCCTCAGTTTCTGTTGTTATGTCTCCCTTTTCAGTTATGATTTTATTAATTTGGATACTGTCTCTGTGCCCCCTGGTTAGTCTGGCTAAGGGTTTATCTATCTTGTTGATGTTCTCAAAGAAACAGCTCCTGGTTTTGTTGCAGTATCCAAGCAAACAAGGTGCTGGACAAGGAGCTGAGAATTCTATGTCTTGATTCACAGGCAGTATAAGGAGACTGTGTGCCATACTGGGCATTCCTTGAGCATATATAAGACCTCAGAGCCTGCCCCCATACTTCCTCCAACAAGGCCACACCTACTCCAACAAGGCCATATCTCCTAATAGTGTCACTCCCTATGGGCCAAGCACTGAAACACATGAGACTATGGGGGCCATACCTATTCAAAACACCACAGCTAACAAAATATAAGAACACAAAGCCTGTGAATACTAGAAGGTAGAGACCTTCTAGGACCATATTAGATATTAACTACAATGGAATGTCACCTAACCCTAGCCAATAGCAAACTAAAGGAGTGACTAGCACCAAAGTCGGAAAATGCTAAGATAAAGTTTGTAAAGGCCTAAAGTAAAAAAAAAAAAAAAAAAAAAAAAAGTATTCAAGAAATTGAAAGAAATTAGAATATCTAGAAAATTAGGGATTGGAAAGGGATTAAAAGAATTTTGAGATCTAGGTACAGTCAGACCATACAAATTACAAGCTGAGGTGGGTAATTTGATTCCTGATATTTCTATAGAGTGGTGACTTGATTTTCCCTATCTATCTGAGGCTGTCCTATAGGGTACTGTAAGAATGGTAAGGAAACAATAGCATTGATGTTAGTGAGAAGGAAATAAATACCGGATAATTGGATTGCGATGGTTGTGGCAAGGTAGGATATAATCAATTCTAAATCTTGGAGGAAGATCTAATTTTAGTTGATAAAGTGCTTGTCATGCAGGCATGAGGAACTGAGTCCAGACCATAAGTATCTACTGAAATAGCCAATATGATGTATACATGCCTATAATCCCAGAACTGGAGAAGCAGAGATAGGAAAACCCCAGATGTTTGCTAGATGGCTAGTCTAGCAAAATCAATAAGCTACAAGACCAGTGAAAGAGACTGTCTCAAAAACAAATGAGGAAAATGAATGTGGAAGATACCTGATGTTAAGATCTGTCTTCCACTAAAATGCCTATAGACATGCACTCACACCTGCATGCACATACATGTGCACACACACACACACACATATACACATACACACACGCAGATTTTGGAAAATCTTGGATGTGGCAGATCAGGAAAGGAAATTACTTACTATCGCTAAGTTTCTGGACTAAATAGCATATTTCATCATTGATGGAATGGAATACAGAGAGAGATAAGGAAAATTCTCTCCACTGGCAAAGTTTTGAGTCTTTGGTTGAAATATACTGTTTATGTTATTTTAAAGGAGAATTTCTAAATGCTGAAGGAATAAAATAATTTTAACTGTTGAAGATTAATATCTAATTTAACAACTAAACAATGCCCTGTAGATGAAAGGTATGTATTTTCAAATAATTTAATATTTTATAAAAAGAAATTGAAACTGAAAAATATAGTCTATAATTGCTTTGTCATACTATTGGCAAAATGTAAATCTAATGGTAGCTGATTGAAACCATATATTTTCAAGGTGCTTTTACCATCATCATGCATATAATAATACACACTCAAAATTCATGTTAGTAATTTTCCAAAACAAGGTCAGTGAGAAGAAATCATCCGTTATTTATGGGACGTAAAGACCAAAAGAATCCAATCCTTTTATGTAAAAACAAAGATAATCGCACTGACCCAAATTACTCAAATTGGCTAATTTTTTCTTTAATATTTACTTTTGTTGCTTTCTTTATCAAACTTGGTCTTGATTGGTCCTATTATGATTATGGAATTAATGTGCCTTTTACCAAAATTAACCTTATTGAAAAATAGACAATCCCCTTAACAATATTTGCATATCTCTTCAGTGTGAGGCATTGTGAGTTGAAATGCTCATGACTTTTTAAAAAGCAACAAATTCATTACCCAAACATTATATTTCATAGTATAATATGTAAACATCAGTAGCAACTTTAGCTGTTAAGCAAACACTCTGATCTAAGTTTAATTTTTCTTTGTTTATTTCATCACAATGGTTCATTTTCCATAGCGGTTCTAATATATGTAGATTTTTTTCATTGGCAATTAAAATATAGTTATTTTTAGGGGTGTCATTATTACATCCCTACACTGGAATCCCATACTTGCCCTTCGTACTAACTACTAAAAGCAAATTTTTGTTTGTGCTTTCAGGAAAACGTATGATCGAGTTTAAAAATCAATCTGGTTGTCTTGGATCTCCCCTCTGCATCAAGCTTGTCATCTATATTTGCTGAGATGCTAAAGATAAGACAAAATAAAGATAATGTAAAAATAAACTTTACTGAGCACCAAAATAAACACATTGGCAAAGGACAATCAAGGCGGCACACACAATCCCCTCATGTAGGAAGTGGAACCAGGGGGATTACTAGTTCAAAGACATCCTCCACTACTTATGTATCGAGTCCCGGGCCAACGTGGGGTACAGGAGACCCTGCACAAGTAACAGAGAAAAACTAATCAATTAACAAAAAACCAAAAAAAGAACCAGGACACCAGCAAGACACATTAAGTCACGATTGCCATGTATGCAGTCCGGGGCATGCTCAGTTTGTTGGTTTTCCTCAATTTTATATAAATAAACTATGTCAAGAAAAATCAATATTCTCTTACTTTTTTTGCAAATTTTATTAATCTGGTAAAAATGTAAAGATGGTTTTAGATGAAGGAGCTAAACATTATTCAATTTACTACTTAATATGATCTAACTGCCTCACAGAATGGTTGCATTTATCTGTTTCTCCACCTTAAAGGTGGAGAAAATATTAGCAAAAAAGCACATGATGCCCTACACAGAGAGGCATCTAGACTTCCTTAACTGTATTGTGGTTTTGTAATAACTGCTAAAAACTTCCCTTTCCGTGTACTTTTCTTTGAAGATAACTGACATATGGTCTTCTGTATCGTGGGGTAGACTCCTGGGGAAAGAGTGTGTGCTAAAATGGATTCCTGCAGTGAGCCTCTTACCTCAGGTGTTTTCTGCAATTCGGTGCAGATTTCCAGCTTGCCATTTCTTGGTCATTCAATTCAGCCACACAATTCACTTTCTCCCTTCCTATATTAGAGCTATCCATCAGCAAAGTGAATTCTACTTTTTCAATCTTTTCATTAGGGACCAAAAGATGAACAGCTCACAGAATCTTCCACGTGTTGATTGTTCCCAGACTGTTATCCCAGTCTCAAGCTCTCCTCCCAAAGCCTCAGCGGCATCTCTGCCCAGGTGCACAGATATCATTTCACTCTGCCATTCATCTGAGTTTCTTCTCAATTGAAATACTGATACCCACTCGGGTTTCCCATAACATCTTGAGCTCAGGCTTTTTTGCACCCAGAATGGTTTTAATTTTGTCAAGAGTTCAATTCCCGGTACTCACATGGTGGCTTGCAACCATCCTTAATGGAGTCTAATGAATGCTCTCTTCTATCGGATACCCTCTTCTGTCATGCAGGCAAACATGCAAATAGAGCACTCCTATACATAAAGTAAATAAAGTCTAAAAGAAATAGAGTATGGGGATATGTTAATAAGTTAATCTACATGGCTATTATAAATTAAGTCTTCTTAGTTTTATGCTCCCTATATTTATAAAAATATTTAAAATATTTATGTCCAGTTCTCTGTGAATTTTAGCTATGTTTTACCTTTACTTTGCACTTGCTATGTGTTATCTCTTGTGTTGTTCTCTATGACAGCTTTTATACCTTTCAATTATAGGCATAAACTAACTCCAAATTGAGTTTTAAATTTCATTATGACATTAATCAGGTTTTGGAACAGTTTATCTCATACAATAATATTTACAACTCATCCAGACAGTAGATTGTACTTTCACTTTCCCAACCAATATTTTCTCTTCTTGAAGGTTAATTGTATTAAGTAGTTGCATTGTTTCTAAGTCAAACTCAAGAACCAGCCAAGTTGATACAATTCTGCTTAGTATCTTTATGCATTTGGTGAAGTATTAGGGTTTATTCTTTGTGAATTTCTCCAGAGAGTTAACTATTCTCCCAACTTAACTGATTAGAATGGGGCTTTTGCCTTGGGACTCTTCTCTGGCATCAGTGTGGCGTTCCCTCAGCTTCTCTCTCTGTAATTTCCTTTTCTCTCTCATGTGCTTCAATACATGTGTAAAGATGTAAAGACAGTTCAGGAGGATTCAGTTTCTTCACTCCACCATTTTTCTATGTGATCAACATATGTGCAACTGGGAGTCTCAGACTGAAACTGTGAGAACTTCTCCTATGACTTATTTCAAATTCTCTTCCTGTTCTGGCCTGGGTCTGTCCTCTTAGAATTCATGTTCTTCAGATATAAGGTACCATACCCCAGCTCTATAACTTACTGTTTAATTGCTGTCTTAGTCAGGGTTACTATGGCTACCATGGAAAACCAAGATCAAAGCAATCTGGGGAGAAAAGGGTTCATTCTACAACACTTCCTCATAACTCTTCATCACTGAAGGAAGTCAGGACAGGAACTCAAGCAGGGCAGATTCTTAGAGGCAGCAACTGATGCAGAGGTCATGGAGATCATAGGTTGCTCAGCCTGCTTTCTTCTAGCCCGCAGGAGCACCAGCCCAGGAGTGGCCCAACATACAATGGGCTGATCCCTCCTTCCAATAATCACCAATTTAAAAAATGACCTAGCATGCATGATCTGATGGAGGCTTTTCACACAATTGAAGCTCCCTCCTCTCTGATGACTCTAGCTTGTATCAAGGTGACACAAAACCAGCCAACACAGTTCCTGAGTCCATTTTTTTTTCTTGAACTTTCTGTCCCCATTTGTGACATTGTTTACTCTTTTCTGAAAGCCATTGTATCTTCTGATAATCCATTTGCATAGTTTTGCTTTTTAAAGTTAACATTACTTTTCTCTCCAAATGTATAGCTGAATATTTCACTGTTCCAGACTACTCCTAGGCATTTTATCTTTTCTGAAAGGTTTTTTTTGTTTTTTTTTTTTAATCAACTTGAATACTTCATGACATACTTTCAAGTCAGAATCAGCTTCGAGTTGTTTCATGTTCTTGGACAGTTGCAAATACTACTATAAAATGATGTGCTGGCTGTGGTCTGTAGATTTGCTTACTGAGGCCATTCTTGTGCAGAAGTTTTATTTAATTTGTAAATTATATTACTTGATTTCTCCCTAAAGAAACATTACAAATATTTCCTTTATATTACAGTGTGGTTTTCTCTTGGAAAGGGTGGGGGAGTCCCCATAGAGCAAAACTCAGTAAAAATGGAAATAAACAACTCAGGTATGCCATGTCCTTCTCTAGCTGACCTCATGCAGAGGATAAGTTCTTAGAGTTCTGCTGATTCTAGCAAAAATGGGCTCTAACCTGGGAGATGGGAAAGGAAGGCTTTGGGGAAACACTGAGGGGCTCCAGTAGTGTCAGTAATATAAACAATTGTGTAAAGGATTCCTTGCTAATCAGTTAATGCTCTTCTCTCTTGATACTTCTCTTTCACCTCTACATCACACAGATCTCCAGTTTCAGTGGCCTCTGCCCTTTTTGTTGCCTTGATATGTTGTAGATTGACTCTTACTTATAATTCTTTAGTGATATTTTCACAAATTTGAGAATGAGGAAAACTAAATTTGAAAAAAAAAAAAAAAAGCTCAGTTCTTCATCTTTGTCGGAAATCCGAACTCTCTTGTGTTAATAATAAAGTGTATCTTCTTGACCTTATTTGAGGATCCTAATCATAGATGATTTGACCAAAATCTCATGTCACGACCAGTAATTTCTCTGAGACTAAGTCTGGTCCTTTAAGTATCCCATAGTATTAATTTTTAACCGCTAGTATGCTGGCAGTGCCATTAAATAACTACTTAATTGTCCATTCCCTCTGGTTTCCATAGTTATCTATTTTCATTCATGAAGGTTTTGTTCTAGAAAATGTCATGAAGCCCTATACATTATATTTTACCCAAATAGCCATTGCCAAAGGGTTTCTCCATGTTTTATGAGTACTCATTTTGCATTTAACATCAGTGTACTGAGGCAGTAGCTAAGTACTTCTACAATTCTAGATCTTCCAATGTTAAGGGACCGTATTTAAGCCTAAATGGAGGAAGAACACACAAACCCCCATTCTCAGCTGAGGATCCATTAGTAGATGATTGCTTCTAAAACAAAGAGATTTGGTTTGACAGGTTGACAAAACTC
Organism: Mastomys natalensis; assembly: GCA_021653895.1. NCBI lineage: Eukaryota > Metazoa > Chordata > Mammalia > Rodentia > Muridae > Mastomys > Mastomys natalensis. The sequence goes on along the minus strand of JAJTUV010000523.1, from coordinate 1,317,785 downwards.
TAGCATTAGAGTGGGTTATCATAAAATAAGAGGGCATGGGGTTAGGATGGAGACATGGAGGTGGGGCTCAGGGAGAAATCTGGGGAAGAAATGTGATCCAAAAGCATTGTATACATGCATAAAATTCTCAAAGAATAATATTTTTTAAAAAGTGCTTTGACTATCACTTTATCATTTCTTCCAACGAATTCTACCAAACAAGATACTTCCCATGGTCCTCTGCTCTCCTGTACTCTTGAAATGCTGCCAGGTTTTCCCTGTGTACTCCTGTGTTTAACCTTTACTTCATATTCATCTTAACTTACCTTTCCAATAGAGTCCTTTTGTCCCCATCTCCTCTTTCTGTTATGTGACATTTCCCTTTTCCAGACATATCTGAGTTTATTTTATACTGAAGAATTTATTCTACACTACAAATAATAAATAAACAAAATTTCAATATCTACTCAATCTGTTCTTCTTAGACTTTCATCTCCAGGTTTTAAGTTCTTTCATGGTTGAATGACAACTTCAAGTAAATCACATTAAAAATTCCATTTTCATCACCAGTCTTTCTCCTGGGCTACATTGCTACATATATGTCTTCCCAATAGATGATTCAACTGATTGGTAGTCTCCATAATATCTCATGTCCAAAACCAAATTTGCCAGCTTTCCCTACACCACCTATTTGAGCTTTCCCTTAGGAATAATCTATCTCAACTTAAGCCTACCTTCCTAGCCACAGATGCCACAACAGAAACAACTTAATAAAGTACTGGGATGAAATTAACAAAGCCAGCCAAGTAAATACCCTCTTTATTTGCCAACTTCACTTTAAGAAGTGCTTTTGTAATTATTTGTTACCATTAAATACAAAGATATTATCCTCAACTTAATACCTTTTCACATTTGACCACTACTATAATTATGTTGTTTTTCAGATTTAATACCTTTTCACATTTGACCACTACTATAATTATGTTGTTTTTCAGATGTAGTACTGTTTCAACATCTCCCCATTTAACCTGGACTCCTGGAGTAACTTTATTTTGAATTTTGCAGTTATATTATTCCTCTGGGAGAGAGATCTAAATAATGGGTTTTCTGGTTACTGTCTCAAGGACATACTGATTTGGAGAAGGGTTCCGTCTTTGTGTTTTTAGAAAACAATGATTAAGGTATTTACTCCTCAGAGAATTATATAGATCAGACTTGACAAAGGTTGGCCTCTGGAAGACTAGAATCCAGAGAATCAAACAAAAAATTATCTTGATGATGATAACATTTGTTTTGAGATTTGTATATTACAGAATATGTAGCCTTGGTGAATGAATCTCCTTGTCAGGCATGCTGATCTGCTTGAACTCCTGATGTCCTAGTCTTCCAGCTGGATCTAGTTAAGAAAAACATCAGAGACTAAATCAATCTTTGGTGTGGCCTTCTTTATAACTCCCCCACCCCTCTTCAAAATATCTTTATGCCCATATTCAGCTTGAAGAAGATATAAAGAGTTGGCGTCCCGATTCCCTGGGTTTTGGGGGCTGGAGGGGGTTATAATTAGGTGTTTTCTAGGAATTTAGAAATCGTCTTTATTAGAACAGGGAAGAATAGCTAGAATTGATTATATAGCCATAATCTATTAGTAGAAATCTGTATAATTGTTACTAAGCTGAAGTTATAATTTCTTTATTTGTTACAGAATTTATTTTGATGCAAATTCAAAGGTTTCATTGGTATAAATTTCTTCTATTGATACAAAATTTGGTAAGTACTTAGACCCAGTCCTTCTTTAATTATTTTTTTTAAACTGATCTGAGATGATTAGCCTGTGAGTTAAGGGCCTAATGGCAAATTTATGGCTCTGTGTTTATTGTTAGGGTGTTTTCTAGATTTTAATTAGAAATAGCTGAGAGTAATTAATGAACATCAGTCTAGATTGCTTTACATAGATAGTTGGTTTTGAAAAAACTTTAGAAGTCCACAGAATACAACATTACAGACATTTCTTTATTAAGGGTCATTTGACTAGAGACCTGTCTACTCCTGACTGCTTACCTTTCTTGGATTCTAAGAAGAAATTGAGCATCTTTGGAGTTACTCCAGTAGTGGTAAGACAGCTAATAGGCAATAATTGCCTCTTTTCATTTACAGACAAAATAATGTCCAGAAAGAGGACACACTATGCAGAATAGTTGACTGATAATCTCTGCCAAGACAGTGATCAGCCCGTAAAAATTCTGCATTACTAGATCTGAGATATTCCTGGGCCAGAATGCTGAATACCAAATGCTCCAACATTTTGAGATATAAGAGACTGTCCAGGTGATTATCAGTCTCTATAATTTGGCTAAGTTTTGGAAGCTATGCTTTGTGCTTCCCATATTTTCAGTTAATTCACTCGTTCTTGGGTTTCTGATGAGGTTGAAGACTTATAGTCTCAAAACCAACGCAGGCTACTTGCTTTGAGAGAACAGATTTGAGAGGATCATTTCAAATGGCATTCATTCTAAAGCCAGGATATAAGCCAGGTACAGGACTATAGTCTTTTAAGTTAGGATAGATGACAATGGTCTTTTTATTGACAATAATGTTGGACTGGGTATTAGGTCTGTCTTGTACCTTACAATTAAAAATTGGTAATAGTTGTGCTCAATTTATATTTTGAGAGAAAGTTTTGGTTTGGTTTGGTTTTTATTCTAACAGAAAGGATGAAATGTGTCAGAAATGTCCTGCCCAATGTATTTGCAGTGAGAGCCCTGTCATTGGATGGGAAAGAGGGAGGCGAAGTTAGGAGTTGGGAGGAGAAAAGAAGAGAGAGAGGAAGGAGGAGAGAGAGGAAAAGCAAGATGGCAGCAGATGTTACCCTCATGTGTCTAGCAATCTCAGGTAGCTATTCATATCAAGGCTAGATAATTGGATAACAATTCTAATTGTGTGGGCATCTTGTATATTGAGTATTTGCTGATATATAAATCTATTTGGTTAATCTAAAGCTTTAGAGTTTTACTTTATAGGGTTACTGGGAAGTTGGTCCACCAACAACTGGGTAGTTAAGGCTGTGAAGGAACTAGCGGCCCCAAGGACAAGCAAACCAGGGCTGGAGGTACAGCGACTTGTCACTACTGGAGCAAGCTAGAGAACAGCCCAGTGGAACCAGCTCAGGAGCTCCAGTCCCACTGGAGAACTTGCTGAGACAAATGGGTTTAGAGTGGGAATATGGTGGCCAGGACAGGAGCTAGCTGGACGATCCTTTTTTCTAATACCTCCAGGAACAACTTTATATGTAAAACATCTATTAAATAGACTTATTAATGGAAGTGCAATACACTTCATGGCTCTAACATTTAACAACAAAGCATTTAGATATATTTTAAATGTACCAATATTTTTCTTTAAACATAACCAAATCGAATTTCTTTTGTGGATTATGTCAGATTGTACACTTGTTTAGTGCATCCCGTCAGAAACCAAATTACCAAATATCAGAAAGCATAAAGTAAATATTTATGCTATATACATACAAAAGGACCAAAATTGTAAAATCTTTTTTCAAACTCATTTTTTGTAACTCAAACATACCTGATAATATTCAGAAACGTCTGATGACATTTGTTAATAGAAATCTGTGTAACAGCCAGCAGGAGTTGAGTCATATTACATTCTTTATACCTCTTTAATTGCTTTGTTTTATATTGTATAGTAAATAAAAAGGAAAAAGAATTGAAAAACTTTTGAGTCATATATAATTTCCGAAAGATTACAACCTTTCACACAGACACACACACACATATACATACATATATACAAAACACCCTGTGAGAGGAGAGAGACAGAGAGATTTCTAAGAACTAATGAGTAAACTAAATAGACCATTCATTTAATACACAAGGGGCAGTAAATAAGCAAATTAATCTCTCTCTCTCTCTCTCTCTCTCTCTCTCTCTCTCACACACACACACACACACACACACACACACACATACATTAAATCAGTTTGACTAATTAACTACAACACAATAAAGAAACAATCTCCCAAAAAGTCAGTTTTAAAGTACAACAATATACTCTATATTGTATCAATTGGCAAAGTCTATAGATAGTTCTAATACCAGTAAAATATTTTGGAAACTAGAACATTGGAAAACATTTTCTGAAAGAAATATTCTGAGAAGGAAAACTGTTAACTGGAACTCGGAAAAAAAAAACATAGAGAAATGTATATAATATCCTTTATGCTTGATATGTGATGTTTGAAGGTAAAGTTTGTTTTGTTATATAATACAATTTTTATACTATCTACACTCAGTTTTCATCTTAATCTATAAAATTCTAACACTTCAACTTCAAATATTAATGTATTTTATTTAATTAAAGACTAAAATGACATGATATTTTGAGAAATATTTTATCAATACTTCCATTTTTCTTAATATTAAGGATGAATTGGTGATGGTGTTTAACTAAATTCGTGGAGATATTCTTGAACATTTTAAATCATATATCTAAATCTGAACATAAACTTCTAATTATGAATACATATATATTCATGAAACAAATGTCATTTCCTGTACTTCCTCTTTATTGATAATTTTAACTTCACATATAAAATTGTATTATTATATTTGTTTTGTAATACAAGTAGGTTTTAGCAATTGTCAGTTGATATACTTTTCAAATGTATCAAAAATTTTAATTTGAATGATTACAACATTCCTTGAAATATATTTATTAAGTTAATCTTTAATTACTTTACATGCTTCTTTGTGTGTTTTGCTTAAAGTAAATATGATCTTTCTTGTTGGCTTAAAATAAATGGAATGAGGTAATAAGTTATATGATATACATTGTCCATAAGATGAACAAACCTAATCAGAAGTTCCAGAGATTTGATCAATATTTTATTTTTTTTTATTGGAAATTTTTTTTACATTTCAGATGTTCTCTCCTTACCCCATTTCCCCCCTCCCTCCCAGGAACTCACTATCCCTTCCCCCTCCTCTTGCCTCCACGTTGGTGTACCCCCACCCTCCCTCCCCGTACCTCACCTCCCCACCCTCGAATATCCCCCCCCACGACGTCCAGCCTTCATGGGACCAAGGATCTCTTCTCCCAAAGGCCATGATCAAACTATACTATTCCCAATGTTATCAGTGATAGAAATGATACTTCCTCAACAAGTGGTCATCAAAAGTTGTTGCTTTAATGCTTGAATTTCTAGACTGAATGCCCTTCGGCTGGGTCACCTTTTTAAAAAATGTATATTTTATACATATATTGATGATGATGATGATGATGATGATGATAATGATGATGATGTTGACCTGTCTTGGCTAGATATATCAAACAGCCTTATTGGAAAGATAAATACTTTCATAGAAAAATATTTTGTTTAGCTCCTGGGAGCTCTGGTTGAGTCTTTTGATACTCGTTCTAAAAAGGACAAAAACACCCTCACTTTGGTCTTCCTCCTTCTTCTTGAGTTTCATGAGGTTTATGCGTTGCATCTTAGGTATTGTGTGTTTTGGGGCTAATATCCGCTTATCAGTGAGTGCATACCATGTGTGTTCTTTTGTGATTGGGTCATCTCACTCAGGATGATATTTTCTAGCTCCATCCATTTGTCTAAGAATTTCATGAGCTCATTATTTTAATGGCTGAGTAGTACTCCATTGTGTAAATGTACCACATTTTCTGTATCCATTCTTCTGTTGAAGGACATCTGGGTTCTTTCCAGCTTCTGGCTATTATGAATAAGGCCGCTATAAACATAGTGGAGCATGTGGCCCTGTTGCATGTTGAAATATCTTCTGGGTATATACCCAGGAGGGGTATAGCTGGGTCCTTAGGTAACACCATGTTCAATTTTCTGAGGTATCGCCAGACTGCTTTCCATAGTGGTTGTACCAGCTTGCAATCCCACCAACAATGGAGGAGTGTTCCTCTTTCTCCACATCCTCGCCAACATCTGCTGTCACCTGTGTTTTGGATCTTAGCCAATCTGACTGGTGTGAGGTGGAATCTCAGTGTTGTTTTCATTTGCATTTCCCTGATGACTAGGGATGCTGAGCACTTCTTTAGATGTTTCTCAATCATTCGAGTTTCCTCAGTTGAGAGTTCTTTGTTCAACTCTCTACCCCATTTTTTAATAGGGTTATTTGATGGTCTGGAATCTAGTTTCTTCAGTTCTTTGTATACCTTGGATATTAGCCCTCTATCAGATGTAAGGTTGGTGAAAATCTTTTCCCAGTCTGTTGGTTCCCGCTTTGTCCTGTTGACCATATCCTTTGCTTTACAGAAGCTTTGCAGTTTTATGAGATCCCATTTGTCAATTCTTGGCCAGCCTGAGAACAGACCGGCAAGCTGTCCTCTGAGAGGCTCTAACCAGCAGCTGACTCAGACAGATACAGATATCCAGAGCCAAACAGTGGATGGAGCTTGAGGACTCTTAAAGAAGAATAGGTGGAAGGATTGAGGGCCCTAAGGAGATAGGAACTGCACAGGAAGATCAACAGAGTAAACCAACCTGAACCCTTGGAGCTCTCAGAGACTGAATCACCAACCGTGGAGCATACCTAGTCTACACAGATCTACCTCCATGGGCTGAACCTAGGCCTCCCTGCACATATGTTGTAAATGTGCAGCTTGGTTTTCATGTAGGTCTCAAACATCTGGAGTGGGGGCTATCCCAAAACATGCAGCCTGTATATGGAGTACGTCTTCAAAAAAAAAAACAGTTGTTCAGTTATTCATGGAATATTATTTTTTTATATCTCTTGTATTCAGTTTGCAACTACTTCAATGAGAATTTTTGTATGTATATTCATGAGGGATATTGGACTATAATTTATATATTTTTGTTGGGTCTACACTTGATTTCACTATTTCAATATTATTTGCTTTGTGAAGGAGCTTATTGTGGTTCTGAATTTTTTTAAACATAACTCAAAAAGTGTTGCTTGTTTGAAGGCCCTATAGAATTCTTGTATAAGTATATCTGACCCTTGGTATTTTGCTTGTTTGTTTATTTTCATTTTATTCTGTTTGAATGCTTTTTAATTTTTTTTGATTTGCTGAAAATAAAAAAAAAAAAAAAAAAGAAAAAGAAAAATATTTTGTAACTCATCTAAAGATTGATATTTTCAGATAAATTATCCAGGTTTCTACAAAAACAGTAACTTTTTTCTTGACCAAGCATTTGCATCCATTTCCTTTGTGGCAACCAGGTTTTCAGATGCAGAGAATACAAAGAACAGAACACAGATAGTAAACAATAATCCAGCTCAGATCACTCACTATGACACATGAAGTTTCTTTGAGCTTCATATAAGAAAAATGCATTGTTTAATGGCATAAAAAATGTATTTGTGTGAGTACGCTTGCGCCATGGCGCACATGTAGAGAAGAGAGGTCAGTAGGCAGGTGTGGGGATTATTCTATATTCTGCCCGTCTGGATTCTTAATTGTTAAAAATGTTACAAATGCTTGAACATCATACTAACACAGTTTGTTATGATACAGATGTTAGGCTATGTGAGAAGTCAAATCATGATACAAATAGGTCAAATGCAATTGAAACCAAATTTACCCTATAATGTGCCTTATCAGATCACCATATTTACAAAGGGATTAGGTTGCAGTTCAGGACATGTGTAAGTGAATTCACATGATATACTCGTTATCTAATTGGTAACAGAAAATGTGGTTACTGTTATGAGTCCTTGGAGACTATTGTTTGGAAACCCTTTGTATAGCATAACCCTTAATTACCTTCATTGCTGAGAGGACAATCCGATGGAAGCTAGCATATGCATTTTTTTCCATTAAGAAAAGCCTTTAAAACAATTTTATTTACTTAAAACTAATGTATGTCCACAAGGCCAAAAATAATTATTTTTTTTCAAATATGTGCTCAAGGAACAGAAAGTGATTGAATTTAAAATACTTCTTAAATGGCTCATGGAACAGCATCAATATCATGTCCAAAGGGACTTTTACTAATCCATTTTCTTGTCTAAAACTAAGGATTTAATGGAAAGGCTTTCTGTAATGGATGGATAAATAAGTTATTTTCACAATGCTGTTTTATAGGAGAGAACACTAAAGGTGATGTTACATAGTAGTATAGCCAGTTTACTTAAACTGAATTTTTATAATAGATGTTATCTGCATAATAGATGTTAAGAATCCAATACATTTGGCTACAGATATATAAAAAAAATAGTTCTGGGAGGAGGAAAGCTTGGCTGATTAATAGCATCATCTTTTTCTCTAGGGATATGGGAATTAAAAGTTTCAGGGTATATACAGTCAAGTTCTTGGCTCTAGACTACTGTTTCTGAACCTGCAGCTCATACTCCCTTTGGGGCTAAACAAGCTTTTCACAGTAGTTGCAGATCAGATATCTTGCATATGATATACTTACATTATAGTTCATAATAGTAACAAAATTACAGCTATGATGTAGCAATGAAAATAATCTTATGGTTGGGGTCACCACAACATGAGGAACTGTATTAAAGGGTCACAGCATTTGGAAGAGAACCTAATCCTAGCACTAGGGAAGCAGAGACAGGCAGATCTCTGTGGGCCAGCTACTTGTACACAGAGTCAGTTCCAGTATAACCTGGGCTACACAGAGAAACTCTGTTTAAATAGAAAAAAAGAGGGGTGGGGAGAAAAAAAAAAGAAAGAAAGAGAACAGAAAAACAGCAAAACACAGGAAGACTAAGAACGAGTGCTCTGGTTGTATTATTCAAAATAATGCAAAAAGTACCTGAAATGAAACTCTGTTCATTTCTACTTTTGTTTTGTAATCCAGTTGAGTACCACTTTTGCTCTCCTGAACTTGATTAATTAAAATGAGCTTTTAGAAAATTTTCCAATCACAACTACTGAAGCAAAATTATTTCTGATTAACTTAGTCTATAGAAAAAACCATTTCCCCTATTCACTTCAAATTACATAGTAAATGCAGGCTGTGCTACAGTTTTCAGTAATGTCTTAAATCATACTGTTTGTCAACAAAGTGCATTTCCAGCAGAAATGTGATTTCACTAGAAGGAGCTCTCTTTATGTTTCAGGGGATAAATGTGTGTTAAGTTGAGTTGAACTGAGTTTGACAGCCAGTGTTAGCAGTATTGAATGGCTCTGTGAGTAGGTCATTTAAGTGTCTTAAGAACAAATGTTCCAGATTTGGATACCCCACACTTGATATCAGAGCAGTTGCTACTGTCCTTGCACCACGCCAGAGTTGGAAGGCAAGTCCCTATTAAAGGAGATACCATACAGATCAGACACGGGGTCCAGAGGCCCTGAACTGGAACTGACCTGAATGTCTACTCTCTGAGGACTAACTTTCTTGGTACCAGAATGTACCATTCAAGCATCCAAAGGAGAGAAGCAACCCACAGTCCTACACAGCCTCGGAACCCCAACAATGACCAATGATCACAGAAACTATCAATTCTGTAGTATTTCATATCTAAGAGCTCTCTAAGACCAACTTGGATTTATGATGCCCTCAAGGAGTAGGAAATCATGCCTGGTAATGGAAATCAAGCCAACTATCCAGGAATGGTGAAGTCATGGCTCTTATATCAGAACCCAAAGTCACCAATTTACTAAACAAGCACAATTCCTAACCACAGTGAAAATATTTGTCCTTATACTCACAGGTAAGTATAGTCCTTATTCCTCATAAAAGAAATTTTTCTTTGTGACAGATATAGAACATTGCAGGAAACAGAATTAATCAAAATGCAGATTGTGAAACTCACTCTTAACAGATATACATCTACAGAATAACTTCTTCCTCCGACCCTGGGGGAGCCCCCAAGGATCATTGCAGAACACTGGACCAATGGATTGTGAACGACAAAGGACCAGGGTGTTCACTGTCATGTCAGAAGTTATGTCCACAAGTATCACCAACAGGATCGCCTATGCAACAACAACAACAATAGACATGATAACATAAATGGAGAAGCCTCAGTCCTATACAAAGAACTATAGGCAACTAAGGAATGCTAACATCAGGAGAATAGTCTTCCCTTAGAGAAGAGTACACCAAGTGATTTTACAATACCAAATGGTAATACAAATACTATTATATGAGCTGAGCAGGTTTTTATATACTTTGAAATACATTATGTATATGTGTATGTATATATGTATATGATGTATATGTATATGATGTATATGTATATGATGTGTATGTATTTGATGTATATGTATATGTTGATGTTGATGCGGATGTAGATGTGTGTGTATTTATGTATGTAACAACACATAATGAGAAAGAGATTATGAATTTGAAAGGCAGAAAGGATAAGTATGTGCGAGGACTTGGTGGGAGGAAACGGAAGGGGAAATAGTGTGGTATTATAATCTCAAAAAACAAATCATTAAAGACATTTCAATAGCTCTTAGATGAGGCTCTGCAATAAGTCTGTGCCAAATCTACACAGCAAAGGAAGAAGGGAATGAAATGTTTAATAGGTAGCAATTTAATAAGGAAGAGTTCTTAATTTTAAAACTAATTTTTATCAAAAAGTACTAAAATAACTTGAGAGCAAGTACTATTTCCCTTTAAAATTAAAATGTATGAGTGATCCAATAAAGAATAATATAATTACATTCTTGGTCTTAGTGCTATGGTTACATCATTCTTTTTTTTTTTTAATTGGATATTTTATTTATTTACATTTCAGATGTCATCACCTTTCCCCATTTTCCCTCCCTAAAAACCCCTGTCCCATCCCCCTCCTCCTTTCTGTTTTTATATCATTTTAATTACATGCAAGTATTAAGGTCAGTTCTAGGCTGAGGAACTAGCAATACTATAGATGGAAATAGTCAAGGAACTAGCAAGACAATAAACACAAATAGTCAAAGAACAAGTAAGGCAATAAACATAGTTCTGTGAAGACTCCCATGATCACTGCTTCTAAGGGCTTATCAGGATGACCAAAATATCTGAGCCTACTTCTCTGTTGCAGCCTAGTCCAAAGTCATTTTCATGTCTGAAGTCTACTTCCTTGTTCTAGCCTAAGATTTAGATTCCTGCCTGAAATTACTTCTTTGTTCTAGCCTAATATCAGATTCCTGCCTGAACTCCACTTCCTTGTCCTTGGCCAATGTCATATTCCTGCCAAGAGTTTAAGAATAAGGAGCCATCTCCAGTATCATGCCAAATACCATTGGATTCGTGTTAGTTCTAAAATTTACAGTGATAGTCATAATAATAGGAAAAAGTGTAAAGACACTTGCAATGTATTTGGCATAATTCTAACACCTCTCTGGATGTTTTTAACTTAGCATAGTGAGGTTATGAATTTAAAGAATGTTGCTCTGCTAAGCGTTGATGCTGCAGATACTGCTGATAAAATTTCCCATGGCCTGAGGTCAGTATTTCTATTTTGGTCAAGCTTCAAGAATAGCATATACAATTTGACCTTGCTAGCCCTTTTTGTCCTGGGAATACTTTTATTACAGCCAATCATGTTAAAGCTTGTCTATAACAACATCAACATGTTGGCAGAGTTATTAAATTAACAGGCTGGCAAGCCAAAAACGGGTAAGATTTTGCAGAGCCTTACCAACCTAAGACATAAATGTATTGCATTTGATAATGAATATTCAACGATGGGTAAGGAAGGCATTCTTGGCAGAATGACCTATGACAGACTCAGTCTGGTTTATGAAATAAAAAAGGAGGAGAGGTGGAGAGCTATTGGTGCTGCTTGGCAGGAATCTGACATGAGCCAAGGAAAAGGTTACATTATTCTTACGGAAAAAACATAGACGGTATTTGGGTGTACAATAGTAACAATTTTCAGGATGGGATTTACATAATTTTAGAACATATTTCCCCTGTCCTAAAATATTTTTGTCATTGTAAGGGTCCATGATTCACTGAAGAATGATACCCCAGACTCAAGTAGTATGTCAAAGCAAAGAGTGTTTTATTATACAGATGTCCAGCATGCTGGGATGGAGACATGAGGGGAATTCTGAGATAGGTGACCTTTATCTTGCTCCATCTCTAAGGACATTCCAGAAACATTATTGGGGTTTGGGGCTGGAAACTATTGCTGAGAAGATCTGGAAACTGTTACTGACTCATTGCCCTTGCTTCAAGCTGGGTGGTGGGGCAGCTTCTGATTGCAGGGCAGTTGCTGACTAGCTGCCTGAAGCCTGGAGTTTTTTCAAGTAACTAACTTTACTGGGGTTGCCTGGATTTGCCCAGCTCTTAGGCCTAGTTTCCTGAACTTCCAATTTGAAGCCTATCATGGAGTCAACCTAGCCTTCTCAGTCACGTACTTCTTAACTCAAACTCCCTGCTCTTATTTTCATCTTTACTTGAGTGCCAGTCTGTATATTGAGTGATGTCTGGGGAGATACGATGGGCTCTGGCCTGGCTGTAGAGCAGCAAGTGGTTGAGGTCAGACTCACACACCCAGCTGGTTGGGCCAGGTCAAGATCCAAGGATGAAAGCTTCAGGAGAGAAAAATCTTCCCTGGGTGTTACATCTCAATAAGACAGGCACTTTCAGATGATCTTTGGTGAAATAATTCCTGTACTTTATTCTCTGTGGATAAGACCTTATAAACATTTAGGGGTAAGGTGGGATCTAAAGGCAGATGCTTTCTATTGGCTTGGTCTGAGATGTTATGGATATCTCATATGCATGTGGAAGGACTTCAGGTGCTGTCCCTAGGTGACAGATTGTCACAGTCCTCCAAATGGGTGTCGGGGTCACGTGTTCCAGGACTGGAACCTGGTCAGCAGTGGATTAAAACTCCTACCATTCTCAGTTATGAGCATTGCTGGGGTTCCTGAATCTGCTTGACCTTACCAGGTATTCTGTTTGGTGGCACAGTCCACTGCCCCACACTTAAGTGCATGTGTGTATGTGTGCTCACATTGGTATGGGTGTGAGTACACTTACAGATGTGTAGACATGAATTTGGAGGCCCCTAATTGATGCTAGAAATCATCAATTGTTCAAGTGTAAACCTTACTCTTTTTTGAGACAGGATCTCTCAATAAAACACAGAGCAGGCCAATGTAGCTCTTTTAGACTGTTATCATGCTACTGGGATTCCCAGCTCATCTCTTAGTGGCTAATGCCTGTCCATCATTTATGTGGGTTTGGGAGATCTGAAATGAGGTCTTTTGCTTTCATGTAAGCCTTTTATTTCCCCAACCTGGATTTCTACCCTTTAATGCAAAATTTTACCAAGGTTAATCTATATGAAACTAACTTTCTCTGTAAAGCTTGGGAATTTTTATGAGGCTCAATTATTATACTTAATTATAGAAGAATCACCAACATCCGATGAGAAATGATGCATGATAGTACTACAAACCAATATCAAACTGAGGAAAATAATGAAATTACGATTCTAGATCTGTTGCAACTAAGTCAAAATCAAAAGTAGGACATTAAAACAAATCAAAAATGATAAAAGAAAAACTGATGACTAAAAACAGTCTCATTAATTTTTTTACAGTTTTGCTTGGATTTAAGTACTGGGGAGACAATCATAGCTGTCCTACAGAATAGGTATAAATACACGAAGTTATAACTTCAGACAAATACATGAAACCAACACACAAACACACACACACACACGCTCCCATAAGTGATTTTTTTCTCCAATGTATACTATCTATAATGTTTACTAAAAATAGGAAAATTTAAGTAATAACTACAGAATTATGATTTTGAAAACAATAAAAATTAAATTAAAACTATATTTAAGTATTAATGTTTCTGTCTTTAGTTTCCTAGAGCCTAGCTACTTCTTGCGTAAAACACACATACCAGAAAAAAAAAAAGGGAGAAAAGGAAAATGAAACAACCTTATGACACATAATTTAAATAATGGACGTAATAACAATAAATGCTGGACTCATATTAACAATTGGAACAAAATTAGAGTCAAACAGGTTCTGAAAAAGCTGTCCTATTAATATGAGTGAGGTATAGCAGTTTGTCATTAGAAGTCATTATATTGCTATGTTCTTTTTAGCAGAATGATAGTACTTACCTTTTCACTAGGCTTCTGACAAATCTAGTCTTAGGTCTCAGTCACTTTAGTACTGTCCGGTATGGGTTCCATCTTATGGAGTAGCCCTAGAATCCAATCCAGTGAAAAAGTGGTTAGTTACTCCAAAAACTCACAACCAGATAGTGTGGAGAGGGCAAGCATGCAGAGACTTTGGAGAACTCAGTCATAAATGGAATGTCTTCATCGAATCCTTCCCTTCAACCTATATGGAAGAGAAGGCAGAAAGATTGTAAGAGTCAGAGGTGATGGATGATTCTGAGGAAAAAAAAAAATCATTCAGACAAACAAGACTGATGTACATGTAAACTCATGGAGACTGTGACAACATGTGCAAGACATGCATCGAAGCCAGACGGAATTCCAACCCTGAGAGGGGGAAGTGGATACAGGGTCCCATCCCTAACCAAGGAGCTGTGCACAACTGATAGTCAATTGTAAGGATCCATGATTCACCAAAGAATGATACCCAGGACTCAAATTGTATGTAAACACAAAGAGTGTTTTATTCTGCAGAATCCCAGTATTCTGGGGTCTCCCATGACCAAGATAGAGAGACAACCAAGTGAGCTTGCAGTCCTAATTTAAAGCATATTAGGGAATTCCCCAGGATGTGACCTTTATGTTAATCTGTTGGATCCATCTCTATGGGCATTCCATTACTGGGGTGTGGGGGCTGGAAACTTGCTGGGGAGGTCTGGGAACAGTTGCTGAGGAAGTCTGGAGACTACTGCTGACACACTGTACACACCTCAGGCCAGGTGGCAGGGCAGCTTCTGAGGCCTGGACTTGCCCAGTTCTTGGAAACAGAGAATTAGGTCTAGTCTCCTTAACTGCCAATTTGAAGCCTGCCATGGAATCAGCCTAGCCTTTTCAAGAAGAGACAGGGAAAAATCAGTTTTCTCCAGTGGAGTAGTACTGGAGATGTATGGTATAATGACCATATAGGGCCAGCATTATGCCCAGCAGTTATTGGCCAATGTAAACTGAACTCAATGGTGTTTTGTGGACTTTCTTTGTTTTGTTTTGCTTTTGCTTTGCTTTGCTTGCTTTGCTTTGCTTTGCTTTGCTTTGCTTTGCTTTGCTTTGCTTGTTGCTTTGCTTTGCTTTGCTTTGCTTTGCTACATTTGTCTTATCAATCTTTTGCTTGTTTGTTTTCATTTTTCATTTTTGTCTTTTTGTGGGTTGCTGGTGTTGTTTCTTGTTTTGGTTTTGCGGGACAGGTTTTGAGTGAGAAAGAACACAGAGTTTGGAGGGGAGAGATTTAGGACGGATCTAGAAATAAATGGAAGAGGGGGAAACCATTATCAAATATATTTGTATGAAAATGTACTTTAAACCAAGAAATAATTACAGAGAAAAGCCGACCTCATTTGAGTACTGAATGTTTTGTGCTTGTCTCTGTTTAGCACAATAAGCGGGCGTTCTGGGTCTTCTTTTAAAAAACAATGCTAACTTAATCACTGGTGACTCCTTCTACTTTGGTGACTAGCATCCTCCCTTTCGTTTTATTCATTTACCCAGCCTTTAATTCTTCTGCCTTGAAAAGTGCCAAATTTGACGTCAAGGAGTTGTGCTTCTCTCTGCAGAACAACCACAGACAGGTATTTCCTTCACAAACATAGCTTCATGACAGCTATATGGCAAGGGCTGTATGTGCCTGAGAGAGGGCAGGGGGAATATTAAATCTTAAGCCTACCACCTGATTGTTGTTTGACCCTTACTGTGGGTTTTACTAAAGCCTGCTCAGATCAAGATTATTCACATGGCTTTCCTATAAGCTGGACATGTGGAATTTGAAACCTCTGGGCTTTTCTATTTCTGAACAGCAATCCTAGCAGGACAAAGGAACATTTAAGAAGCCACTTCGTTCTAGTTCTGTAGGCTGTTGGGCTCCTCAACTGAGGCTATTAGCTTGGTTATAGGAGGACACCTGCCCACCAAAACAAACTCGAGATTGCTAATTCATTTCACATGGGTCACCAAACTAATATCAAATAGCAGTAGCTCTTGTTTATTACGAGCTTAGATCAGATTCAAACCTGAGACTCATGGCTAAAAGGCTTAACCTACAACCCCTTAACCCTGGGTCATTCCCAATCTGTCTCTCGGGTCCTTTTCATTAATGACAGACTGAGAAGGATTATAAATTCCCCAAGTCCTGCATGACATCCCTTGGATGCTCAATTTACCTACAGCTATAATCAGCAGGCTCCAGATTCTTGTGTGTTTGTTCACATGATTGTATCCACAAAGAGCAAATTAGGTAGAGACATGAGGAGGCAATCATCTAGACAATCCTGGAAAAACAGAATATCTCAACCCAGGCTTGGAAATTTACCTTTTGCGACTGGAACAAATACACCAGATGATGTCTGTGTATTAGAGTCAGTTAGCACCAAAGGGCCAGGTGACCCTAGTAACCCAGCCATCTAATCCTGAGAGGGAAATTAGAAAAAGGGAAAGAGATAAGCCATCCCAGAAATCTAATACAGCCCTGAGTGAAAATTCACCACATTTTATGTTATGAATATAGTCTAGGTTGTTATGTAAGAAAACAGAATTGAGAGAGTCAGAGTATCCAATGACCTGTCCAATACTTCTCCAGCAGAGTGTATTTAAAGATAGTTCTGGAACAACCAACTATCCCTATGGAATTGCATACTTCTTTAGCTAATTTTATGATCATTTTTTTTTATTTTGGTGAGATTTTATTGCCATATTTTATTGCCATATTTATTGCGATTCACCAATTCTTTGGTGAAATATAGAGTAAGAACTTAGCAGTCGTTCATAGAAACATCTGGAGACAAGCCCCTGAATTAGGCATACTAACCAACTATATATTTAACTTGGCACCATGCCAAGTGTTGTCACAAAATAGTAAGCTTCATCTTTACAGAAATCTTCTGAGAACAATGTTATTATGTATATTGTAAGGTTTGAAAAAAGACATTGCTTTTTGATATGTTTGTCAAGCAAGAGAAAGAAAAAAACATGGAGTTGGGTGGGTTGTAGGGAGCACTTGGGAGGAATTGGGGTAGGCAAAGAAATATGATCAAAGTATATTGTGTGAAAACAGCTTTGAATAATAATTTTCAAAACTAAGGCAGATTTGTGTATTAATTATTTTAGGTGTGCTTTTAAAAATCACAATCAACTCTTATGGGTTAAACTGTTTATCCCCCTCCCCCCTTAAAAAGATACTTTGAAGTCTTAAGCCTTCATACTTTAGTATACCCTTGTTTGGAAACAGAATTGGCACATATGCATTTACAAACTGAAGTATGCCCAGGATCAGTTGCCTTCACTGGAGGAATGAGGGACAGGAAGCACATGTCTTCCACTGAGCCTGCTATTGTCCCATCCCTGTTGACACTGTGGTTGAAGTCTCTTTTAATTGTCATTTAATTTTTATTACATACATTCATTCATTCATTTAGTGTGTGTGTGCGTGTGTGTGTGTGTGTGTGTGTGTGTGTGTGTAGGGCCACATATGCAATTAGTCATATATGTAGGTCAAACCGTAACTTGTAGGACTCCTGTCTCTTGCTCAACCATGGAGTTCTTAGGGATCAAATTCAAGTCATCAGACTTAAGGCCACAAGCACTTTACTCACTAAGACATTTGTTCTGTGATTTTGGATTTCTAACCTCCACACCTATGAGAGTATGACTTTTTATATCACAGCTCAGGAAACCAAAGTAAAACTATTATTACAGAACAAGAA